>OX467287.1:22022170-22450820 GCA_950108345.1 Malthinus flaveolus | reverse complement strand
TAAAGTGTAACGTAAAAATGAAAATTAAAAATTTGATCTGAGTTAGAATAAACTTTTCGAGGTTTTCTTCAGTTAGTTTTAGATGTGCCAAGATTTTAAGTAGTTGATCAAAGCGCTTTGCACGTCTCAAACTTGCCGGTAACCAACAAAGAAGCGTATCCACGCCTTTTTTTGAAGTTGATGTTCTCCTAAGTCTAAGGTTACACATTGAATTTAAACTATACATTCAAAAATATTCTTTTCTTGTAACTTTTTTATTTAAACTTTTGCACAAAATCAAATTTTTAACATATGTAGCGCGAAAAAAAAGAACAATTTTGAAACCTTTACAACATTCATATTCTTTTATTACTTTTATATGCTTGTACTTTATATTATGATACCTAAAAGGCGGTTTGAATGTAAAAGATGTAAATTGAGAGATTTTCAGGTTCTTTTTCAGTCGTTTTAATTGATTTTTCAATGTGTGCTACTATTACACTGAACAGGCTTTTCTTTTTATTTTTGCTAAGTACACATTACAGCTTTATTATGCTATACCAACAGCAAAATCGTTTAGCGTAATATGCATTTTTTGTACCCATATTGCTTAAAAGGTCGATTTTTATTCAAAATTACATTTATTTAATAGTCAGTAGTTCGGCACTTAAGCAATTTAGCCTCGAAAGTTTAGGTTGCTCTCTCTCAAAGGAGAATTTGCTTACTAGTCCAGTCAACCAAGCACTTCACCTTCAAAAAAATTTAGTATTTTTGCAATTTCAAATACTTATTAGTCATTAGTAATATAGGAATGTTTAGTGATGAATATACCAAAAGTTTCAATGAATCAGAGCTGAACTTACGCGACAGTGTCTTAGGACTTGTCACTTTTTAAAGTTTTTCGTTAATATCTCGAAAACTATAAATTTAAGATAAAACTTGACTGTACAAGAATTAAAGTCGATAAAGTTTTCTACAAAACTGAATATATGCATGTTCTTTATATTCCTAAAGTTTAGCGAGTTATAAAGCGTTGAAAATTGGTATTTTCGTGCCAAAACTACACCACTCAATGACGTTAGATTTAAAATCCTAAACTCGTGGTATGGCTATAGAAAATCAGATAAAAGTGACTTAAGAATCGTAAAATTTGCACAGGAATAGTGCGACGGGATATCCAGAACAATTTTTACAATATATCCACCTACCCTTCAGGCAATAACTTCTCTAAAGAAGCGGCTGCTTGTGTGCCCACGACAGCCAAATACGTTTGTCTGGACACTTTGCTTATGAGGAAAGCAAACGTTAAAAACAGAAAGCGGATATGCATTGTAACTGCCCACAATATTATTATTTCTGCGATGCGGCCAAGGTCGTTCATATCCTCCGTAATGACCTTTTTGTTCAGTTATACTGTTTGCCTAATTTTAAAAGAAATTTCTGTATTTATATTTTGGATGCCAACTCTTACTAGTGCTAACTTTCAACGCCCTATAAAAACTCAGTAAAATTTGGGAATACAAAAAACATGCATTTATTCAGTTTTGTAGCTAATTTCATCAGCTTTAATTTTGTATCAAGTCACGTTTTAGGTTCGGCCTATAGGTTTCCAGATATTAACTAAAAACTGAAGTGGCATGACTTCGGTCACTGCCGCTACAGCTCACCTCTGAGTTTTTTTAAGGTGACGACCATTTTTGGTTTTACTTGACTGGGCTATAATAGTATTAGCACTATATTATAGTTCTTTAAGTGAGCGTCCAGAAGCCCCATAATAGGGTCATGTAACCGTGTCTCTATTTTTTCCTTTAAACAAACAACCTACCCGACAAAATAATGAAAAGATTCAACAGTTTACATGTTTGGTTTCACATAAAAGTTTGAACCGAGCTCACCAAATAATGCAAAAAGTCTTCGACGAGCTCCAAAAATGCTCTCACGATCACAAACTGACGTTAAATGGCAAAAAGACGAAACTGATGCATATAAGATCACCACACTATGAAACAAAAACTTTGAAACTAATCAAACATTTGATGAAATGCCTACACACACACCAGATATAATAAGTGATATCGATAAATGTAACCGCACGGAATATGTTGAGATGGTGGAAGAATACCTAACTACCTAACGGTAAACGTCTTGAGGGTGGTATATTCGGCATTGGTGGAGTCGATCGTGCGATATGGGATTGAGGCTTATGGAAACAAGACTTGGGCGAAGAATTTGTAAGCTTTGTATATGTTGAAAAAAAAAAGAGCTAAAGGTGTGCCTAACCGGCACACAACAGTACATGAGCCACTTTCAACTTACGCAACTTTTTCGTGCGTAAATACACTGACGAAACACCCTGTATTGCGAAGTGGTAACTTGTGCACCGACTCATTTGGAAAAGGCCCAAGATTTAACTCTTACGGCGTATAATTAGAGCTAGAGTCAGTAAATACGACGTAAATTTACCGATGTTAAAGTTTACACTTGAATAATTACGATTTACCTCAATTATATAAATTTCGTAATTAATATTGTATTAATAACTACTAACAGGTGAAAATTCAACACTAAGGTAGAAATTCACGTATAGTTATTATCTTAGAGCCGAAGGCAAGTTAAAAGTTTTCGTTGACACACCCTAAACTTAATCCAATCAAAAGCAGTGTGCTTTGGAGTTACATTTTACAAAAGAACCCTTTTAGACCTTAATAGTATACTTAATATGTATGTTAGAGTACAACTAGTATATATAGGGAAGGGATTTTAGTAATACAGCGCTGGATAGATAAATTCCCTAAAGCATTTGTAGATCGTTGAATATAATTTAACTTGTTTCGAGCAAATACAACCGATATGTTTCTACTGAAAGTCACTAATATGGAATAGTGTCGAACTATTTTGGTGACGAGGGACTACCTAGGTAGGCCCGTCAGTTCTCAGAGCACAAAGATATAATCCTTTACCACGGGAATTAATATTATAATGATTTATAAGTTATAAGTGTGAAAAAGTGGGTTGCTGGTGTCAGGAAACCTTAACAAATTTTTTCCTTCGGTGAAAATACTGAATTGAGTGAGGGAGCGAGGGCGGTAATCAAGTCTCTAGTATCAACCCACTTGAAAACTTTCATTAAATTCGAAATAATATTTTTACTGATGAGTCTGTGCGAGATTTGGGTTAGATCTATTTAGAAAATTAAGAAAGTTTCGTACAATCAATATAAATAATTTAAAAAGTTTGTTAAAAGTGGAAGGTTTTCTTTTCACCACTAGAATCGTATAAAAGCGAGTAATTAAAAAATGATTTAAAAATCAAGCCACTAAATGAGACTTAAAAAAAAGCAAAAAGACAATGAACAAAAAGATGAGTAATTTATACAAAAATCTAGGTTTGAAAGCTTTTATCGTGCTTTTAAGGAGGCGTCGGAGGTCACTTGCCAATTCGAACTTTTTAATTTTTTTAATATCCCAATGTGCCTACTAAGATTTTGTTTTATGAGACTGTTGAAACTTTTTTAGTCTAATGCGCTCAACCTGGGCCTTCTGGGCCTCTGAGCCGTTAGACTTAAATTTAGTGTAAATTATTGTGAACAAAAATGTTTGAAATCGAATGACAATGTAAAAATATAAAGACTTAATGACTTGTTTGGCCTTATTTTGGTACTTGTAAAAAAATCCATCATTAAACATGCTGTGGCAATAATTTCGTACTTTTTATGGTTCATTTTTAGGTCCATCTTCTCGCTTAATTATCTTTCCATTACGTCGTCCGCATCATGTTTTTACGTCCAAAAAAATACAAAACCCACTTTGACATCTTCAAAGAATGGCTCTCATCGCATAAGTTTCTTTTGAAACAAAAAATCAAATTTCGTACAAAACAAAATATTTATCTCTAAAATAGAAAAAAAACGTCCAAATATATGAAATATCTACGTCCGTTTACACATATCCACTGCTTGGGACTAAGTCGAAAGTCAAGCTTCAGAGCACGCATCGTACAAGAAACGAGCTTTAGGATTTATACAAACATAAAAATGAGATTGTTTAAAAATTGGGACAAAAATGAATACGTGTGCAAAGCGCTACGATTTGCTCGAAGATTTGAAATTACACGCGTATAATAATAAACCTTTCATTTCGCGTGTAAAAACATACATAAAGTCAAAATCTTACTCGTATAGAGAAAAAAGATGAGCAGCATACTGTTCTAATTATGCAAGTTGTACCACAAATATAAGTTAGGTGCTGTAAAAACCAACATAAAATGCTGTAAGTGGGGTTTAGTAGGGCATTAAAAATGAAAAAATGTGTATTTTTTTCCAACTTGAGCTTTTTAGACAAAAAAAAATAAAATTTAATATCGGAGATAGTTGTAAACCTTGATAAAATATGATAATGTGCATTAAACTTCTTTTCTTGCCTCTGAAAACTTAAAAGTAGAACACCATTAAATTTGTATCAACATTTCACAAACTTATCCAATGTAAACTTTAAAGTTCGATAAGCTCCTAGTCGTAATTCAAAATGTTTGTTCTTGAGATTTTAAAGTTAATCAATGCTCGTATCTAATATTTTACGCGATATATATGTTTGCACATAATTATCAAAAAGTGGGTAATGTGTTTGAACAAAACTTTCCTATTTGGAAGGCGCCGAAAAGCTAAAAATGGCACTGTTTTTTAAAAAGTGATAGTTGAATGAGCAAATGTGCATTCGAGCAAGCAAACAGCCGACAGATGGGTAAACACAAAGACAATAGTTGGCAGAGTTAAACAGAAAGTCAGCAGACTGGCGGGCGTACGGACAAACTGACAAGCATCTGGGGGAGGGGGATAAAATATAAAAGAAAAAGAGTTGAAAGAGTGATAGACAAGCAACCGGAGTGACAGTTATTCTTCTAATGCTCCAAACTTTTCTTATCACGAATTCATGTTTAATTCCCTAAAGCCGTGATAATCCTGCAATAAAATTTTGCGCGATTAATGCCCACGTACTTTCTAGACTTCTGGAAATTTTACGTTAATTTATAGTGTACTTAAGCACCTATAACAATTTCATTACTAAAATTTCGAGCTTTTGAGGGTTTAAACATTTGTTTCGCAGCTAAGCGCTTATTATTGGGTAAATTTGGGGGGTAGTCTAGACACAAAAGCTTATAAAATGTTACAAAACAAGGATATTTCCATAAAGACATAATTGAGGAACGTATTTTCGAGTTCATCGAAACAATTTTATTTTGAAAGTTAATTTTCTAAAAGAGACCGTGTTACCGTGGGAGCTCTTTACCTATAAGTGTCTTTTTAACCCTCATGGTACCATACAAATTTACAACTTATACTTACCGCACGGGGTACCCGGGTACCCTGCATGTTTTATATGGAGAATGAGTAGTAATACAGCTAATTAGTTTATATTTGGGCGATATTAATTATTATTCCAACTTGCAAATGTATTATTTTTTAAATTATAATTTTAAAAAAATTAAAATAACAATTTTTGTTGTCAAATTGGAGCGGTTTTGTGAAGACATGCCGTCGTCGGCATTTACAACGGAGTTTATGTTATATTACACTGCAATATTTTTACAAATAAACCCTGTGTCGGCACGTGCTTTATTTCGACAGTGCCCAGAAGACAATTGTTAGTTTCCCACGCCTTTTTACCTAATCCAAAATTTATTTATAACCAGCAAATGACTATTTGCGTCTCAAAAGTAAAGCTGTTTTGTGAAGATAACATGCGCTTTCTGTGGGCATAGCGTCGTGGACATTTACAACAGGGTTTATTTTTATTTTGTACTGCAACATATTTCCAAATAATCCGTGTCCAGAATCATAGAAATAATTTTTGTTGAAAATCACCCTATTAGCTGCCTTTAAAATCAAATCAACGTAGGGAAATTTTAAAAGATTTAGGAAAAACTCTTTGTATGCCATCCATACTAGATCGAAGTATATAGGATCTATACTAACTAAACTAGGGATTAGGGATTAAGGATTATGAACTAGGGAACTAAAGGATTAATTATTCAATTTTATTTTGATAAAAATTGCATTGTTATCATTTCTTGGCGTCAAAGTAAGCATTACAAAACCACAGCCACAAATAAACGTTCAAGAACGGGATAAAACTAAACGACTGAGGGCAATTGGTTGTTGCATAATTTGGAAGAATGGTGAAAAGATGCCAAACAGGAAAACGAGGAAGAGATGAGAGAGTTGTAAAAATTTTGTCTGTGATGGGCATATCTCACCGACTTCCATTAGATCTAACGATTGTGCAAGTACAAAAGTTCATCACTAACTTTTTTTGCGATTTCTAATTAGTAATAATTATTGTTTATAATAATAATAGTTATTTATAATATAAAAATGTGTATCATAAATGGATAATTCGAATACTTCTACTTTTAATTGATTGATTCTCCATGAAATACAAGCAAATAACAGCGAGGTACCCGGGTACCCCATGCGGTAAGTTTAAGGTGTAAGTTATTAAATTACCAAAATATCCCATCTCACTTAATTTTTTTGTGTTCCTCTAATATTTTCGTATAAAGAATTAAATTTTACAGGATGTCAAAGAGTCTCAATAATATTCCATTAAAATAAAAAAAGTTATAGGCCTTTAAACTCAAAAAAGTACCCGGGTACCCCATACGGTAGCTTTAGGGTTAACGAATAAAACTAAAATTTAATGTAGTAATTGTTAATATCCAGGATAAGGATACTTCTGTGCGATTTTACCTTAAAACCGAAACTTATATCTATTTCATGAGTTAGAGTCCAGGTTGTCAAGCTTTGAAAGAAGTCGTGGGTTGGTCAAATGTTTGTATCTCTAAGAAGAGCATATTTTGGAAAGCGAAAACAAAGAAGCGCACACCAAACTTTTATGAGCTTTCGGCGTGTTTACTTGTTATTCAGAAGGAGATCAAAAATACTGAGACAAAATTGGTTTTAGCGAATAACCACTTCGCTCAGAGACATGGTCTAGAGTCTAGAGAGCTTCTAGCATCTCTCGCAAAAAAATGGATGAGGCGCACACCTTTCTAGGTTTACTTTAAGAACTTTGTAAATTAATGTATGGTTTTCTGAAAACCATGATATATCATTTGAGAATGTTAAGCTTCACGACCGACGTCATTAGTGTGGCTTCTTTCTGGACTAGTGGGCCGCGGTCAACAGCTTCTTTGAGAGATTCCTGACGTTTCGTTTGCTTTTCTCTAAAGTCCCGGTTCAGAAAACTCTAGAACTGATGAAAGAAAAATTCTCGGTCAATACTCACCACGACCTACTTCCAGGGCTACAATAAATTTTACAAAGAGGCCGACGGTGTGGCGTAGGAAAGCCCGCTCAGTTTGGTAGTGGTTAACCTCTACATCGAACATTTTGAAAGCACGGAATCAAACGCAGCAAAACGTGGTTGCGCTATGTAGATGATGCATTTGTCGTATTGAACCACGGAAAGCAAAGAGCTATACCGTTTCCTACAACATCTAACCAACATCCGTGCGAATATCCAGTTGACTATGGAAACAGAGAAAGATGGACAGCTTGTCCACAAGGTCGATAAAATACTAACGCACACGGACTGTGACCTGCCCTAGGAGTCCAATCATCACCTCGGACAGAAAAGAGGGATTATAAAAACACTCAGACTCTGAGCCACAAGATTCTGTCAACTCTGACATTTCCAAGAAGAACTAAAACATCTAAACATAGCTTTACAAGCCAACGGGTACTCGGCAGAAGCAAAAAGAACGGGCACTGCATCCTAATAAGACTACAGGAGCAACCCCTCAAATCAAACCGGCTCCGACAGGCAAGGTGTTCATCTGTTCATGCATGTCCTACATCAAATCATCATTAATGGACAAACACAAGCTGACTAGAAAAATTTAGGGAACTGTGCTCGGAAACGACGTTACAGACTAACGCGGGGGACTACAAAATACCTTGCTCCTGCGAGCAAGGATCTCCAAACACACAAGAAATTGCAGCTTGCTCCAGACGAAAAAACTCGCAGTGGCAGAGCACTTCTTGCAAATCCAAACAGATACATCGCATCATGTACGACAAAACCCAAGTACTCTCCGTGACGCATCACTACCCTTGACTATACAATGAGAAGACATTGAAATCCTAAAACAGCCGCATAACTTCAACAAAAAAGAAGAAGAAATGCGAATTAACAAAACCTAGTTTCTAGTCTTAAAAAACCACAAAATCCAGACAACACACCACTGTAAATAACGTAACGCTAGGCCATCGCACATCACTCGCTCCTGGGCCTTCTGTACACGGAACAAAACACCCCTGAAGATGTTTGCCACACAGCTGCAAACGAAACGTTCAGGAATCTCTCATAGTCCTGCTCTATGTTTGCTTGCTTTACTTGTAAATATTGGACTTTACAATAATTTTATCAGAAAATGTCTTCAAACACTTTTTGAAGACCATATAATGACCTTTCATTTTCTTTCTTTTTCATTCCAATGACACAAAAATTGACCAAAATAGAATTTGTAGAAAGTGAGGCTTTTTGCCACTGTTCTACATTCCATTTGCTTGCTTTACTTGAAAATATCTGACTTTACGGTAGTTTTGTCAGAAAATGTCATCAAATACTTTTTGAAGACCATACAATTCCCTCTAATTTGGTATCTTCTTCATTCACACGAGATTAAAATTGACCGAGATACAATTAGTAGAAAGTGAGGCTTTGAGTTGGTAGTTCTACACTACCAACTCTATTCTATTCTATTTGATTGCTTTACTTGAAAATGAAGACACTTTCCTACTGTAGTTTTATCAGCCCAGAAACCACTCACAGCCAAAAGAGAGTTATCAAAATATTTTCGTTTGAAATTTTTGATTGGCCACCATTTTGTTTTTGAAAACAATTCTAAATAGTTGCAAATACAAATGTTTTAGAGAATCAAAAGATAATTCGGAAAACCTTTGATTTTTCTCGATGATCCTTAAAATAAGGAAGATCTGACGATTGTTAGAAAGCCCAAGAATAAGTTCAATAACTACGAACTGGAGCTCCAAATCAAAAACTGGTAGGTACTACCAACATAAGTACCAACACAATTAAATATTAATCGCAGTTTAAATTAAGTGCCTCGAGTACTATAAACGAACATAATATTATAAATTATAGATTTTTGAATAGAAAAAAGTTTCAAAACCTAATTTAAATTTGTATGGTAAACTACACTCATAACATATTTACTCAATCCGGACAACATTAATTGTTCGGTTTAAACCTAAATGTCACAATGATAATTTACGTCAGAGTTTGTGCATAAAATATTTGAACTATTGAACATTAAATCATAGCTCGAACGTGACTGATAAATTTCTAAATTGCCCTATGTTTAAATAAAAATTAGACCAATTTATTAAATGATTTTTATCGTGACTTTATTTAACTGAAAATTAAATCGATTACGCGAGTAAATATTATACCAGCGCGCATTGTTCCAAAGCGTATTTCAGAAGGAAACACTTATTCCTTCTAAACAACGGCGGGCGAAAAGAGCTTCGTTCAGAAATTTTCGTTTGTTCTAACCCACATTAACGCCACTTTGCAGTGCCTAGTGTCCATTTAACAAGTACTTCGGTAATTATTTATAGGTCCAAAGCAATTAAACCCGGCCGTTTTGTACATACCAATTCATTTCAGATGGTTGTTCGCGAGACAATTCAGGTGTTGCGACCCATTTCGGCGCCTATTAGCCAACGAAGCACTAAATTAACGTTAAGACGCTTAACTATAAGTTATTAAATTGTAGCGTAAGTTCAGTATTTTGTTGTAAAGCTATTTATTCAAGTCGTTGAGATGGGTCGACGTTCAATTGTTTAGACGGTTAAAGGGCGCGTGAGGAACCGGCTGCGCTGATTGTCAGTGTCCCGTGTCCCGTTCGATCTTGACACATCTAGACTTTTCGCCATTTTCAAACAAACATTTAGTGGAGTTGGAGGGTTAATTTCGAGACAGAGTGCATAATAATTTTTGGTTGAATTTAATCTGGACGAAAGAAAAAAAATTTGTGTGAACATAAATATTGCTTTAAAACGTTAAATTTTATCCGTGGATAAGTAAGAACAATTGATGAACAGAGTTAGCTCGTGGGTAAATGGATCGAATATAATAGCGCCAAACCGAAAGGTTTAATTTATTGTTATGATTGTTTAATTATAATTTATATGTATAGAAAAGTAGTGAAGAAATTAACTGCTTTTAAATTGGCTCGAACAAATTGCTTATGATGCTGTAAATTGTTGTTTTTTGTTTGGAACAGGATAAAAACCCTAAAAGCTTTTGAATTGCTCTAAAAAAAAATTTTCGTGTGTATAAAACAAATTTGGTTAAAACAAAAGGAAGATAATTTAAAATTAATGTTGAAGTGGGGGCTTTAATTATTTTCGAGTTTCCTTTTAATATCTTTAGGGCTAATTTCAAAAGAGTTTACTTCAAGTTGCTTGTTTTTGAGATTTAACTCAAAACTTCTAGAAATGAGATTTATACGGGGCAAATGTTATTGATAGTTAATAATTTAATTATAAGTTACTTTGTTGAAGCTTCAGCAAAAACTGATTGGATAGTAGGGAAATTATTCATAGTCAAAATGTGAAGTCGATAATTTTATTTGCAATTATTAACATTCGAAATAAAATCTTTTTATTACAGAAAGATAAGGATAAAGCACCATCTACGTCATCTTTATGTCCACGCATCAGCGATGCGTCGTTCGAGAGCGAAATGTGCTTAAAAAGCAATTTGGGGGCGTCTTATTGCGCGACATTATCAAATTAAATGTGGTCTTCCATAAGTTTTGTTTGTAGTAAAGATCATTTCGACAAATTTGTGCTAACACTAGACTCGGATTACTGAATCGGTGGAGTAATCACGAATCACGCGCTTATCACGAGCGCAACAATACAAAAAAGGTATAAAATACAGTATAAAGGAGCTAGACGTTGCAGGGCTACTCGAAACCTTCTCTACTGTAATCTGTTAAACTTAAAGTTCCAATCACGCACTTTTATTGGTCCACAGATTCAGAAACTGTCCCAAACTGCAACTCCCAGTTTCTAGTGAAGCTAATGGTTACAAGTCGGTTCAAATATTCGTTGTTCTGACTTAACTATACTCTCTATTGGTCTGGTTGCTCGTTAGAACCTGCAGTACAACATACTAAAAGTTCTGGAAGGTAGAGAAAACGAGGAGGTGTTTAAAGTCGACTTTTCTTCGTTTTCTGCAAATAACTCGCCTCCGATAGATGGTACGTTGATGAAGTTTATTATAAAAGTTATAGAAAATATTGTTAGCTACAAGATTGTTTATATGCATTTTTCATAAATCAAACCTTTTTTGAGATATAGCGCGGAGAAAGGGTTGCAGTTAATTCATTTATCACGTAAATCTATAATTCTTGTTCGGTAGAAACACTGCACTGCTCGTGCTCCTAACTCTTTTAATGGTTTTTCAATCTACACGCTTATCACGAGCGCAACAATACAAAATAGGTGTAAGATACAGTATAGAGGCGCTAGACGTTGCAGAGCTACTCGAAACCTTCTCTACTGTAATCAGTTAAACTTAATGTGCCGATCACGCACTTTTATTGGTCCACGGATTCAGAAACCGTCCCAAACTGCAACTCCCAGTTTCTAGTGAAGCTAATGGTTAGAAGTCGGTTCAAATATTCGTTGTTCTGACTTAACTCTATTCTCTATTAGTCTGGTTGCCCGTTAGAACCTGCAGTACAACATACGAAAGGTCATGGAGGGTAGGGCGAGCGGGGGGCTGTTTAAAGCTGACTTTTCTTCGTTTTTTGCAAATAACTCGTCTCCTATAGATTGTACGTTGATGAAGTTTATTATAAAAGTTGTAGAAAACATTATTAGCTACAAGATTGTTTATATGCATTTTTTCATAAATCAAACTTTTTTTGAGATATAGCGCGGAGAAGGGGTTACAGTTAATTCATTTATCACGTAAATCTGTAATTCTTGCTCGGTAGGAACACTGCACTGCTCTTAGCCCTCTTAATGGTTTTGCGATATTTTTCCTACATTTTTTAAAACCCTCACACCAACTAGGAACGTTATTTTTTGTAGAAAACTAAAAAACCAATCCGTATATTTGCTCGTTTTTCGCTTGTGAACTTTTGATTTGCAGAAACGGTGGTTTCATGTAATTTTATCGTTAGTACGAGTAGGTGCATAACTCTTGGAGTAAATTCATGATGTGACACTGTTTTCCAAAATTATCCACTTAATTTATTTCTATTGTGACCTATTACATCATACCCGTTCATGCAATAATCACGATTTCTACAAGAGCAAATTGGTAAGTAATTCGAATACCAATTACCGTAATTAAACTTCAAGCGTGTACCTCGCACCAAGCGTAAATTACCGACTATGTACTCTGCTATTATACAGTGTGTACACACAAATATACATTTCTATTTAAAAAGCAACCTGGTGTAATAAAAAAAATGAGTTGTTATGAATTGTGAAGATACGTACATAAAAATGCAATTTTTGTGATATTTAAGTTTAACGATTTATCGAATATCGAATATATCCACTTTAAGGAGGGCACACTGTATAACCGTAAGCAATCACTGTAGTCTGTAGTCTAAATTAATAATTTTCACTAAAAATTTTTGTTTTAAATAAAATATTTTGAATATACCAAACTTTCGGGGCTTGGAGTGTTCATTCCTGAAATTTTAAGCCAATTGTAATGAAATTTCTGTGCAAAATATTCACGAAAAAATTTTTAAAACGGCGTTATTTAAATTTCGGGAAAGGGGAGTAAGGTCGATAAGATGATTTCAGGGTGTTTATTGAATGCTATATAGACACAATATATTCAACTCACATTGAAATAATAGTTTTTAAGTCAAGAAATTTAAAGAATTTCTACAAACATATTTTTCAGTTGCAAAAAGACCAAAACGGCACTTTGTAGCCGTCGGTATGTCATAGGTAAATAGACTAACTTTGTATCGGACAGTAGGTACCTAACCTAATGCTTAATGCTATCACTATCACTATTTCACGGATTTCAGCCATCATGGATGCACTTCCAAATCTGCTTTCTCTACATCCTGTACAAATATGTAATGGGAAAAGTGATGAGAAAAGGTGGAGAAGTTTCATTTAAAAAAGTGGTACTGGAAGAGTTACTACAATTTGCTACTAGAACAAATGAGTTTTAAACAAGTTTGCAAGAGAAGTCTTTAGGCCAACAGCTTCTATAAATTTTTGCAGAAACTTATTTTAGTCTAAAAGCCCCTACAGACGACCTGACGCGGTCGAATGAAGCTCGACTGACACGACCAAAATCATGCTAAAATCGTCTGACAACGCTCCACTCGACCTGATTTAGTCAGGCGGTTGGGTAGACAGGTGGACGAGCCATCTGACAACACCCGACGACCCGACACAATAAATGTCAGACGGCAAGCCTACACACGACCTGATATTCTACCTGATCTGACCAAATCGGCCCGACCGCCTGACCAAATTAGGTCGTCTGTAGGGGGTTTTAGGCTATTAGAAGAGTTTACTCACTTAAAATTGTTCTTTGTAATTTTTGTAACCTGAGCACAGTAGTAATAGCAAGCTTTGGTAAAACAATACTTACCTACGACCCTTTAAATATATACAGGGTGTCTAATACACGAGTGGTGCTAGCTACGTCGCGTTGGATTGGCAAATTGCGTCTTAAGTTTCACACTGTCAACTTTAGGGCTGTTCTAACATCATTTTTTTAAAACAAACATTGTTGAAAGTTGCAGAAAGCAACCTTTTCCGAAAAAGACTTGTTATTTAGTCATCACTCATCGCCTACTAGATTCATTTTTATTGTCTCGCGGCTCATTTCTGTAATTGCGTACATAAAATATTCATAAGACAAATTAAAGTATGAATTATTTGTCTTTGACATCACGTTACCTTTAATAAATGAACTTTTGAAGCATCAAAGTGTATTATTTCACTTGTTTATTTTCATTATTGATTTTCGTTTATCCGTTAAAAGTCGACTTTTTGGTACAAAAAACACGTATTCCGGCACGGTGAGATTACACCAGCATTCACACAACTTAGTGTGCGTTTTTCTCGAAAATGGTTGGTTTTGGCGATTATCAACAATAACACCTTTTTCATTTAGAAATTACGTCTGCATCATAATCTAAAACTAAAGCGATCGTTAAGCTCCTGGTCTAAAAGTTATGGCGTAGTTTATCGCTCGCATTACTCGCATACGAGTAATAATTCCAATGTAAGTGGGACAATATCTTCATTTCTTCTCGTCGAAAGTTGGCCCATTTTTAAAAATCACTCTCGCCGAATTAAATTGAAATTGACGGTCGAGTATTGTTTAGAACCCTGGGCATTCTCAATGAGTAACAAAGATTTTGTAAAACATTAATTTGATTTTTGCCAAACTATAATGCTTCTAATTAGTTGTGAGTTGGGAAATAACTTCCGGGTAATTAAAAAAAGGCACTTTAAGTAAAATTATCAGTAATTAGCGTCCAACAGGACGCAAAGCTTTAAATGGTAATGGCTCACATACAAAAATTTAAATATTTTAATTAAATTTTTTTTTAACTTCGCGAAAGTGCTTTTTCTACTCAAAACTTGCAACTCGTAAAATTTAAACCCAAAAATTTTATAAAAATAGCCCACAACTAACGACAAAATGTCAATAATCCCTTCTAGCGCTACCTTTTATAAGACGGGAGAAACGTCAAGACTTGAGACGTTAAGACAAATACACCCGACCTTGATCGTAAATTAAACGATAAATTATTTCGCACCAATTAAACGTTTGGAAAGCCTCTGTACATCTTGTTGCATATTTTAATCAAATTATGTAACAAAAAGCGTATTTGTTTGACCACAAGGGAAGGTTCAATAAGTGCGACGCTTCTCCGCCCTCGACTATTTACAATAATCCTTTTAAGTGCTTTCCATTTCACGAAATTGTAGATTTGTACCACCGACATTGATCACTTGATCAATTTGTATTTATAAATTATAAATGCGTATGTGTATTTTGAGATAAATTGAAAGGAGAAGTTTTTTGTGGAACTCGAGACTATTCGAGGGTGGTTTGGGTTATTTCGTAAAGCTTATTCGATATGGAAAATAGCCAAATAAGTTTGAGTGTATAAAACCAACTGTTGTTGTATTTTAACGACCCGTCGTTTATCAAAATTGTATTTTGCCGTTTATTAGCTTGTGTAATGGACACTGAAAGTTTACAATTGTACGTTTATATACGAGAGTCTCACAAGTTGCAACACATGTCTTTACTCTGTGGAATAGTGTTTTAATAAAATACCTAGAGTAACAACAGTTGGCTTGTTTTAACTCTAAATCGCAATCTTTATGATGATTACTTTAACTTATAAGGGTCGGTGGTTAAATATGAAAGAGAAATAAGATAAAAACCCTTAATTGATTTTATTAAGAGGTTCGAACACTTCCAGAAACTGAATTATGGATTTACCATTTTGACAGGTCACCCTGTGGATTCCAATTTTATCGAGTCCCTTTTATTTTGAATTCACTTTAGAAACAATAAAAGGGATGTTTTAGAAAAAGCATTTTTATTGTACTACGGAAGAAAAGGTAAAACGAAAAGGGTTAAGTTTCAGTTACTAAGTTTTATGTAAAATTCGTGACACCATTCATACGAAATAAAGGAGTCGACGGTGACTATAAAAAAAAATTGAAAAAATAGCAACGACACTAAAGAAGTTGAAAGTGTACGCGATGTTGTTGGAAACAGCTTTTAAAACGACTTGTACAATTCCGTCCTTAAAAAGTTTATATGTGCGGTTCGATTAAACCCAATAAACACACATACGTTTAAAAAACGTTAAAATAAAAAATAAACCAAACGTAAAAACTACCTAATATATACGTTTATTAAATCGTTTGCATGTCGCGACATTAAACGTTTTGTTCACCCGTTTTATTAACGTTTTATTAACGATCAGTAAAAGACCATTTAAACGTGAATTTAATGATTTAAAAACGTTATAATAATCGTTTTTTGGATGTTTATTTATAGTTATACATTCGTTTATGAAGTCGTTTAAAAATAGTTTAAGTTAAGCCTAATAACCGTTTTTAAAGTCTATTTTAAACGATTTATTACCAATTACAAAAACGTTGCTGAAACGCGAATTACGCGAATTAAAAACGTTAAAATGTGCTGCTTTTACGTTCATTTATAATATATATATATACGTTAATAAAACGTTTTTAAAATGTTAAGTATTCGTTTTTTAATAATTTTTAAAATAGTTATTTAACGTTTTATTATGAATTATTGCAGTCTAACTTAAATGTGAATTAAATTATATCAAAACGCCATTTTTAGATGTTATTTTTTTTCAATAAAAGAGAAAATAATTTATAAGCTTATTTATTAAAAATCAAAAAGTATTTTCTTTAAACTATTAATAAAATAAATGGATGTAACTCAATGAACATTCTAAGTTAATACAGTGGATTTCGGCTATAACGGACCCGTTTCTCACATACCTACATATATCCTGTGTTTTATTTCGGCGATTATAACGAACCTCGGATATAACGAACGCTTTTTGGTGCATTTTACTGGTTCGTTATAACCGAACTCCACTGTAAAACAAATGAAAAATAATAATTATTCGGCGGCCTTTCGTTTCTTGCTTTGGAAAGGACATTGCTTTAGCCAATTTTTTGTGGCTTCTTCTACTACTAGTCGGTTTGAGTCTTTAAAATTAGTTTTGATTGCTTCTATGGTATTATAAAAAATAAGACATAAGAGAACTAAACATACAGCAATTTTTTATATATTACCATAAATAACTTCTATTATATTCGTTTCCTTAAAGGAATATTTATTTCCCTGGCCTCTCCAGTTATAAAGCGAAGCCAAATTTAATTTCATTAGGTATTTCAAAATTCTCCTGGTAGATTTTTCTGGAGTGCTTCCACCTAATGAAGCCATTCTATCTATCTACAAAATAAATATTATAACTTGACACCTACATTGTAAAAAAGTGTATCTTACCATATACTGGCGCAAAACATTATCTCGTGTCAATTCTTGATTAAAAGACACAAAATCTTCGAGAACATGCATTGGAAAATCAGGCAAGTTTTCGGGCGCTATTAAATTTCCACTAACGTCTTTATTTTTAATTGTTTTGTAAAGGTGGTTTACGATAACAAAATTTTGTTCTACTTTTGCTTTCAGTGCGGCTAGATGTTGAATTACTTTTTCTTCAAAAGCTGTAAACAGTTAAAGTTTTTTTAACCTCTTTGTAATATACAAATGTAAAGAATTATTTTGCACCTGAATTGTAAAAACTAGTAGTCGATGTAAGTGATTGAGATGACGATTGCATGACGCATGAGATAGACGAATCTGAGTCGGAGTTTCCAGTATTATTCGATTTTAAGGAATAGGACGCGCCTGACTGTCCTGTTTGATGACTTGATTCAGACGCCTCTCGCATTAACAAGTTTAATTTTTCCTCAGCAGTAACGTAGGATTCTAGAATATAATATAGAAACAGGTAACTTTAGAGATCGTTCCGAAATATACAATATGTTCTTTATTACCAGTTTTAAAATGGATTTTTTCTATCTTATAAGAAGGCCAAGACTTTTTATACGGCGTTTGATTTTTTACGAAATTTTCAAAACTAATTTTATTTGTACTCGTAGGCCAAAACGCCTTTTTGTCATTTTTATGTAGCCATATTAATGGGATAATCGACAACTCCATATTTTGAAACTCCACCACAGCAAACATAGTGATGAATGTGATGAATAACGGCTCACACCCAAATTTCTTATAAATATATGTAGATTTTTAATTTCAGTTTTAATAAGGTATAATCAATGAATTATTTTATTTGAAATATTTAAAAATTACTTATAATTATTTTAGTAAAAAGAAAAAAAATAGCATTTATACAATATGATTTAACGGTAAAGAGGCAAATCCATCTTCTTTGGGAATTAAAATACATTTATACAAAATATCTGCCTTTTCAAAAACTACGACATTCATTTCATTAAGTTTCCTTACGTGAAATATGTACATTTTTGAAGATTCAATAGGGCTAGTGTATAAGTTATTGTGATAAGAAAAAGATAACCCTTCGAACAAAAATTGATTGTTGTTGAATATTATAGTCTTCAAAATTACAACTTTTTTGGATTTCAAGAAAATACAATTATCTGGCCGAGAAGTAGAAATAACGAAGTCTGGAAAGTATAGCTTTCTACATTTATATGATATAATTTTACCATTACAATCGTACATTTCGTCATAAATCTTTTTTGGAGTGCATTTTTGTAGTGAAGTCAATCTTATTCGTGGAAAGTTGGAATCATGTTCTTCTATTCTGTTGCATATTTGCTGGAGTGGACGATTTTTGCCCCTAACTTTCCGTTTCAATATATTTAAATAATTTTCAAACGGGAAACACGTAAATTCATTTAAAGTACCATACATTTTAATGTCGTCAATTAAATGTAGTAAACTGTGTACATTAAAAACAACAAAGTTATTGCCAAACAGCTCTGACGATTTTGATACAAAAAGTTTCAAACAGTTTTCAGCAACTACTATATATTTAGATATAAATTGAGAATTTGAAAGAATAAAAACTGCACAATGCAAATATTTAAAATGTGAAAATAGGTCACAACTAATTTCATCGTGGAGAATTACAATACCAGTATACATTACAAAAAGCCGAAATTCTGTAGCCTTCCACCTTTTAATTTCTCTAAAAGTTCTTGGTTTTCTTGGAAATTCAGATGGCACGTGTTGTTTAATGCGAGATATTTTCTCGTTCATATGCTGAATAATTTTTTGTGACAACCTGTAAGGTCTTTCACCTTCTAAATAATAGTTTATAATTAACCGTTTTGCAACACCTAAAAATATTAGGTGCATAGGATCTAACGGAAATTGTTTAATAAGCTTAATATTCAATTGAGTAAGCGGAGTCTTTTCCTTTATGTAAGGTTTTAATTCTGAAGAATAAAAATCTGAATCTAATTTTTTTGAATGCGGCGTTGTTGGCGCTACTTGAGCAAAATTAATACAGTGCTTCTCATATTGCCCTTTGATATTACATTTTTCACAACCCATCTTACTATTATGGCCCAATGTTTGTTTTAAATAAGATCTAGCCGGAGCGTCACAAATAAAAAAATGCAAATCAAAATTATACTGAATGTTATTATGAATAATTCTCTCATCGCGCAAATTTATAACTTCTGCAATAAAATGTTTCAAATACTCCTGTAGGGGAGTTGGCTTGCCAGAACCACAAAAAATTGCAATAGTAAATGGAGATTTATCTACGAAATCATTAGACAAAGCAAGAATAGGCCAAAATTCTGTAGAACTACTTTTAAATAATGGAATTCCATCAATGTTAATTTGTAATAGAATATTTTTATTATTGCCTTTGTATCCATTTTCTAATTTTGATATCAATTTGCTTTTAATACCGAAATAATACATTTCGCCATTACATAGTTTAATAGTACTCCTAGTTCGAGGAGTTTTTAATAAAGTCCTTGCATCCCGTGGCAAAAAATTGAAGTGCGGATATAAAATATTTAGTAAAGCAGTTGTTGCTGTCGTTGTAATATTATTCTTTAACGCCCACTCTTGAAGCTGATCTGTTAATACTAATTGTTTTCCTTCCAAATTATTTTTGGTCGTTATATTTTCAAAATAATTATCGTTGTCGCTACTAGAGCTAGTACTGCTATTCGAGCTAAACGAGTATGGTTCTTGCTCATCAACATTAGAACTGTGATTTTGCTCATTACTGTTACAAGGCTCAAAATCTGACGTACAATTTCTGGGATTTTCATTCACAATTGGTGGAGATAACCTGTTATTAGAAGTGGAGGCAATAGGATGACTTGAATTTAAAATTTCTTGTTTTAAGTGTTCAATGTTTTTTTTAATTCTCCTTTGAATTTGCCGCTTTGATACTATACGTTTTTTTTCCATTATTTAAATTTTGGTAAAAATGTTATAAATATACCTTATTAACAACCAAACTAAATATACTTACAAAAATATATAAGAAATTTGTATATATAAGCTAAAAAAATGATAAAGCTGATTAAATTAAATTTATAATAAATTCCTGACAATCAAAGAGGTGCGTTCGGGGAGCACGCTTTCACGCTTTCATGACGTATCACTGTGCTATCGAGGAAGCTGGACGCATAAGCACAGTACATAAACTAGAACGAGATAGATCTAGTTTACGTACTCGAACCGTGACGTCAGAAAGCGCTGAAAGCGAGCTCCCCGAACGCACCTCATAACCAGTTTTACGTTTCACAACCAGGGATTCCCCTAGCTTTAAACTAATAATCATTTTTGTGCAAAAGGTAAAACTTCAGCTTTAATTTCTGTTTAGAAAATTATTGTATACTTTTTAAGAATTTTTGTTGATAATTTTGATTGAAATATCCACTAAAGTTTGTCTTATGTTAACGTTTATTGTGAACAAGCACAAAAACTTGGAAAAACTTAAAATTTGTTAATTTATTAATTTAAAAAGAAAACTCACAAACTTCCATATACCTAACACTAAAAAGTATAAATATTAAGACAGCGTTAACTTACCAATTTTAAGTAAACGAATCACATTAATAATTATGGCGTCACCACGTGCTAAATTAATATAAACTAATAAACTTAGTCACATCACATCACACAGTGCCCAGGAAGCACGATTCATTTTTTGTCGAATTTAACCGAAGGAATTATTCGGACTTTTAAGAAACGTACTTATAACGGTTTTTAAACGTTAAATGAAAACGTTTTAATAACGTTTATAATAAAACGTTCAGAAGTAAATTATAAACGTTTATTGTACCAATATCAAACGTTCTTTTAACGTTGTTACGATAACGTTTGTATAGCGTTTTGAAATTAGAGTATAAAAAACGTTTTATTTTCAACAATAAACGTATTTAAAACTAAATGTACGCTATTACAACGTTTTTTAAACGTATGTGTGTTTATTGGGAAACTAATTTTTACGGATTGGAAAACTCAATAAGCTGTTGCATTCGCGTATTTATTAAATTGTAAACAAACCCCGAGGAATTTATTTCGTTTTCGGCGTCGTCGAAGAAGAAAATAAATTTTTTTCTAACAAAAAAAAATTGTTTGTAAGTAAATTAAATTGTTAACTTACGCCTGGAATAAATTTGTGCACAAGTTTAATTGTCCTTTAACTTTAAAAAGCACGAAAAGAAAATTTGTTGAAAGAAAAGTCCACAATCTTGTTTTTTATCTAAATTGAAAAGAATTTTAATTTAATTTCTTAATGAAAATTTTTCGATAGTTAGACGACGATAGAGTGATAACTGTGAGCGCGTGAACGCCGCGACGCGACGGCGGCATTTCAGTGGCAAACTGAATTTTCGCAATTTCCATCTGTGTTACGGGCGCGACTGAAAGCAGGCAACCCGCCGTGCAACATTAAGATAAAAGCATTTCGAGCTTTTCGCATGCGCAGTAAAAAGACCCAACCCAGACTCCGCTTTATGCAACAGCTTGAATAACGCACCAACTTGTCTACCGTTAATGTTTTTTCTGTGCCAGGGTCAAAATGTGAACCTTCTTTTTCTCTCCTACAACCAAATAATTGCCGCAAATCCCGTCAATCCCCCGACCAATTATACACGCGAGAAGAAGAAAAAAAAAGAAAAATCGACGCTCGATATCGTTTCTAAAAGCCTATAATTAAAAAGTTTTCTTGTAAATCAGCAACGAGTATACTTAAACTAATTTTCTCGGGACGACTCGAGTTTTCTTAAAGAACGGTCAATACAAGAGAAAAAGCCCCAAAGAAAAGAAAATCTAAAAGCTTCTAACTTTTTTAGCCTTTTTAAAGGCTCTCTTGTTGTAAATTCGGCGCTTATAAAAAAAAGTTTAATCCTCATAAACGAAAATTTGTAAACATCTCTTTTAAAATGGTGATTTTTAGCTTCTTTTGTTTAATTATTACTTACGTAAATTTGATGCTAGGGCGAAATTTTAAAAAGTGAGATTTTGGTTACCAAATTTTTACAACAACTATCGATAAAGTTTTCCATCCACTTATTTATAAAAGAAGCAAGAAACTTATTTCGCGTATACTACTCTCTCTCATTTATTGAATTTTAAACATGGCTAACAAGTCTAACAACACTCGGAAAATATATTTCCGTTAAAGCTGTTCGGATAGAAAACTAAAATATAAAAGTTCATGCAAAATACGAACGCTATAATCGTATAATTGACTTAAAAGTATGTACTTTTTAAAATTTGTGAACTCTTTTAAAAATGCGCTGATTTAAACTTTTATTTTTGTACATTATGGGAATTTTCTCAGCACAGGGTTGAAGAAAAGCAGTGTGGTGGTGATTACAGGGTGACTGAAATTTGTTGTGCAACATGGGGATCTCGCTTAACTGAAGAGCTTATATAGGTTTGAAATTCAGTTTTTCGCTTATAACTCGAAACTACGCACGTTTAGAGAAAAATACTTTTATATGGAATTAAATAAAATCAAATTATCTACAAGGTATCCCTCTTAGGTTTTTTCATTCAGACTAACGGTTTAGGCGATAGAGCGCGTTAAAGCTTGACAAAAATTCCAAAATAGGTTAAAAAACTGTTTTTTTAGTTTTTTGCTTATAACTCAAAAACTACGTACTTTTTGAAAAAAAGTATTTTTATATAAAAATAAATCAAATCAATTATTTACAAATTATCTTTTTTTAGTTTTTTCCTTCAGACCCACGATTTGGGCGATAGAGCGCGTTAAAGTTTGACAAAAATTACAAAATTGGTTAAAAAACTGTTTTTTTAGTTTTTTGCTTATAACTCAAAAACTACGTACTTTTTGAGAAAAGTACTTTTATATAAAAATAAATCAAATCAAATTATCTACAAATTATCTCTCTTAGGTTTTTTCCTGCAGACAAGTGGTTTAAGCGCTATTGCGCGTTAAAATTTGACAAAAATTCAAAAATCGATTAAAAAACTGTTTTTTTAGTTTCTTGTTTATAACTCAAAAACTACGCACTTTTTGAGAAAAGTACTCTTATATAAAAATAAATTAAATCAAATTATCTACAAATTATCTCTCTTAAGTTTTTTTCTGCAGACAAGCGGTTTAAGCGCTAGAGCGCGTTAAAGTTTGACAAAAATTCCTAAATTGGTTAAGAACTGTTTTTCTAGTTTTTTACTAACAACTCGAAAACTGCGCACTTTTAGAGAAAAGCCTTGCTATACAAAAATAAAGTACATTCAATTTCCTACAAATTATAGGTTTTTGTTTTTTACATGAGATGTACGATTTAGGTTAGGCGCTAGAGCGCGTTGAAGTGTACGGGGTAATTGAAATTCATTGTGCTACATGGGGAATGGGGATATCTAAAGAGCTAGATGCTAGATCATAGGATTAAATTTGGCAAAATTGCTAAATTCGATGCTGACAAATAATCTTTAAAAAGTTTTTGAATAAATTTACACGTTTTAGCGAAAACTCAAAAGGTTACTACATTGTATTTATTTACCAAATGCTTTATTTTTCAATGCCGAATAGTATTGATATTAAATACGATAGACAATACCAGCCGATTAATTACATTGGATTTTACTAAATAAACACTAACATCAAATAGATGTTCTGTTAATTATTCAGTCATTATAGATTATCGAGCATCAAGATATAACAATCAAGCAGGTAAATTATTTGCTCATTGTTATGCTACGTGTGTCTGGCATTGATATATCGTATCTATAGAGTGTTATCCCAGCGTCCATTAGACTTATAACAAAAATGTCCCACGTCTCTTCATTAAAGCTTTTCCGTACACCTTCGCGTCAGTTTTATTAAGTTTCTATAAAAATTGAATGAATTCGAGTAAGAAGTTTGGTGAATAGCCCAAGTTAAATTTTAGACCTCCATTTTTCCTATAATACGTTGCGGTAGAGGTCTCGTGTCGCCAGGACTGCGCGTCTTCACGTATACAATTACAGATATGTTTTACGCCTTTGTGAGGATGTGAGGCAAACTTCACACATTTAGGTTCTTACAAATTTAAGTGATATAATGAATGCATAGGCAGATTTTTCGACAAATATTCCGAATCATGCCTTCGAACAAAAGTCAACTAATCGAACTGCCGAAAGCCACGTTTAAAAAAGTCAAAGTAGAACCTTGCACTAAAACAAGCATGTCAAAAACAGCGATTTAATTGAATTATATTACCACTCGTGGCTGTGATTGCTTACAGTTAGAAAAACTACCCCTAACAGAGAGATTAAAAATTTTAACGCAATTCAAAACAAAATTTCGAAAACCATCACAAATTGGACATTACTACAGCGGTGTGTGTTGAAAAAAATGTTATCGAATAACGAGCATAAAATAAACTTTTGTAGAACATTTCATTAGTGGAGAGCAATTATTATTCGACGCAATTGATGTAACTCGATACAGGAGGAATGTACTTTAATAGAAAACAAATTTACACGCCATGACGTACTATGTACTAAATTAAGTTTTTTCAGAAAACCACATAAACTAAAATTCAATTTGCAATAAATAAATCAAACATAATCGAACCTAAAAGTGTTGTTGTTATTAAAAATAGTGACGGAAATGAAATTTATGAAAATAGATAAGACTAGTAAGTTAGAAAAAGTAGACTACAATGTTAAAAGAGAAAGATAACAAAAGGAACTGAGAGTGGATGTGGACGACCTAAATATGTAACAGATAAACGACGTATGTAAACATGGAAAATGGGAATAATTAAAGCGAAGTCGTAAAAGAATATGGGAAAAGAGATCGATAGAAATTCATCGGTACTAAAAAGCAGAAGGAAAGCACCCTATGAAAGAAATTAAAGATGTAGAAAATCGTGAAAATGGGAGTTTTTATTTAAATTGTTGAAAGTAGTAGATGTAATGAAAACGTTAAACTTAAATATACACTTTGTTGCAAAATAAATGACTAACTTCAGAATGTCAAAGGAGTCGGGAGAATGTTTGGCCAGAGCGACCAGAGTCGAGTAAACTATAGCTGCAGCAGGAAATAATATCAGGAGCAGTATCGCTGCCCCTGTACCGCTTTTCTTTCCGGCTCTACCTAATGCCATTTGTGTTCGTATGTTATGGAGCTTGTCCATTAATGCCAAACTATTGAAGCCTTGACGTAAGCTAGGAAAAAGCAGCTACAGAAAAGCCACTACAGAACGAGTAACGCCCTATATGCCTCATTTATGAAGGTAAGTAATACCGGTAGTACGTGTTTGGCAACACGCCAAATGTCCAGTTTCAGTTTTATTAATAAATATAATAATAATGCGTAACTGCATTTTTAATTTGGTCGTTTAACAAATATTTCAGGGTAATTTTCTTCTGTAATTAACTTTATATTACAAAGTAAATAATTATTTAACTTGTTGGAAAATATAAACAACTTTCTGATGAATTAATCTTTGAACAAAAACAAACGAGGCACTAATAATAGTTATTATACCTTTATGTAAAGCATTTTTAATTATATTTTTTAAGAACTTTAATTTTTGAAAAAAGGTAGGTTCATTAAATTTTAAAAATACGAATATTTTGCTCCATTTTTGAAGCATGGAGCGAGTACAATGTTAACAGATACAAAAGGGTTGTAAAAAGTAACAATTTGATGTTGATATTATTACTAGAGCTCGGACGGGTAAACATAAAAAAAATGAAAAAAGGTAAAAACAAAAATTTCTTAAACATATTTTATAATAGTTTGACCAACTTTAGCGAGTGGTAGCTTTTCTTGTACCAAAGACTATAACGTTTTCGTAAAAAGTATTAAGTTTACATGTGTGCGCCTACTCCCCACAAGACCCTACGAATCCAACCTCACCAGAAGGTAGTGAACAAAACATTCCTACTGCCAGCAGTAGGAATGTTAGAATAAGAATCCTTAAGCCACCCCACGCACTGCAGAACGTGTCGACGCTACCATCAAGCGGATGTGCGGAGAGCGAAACCATGTTCACTTACCGTCACTTATTGGTGACGGTTCGGAATCGGGAAGCCCTCACCCTACCACCAATCGACCAAAAAATCGCTTCGGATAATCAGTTACGAGCTGAAACACATCAACTTTACCCTCACGGTGCGCCAGGAGAGAGACACATCAGGACACTCCAGTGGCAGGGTCTGCGCCTAAATACTGATAAGGTAGATTGCGGAAAGCCTAAACACATACTGGTCGTCTCGTGTGCTTAGTCATTTAAAGCATGGCTACTATAGGGCGTATAGTTGTGTATACCTCCTATCAGAACTCAAGTCTTCTCGTAACTGTTTAAAGTACAACTGCAGATAGATTACAGCTTCCCTGGTGTAAAGTGCTCATCCATTCTCAGCATTCCATCAAGTGCAGGGTAACCCAAAGCCTCCGACGTTTTAAGGGCAAGCCCCTGGAAGTCACGGATGTTCAGTGCGTACACAGCGCACCAATACCAATTTTAGTTTTACGAGGATGTATTGATAACTAGTTAGCCTAGACCAGTTCCATGCAAAAAAAATATATTGCGTTACCATAGCAACGAACAATAACTTATTAGAAGTGTCAGTGTAAAGTTTGACGTCAAAAAAGTAAACCAGACTTAAGCAATAAATTAAAAGACAAAGATGTCCACCGAAATTGTGAAAATCGAAAAATTGGAGTATCGAGCCATCATCAAGTACCTGTATGTTAAAGGGTTAAGAGGTAAGCAGATTTACGAAGATATGGTTAATACCCTTGGTGATCAATGTCCTTCGTATGCGACCGTGAAAAATTGGACTGCAAGCTTCAAAAGAGGTAAATTTTCAATTGAAGATGATGACCGATCGAAAAGTTCTTGCTTCAGTTTTTTGGGATTGCCATGGAGTAATCATGATTGATTTTTGGATAAGGGTAGAACAATAACTGGAGATTACTATTTAACATTACTGACCACTCTACGGGAAAAAATTAAAGAGAAAAGACGCGGAAAGCTATCCAAAGGTGTTTTGTTTTTGCAAGACAACGCCCCTGCACACAAATCTCATGTTGCCATGCAAAAAATTCGTGATTTAGGGTTTGAATTACTAGAACACCCCCCTTATTCTCCAGATTTGGCTCCGTCCGACTATCATCTCTTTCCTCCACTGAAAAAAAGTTTAAAAGGTCGTAAATTTTCTTCCAACGAGGAGGTAATAAAAGCTGTGGACGTCTGGTTTGCAGAGCAAGAAGAAACATTTTTTTTGAGAGGTCTAGCGACGTTGCAGGTTCGCTGTAATAAATGTATCCAATTAAGAGGAGAATATGTTGAGTAATAAAATATTTCGACATTGAAATTTTGTTTGGTTCTATAGTAGGCTAAGAATTTTTCAATATAGCCTCGTAGATGAAACACAAACAATGAACCGACCAAGGGAGTTGCTGGTTTAGGATTTGGCCTTTATAAGCAACCGAAACCATTAAAATACGAAATATGAGAAACTGTTTGAAATGCTATTTTGTTCTAGACTTAGCACTGATGTTTCCACAGTTCCAGAAACTTGAAAGTTGGGAATCCGTTACGGAGTTCAACCGCAGCGCATTTTGGCCTCGCTACGCTCAGCGATTCCTTGCAATTCCTTGTTCGCCAATCTTTATAACAAATTAAAACAAAGTATTTATTATCCTAAAAAGGCAGTTGGAAGATTAGGTGAGTAACAAAATAATAATCTGAAGGGACCCCAACAAACGTAGCTAGCTGAAGGCCTATTCACAATCCACAATCCATCCTTTCGAATTTCACAACGCCGCTTGTTGTCTATAATGCCCGACTTGCAAAGTAATATGGGTAGACCCACCCAGACCGTTTTGGTTTCAGGGCAACCCGAAATGTCGGCAAATTATATTTTAAAAAAATGTTTTTCTTTCATAATCCTTTTTGAAAGTAGACAAACTCAATGAGAAAGTGAAAATCATAAGTACCCCACTTGGATCAAGGTAAATTATCCGGATATTTGTCAAAAGCTGTAATGCTAAAAATGGCGTAATAACATGATAAATTTGCAAACTTTGTACACTTGCATCTCGGACACTATTAGGTGTTCAGATACCATTCTGATCCCAAATTGCTGGAAATTTAGTCGAATTTAAAAAAGTATACAAGTTACTTTATTGCAAAATTGTATCTTCGGGGCCAAAATTGACAAAAACTAAAAAAATACCATCTAATTTCCAGTTTCTTGGATTTTTCACAAATATCAGGAGGGAAACTTAACTCTTAACTTGCGACGTTGATATTTTTTACGCTATAGGCGAACGGCGGTATCTGACGCTTCTCTTATTGTATAGCAGTAAAACGCACAGAATAATACGCAAATATCAGTTTTTTATTAACTAATATTAAAATGCAAAGCTTAAAGTATAAGATAAGCCAAAAAAAATTAATTTTTATGAAGTAACATTTGTTTTATGACCGTTTCTCCCGAGTTACATGCCATTTTCTAAAGAAAATTATATTTTAACAGTGTACCTACTTGAATTTAAAAAAATCAATTAAATTATATTTTCCAATAATAAACAAAGAAATTTCACAATATGAAATTTTTTTAAATATATGAAATGAAATAAAATATGAAATTCTTTGATTTTTAACACTTGATAAAAATATACAAATACACACGTAATAAAATTAGTCACGCTGTAGGCGACGGCTGGTATAATAAACCCCGCGAACCTTGGTAAACGGTCTCTAATTTAGGGATACTAAAGACTGGTGACGGCGATATCCGGTCAATTCGTCGATAACACAATATTTTCAAGCTAGACAAGTCGGCAACTTCTTAGGTGTGTCAATAAAATTGTTATAAAACTTTAAACGTTCTCGGGTGAACGGTTAACCCTCGAACGGGCGCGCGCAAACTCTCAGTCCGCGCATTTATACTTTTGTTTATATTTTTGCCAAATTTTAATTTAGCGACTTGTGACTTATTCTAGCTTACTAAATATGCATACCCTACAGTACAATTAACATTCAGCACAAAAATCGCTGCTCGTGTTGTTTTTACGGCGTTGTGGAGTCACAATTCGCACGCGCCACTCGCGCTTTGTGTGTTGAAGGTGTCGAATTTTCTGATACCTGATAAGTAAATAATGAAATTTGGGTTAGTAATAAACATCCTAAGAATAAAATATTAACTTTCCATACAATATAATAAATAAAATTAAATTAAAAATAAGGTAAACAATGTCAGCTTCTAATAGACGAATTTATTTTATTTATTTATAATAGTATTATTGTTTTGTTTGAAGAATAAAACTATTTTTTTAGTTAATTAAATAGTTTTTCTAAAACACCTAGTCATTATTTTGATGAAAATATTGCTTAAAATATCAAAATTTTAATTAAAACTTATTGCGGTCTCACAGTCCGCGCGCGCCCACTGGTGTTACAACTCACCGCGCGCCTGTTCGAGGGCTAAATTTATTATTATAGGGCTCCGTCATACACAACATACTAAAAAATCCTAACTACCCCATTTAATGAGAGGTTAGGATGTTTAAAATTACTATTGTATTGTAACTTGTAGAGTAAGCTTTACTTAAGCTTACTCGTATATATTATATTTATGTGGGAAAATGTTAGGTGCACTTAATAAGAAAGCAAATTTTCCTATTAGGTAGTGCATTATGTAGTTACTGTTTGACTATAAAAACATGCACAATGGTGCACTATTCGTAAATATCAATAATACATATTTATTTAACTGAAATGCTTACACTATATTACGCCAGTGGCACAACTCACTTTCATGTAGTCACTTTGTACTGTAACCTGTAACGAAACTCGATTGCGTATTAATTTGAGATTTTACCATCTCATCCTGTAAACGTGTACATGGCAATATACAATTAGTTACGCATTACGTCATAAGGTATACTACAAATTTTATTTTCCGTTAAATTTATTATGGAAAATAAATTAACAACCTCGCCCTTACAATTGCTATACAAATGGGGACTTTTAGTCCCTAATTCTTTAGCCAACATCGCGTATAAACTAACAATCTTGTTGGCGTTCGGATTTGCAACTATAGCCACATTCATGCAGTTTTATTACATTGATGACGTTTTAGAAATGTTCGACCATATAGAAGTTTTCTCTGCAGACATTGGGGTAGCAATTTTAAGTAAGTTGCGAATTTATTACACATATTGCATTTTTCAGGTCAGTTACCTATATCTATTTTGTGTTTTTAATAAGAACAAACTTTTGAATTTGGTTAAACTCAGCAATCAGTTTTGGAGCAGTGACAAGTGCACAAGATCGACGCAGAAAAAAGTCGAAGAAATGTTATCGAAATGTGCGATACTTCAAAAATGCGCATTATATACGGTTTTATTAAACATTCCGAATGTGTTGATTGTATCTTTTGCCATCGAAGGTAGAAAACTACCTGCAGGAACTTGGAAGATGGTCGATCACCCGACTTTCTATAAAATGGCCCTCGTCGCTATTCTTATTACGCTATGTGGTACTACTTTATGTTACGGAGTTCAAGGCCTATATTTTGGATTTTGTTGTGAAGTTATAGCGCAATTTCAAATTTTGTGCGATCACTTGGAAAATATGGACCTTGAAATAATCGAAACTGAATTGGAACTAAAGAAATTCGAAGAAAAATTAAACGTTTACATTCGATATCACGAATTCCTGATAAGGTACCTCAAAAATTAAATTTTATTCAGTTTCGAATATTCATTGAAAATTTTCTTAAAGGTTCATCAAAGATTTGACAGAATGTTATTCTGCAGCGTTTATGATACAAGTTCTTAATACAGTTCCACTGGTGTGCTTCGACTGTTATGTTATTTTTGGAAGGTAAAAATCAAGTTTAAAATGTAGGTACTAATCGGTTTAATTATTCTCTATTACAGTCCTAAAATATCAGTAGCACTGAAATCCATGGTGACATCCTTAACTCTAATTATACTATTGGCAAGTTACTGCATTCCTTCAGAATTTATGGTTGCTGAGGTAAACACTCTCTTAAGGAGTTCTTACAGTTTATAATGTAGATGCTTTGTCGCTGGTTTACACATTTTGGTAACTCTCAAAAGCAAGGCTTCTTAAGCCATGCTTGAAGAAGGCTGGCACAAAACTTCATTGCTGCTAACTCACTGACTGTATAAATAATCATCTCTAAATAAGGCGGTACTGTCCATTAAAAAACCCAGTCCGTGAACAAACTCAGCTCAACACTTCGCTGGCTGCGATCATTTTAGCTAACCACTTAGCTAATATATTGGTCTTCATTGCACTTGGAGTCACGTTTAATTCACTACAATACCAATCGGTGAAGCCCCGCAGCTTTTAAGTATAAATTTGTTGAGCAACGAGTTAAATTAACCTATAAAAGAATAGATATTAGAGATATACTTTAATTTCATTTTTAGGCCCTTACTGTCTCGAATGCAATTTATAACTCGAATTGGTACTCGAAATACAATAAAAGTTTGAGACAGTCAACACTTTTGGTGATGCAGCGATCTCAACAAGAAATTCGCGTTTCTGCTTGCGGTTTGATCGATATCAACCCTGATACTTTAATATCGGTGAGTATCTTCAACAGTAAAGACACAAACATAAACTTAGAATAAAGTAACATTAACACTAGCAGTAGCTAGCTGATAAGCTGTAAGCTGGGCTTCTGGTGGGAAAGATGTCATGAGCATTAAGTCTTAAATACAATAAGAATCAATGGGTAGAATTTCTATAAATAAATTTAGGTCCATGACTGATAGATAATTACTGTTACAATTGTAAAAGCTTGTAAAATGTTTTAGGTTGTGAAGTTGGCCTTCTCCGCATCAACATTCTTGAGAGGTTTGAATAATAACGCCGATTAAGCTTCAAAAAATTAAATTTTCACCTTCTACTACTTACTAAGAAATCACCGTCGCATTAATTAATATTAGTTAGTATTATAGATACCGTTGTCGTTGTATTACTTAAACTAGAAATTAGTTAGACAGCAAAAACTAGTGATTGCACTATTTTGCATCTTAATTAACAGTTTTCAAAATTGTGCTCTATTAAAACTTGGTGAAAGGTTGTAATTTTGCAAAATGTGACTGCGTCGTAATTTACATTGTTATACGAGGCCATCTGGAAAGTAGTACCCATTTGTGCAATAAAGACACAAGAGACACATTTTTATTGGAAGTAGCATACTTTACACTATACTTCTCCACATAATCACCAAGCAAATTTAGGCATTTGTCATAACGTGTGACGAGTTTTTGTATTCCAGCGTAATAGTCCTCCGCCTCCAGCGTATTGAGATGCTAAGTTCCTCATCGCTGTCAAATCTTTTTCCCGCCAGAAAGTCTTTAAGCTTCGTAAATAGATGAAAATCCGAATTCCCACTTGAATTTAAAATTCTTTTGCAGCAATTCAAGTGGGAAACCTTCGACCATCCACCGCGTATAGCCCGGACTTGGCCCTTTCGGATTTTCATCTCTTTACGAAGCTTAAAGACTTTCTGGCGGGAAAAAGATTTGACAGCGATAAAAAACTTAAACGAGGCGTGACTACGTATCTCAATACGCTGGAGGCGGAAGACTATTACGCTGGAATACAAAAACTCGTCACACGTTATGACAAATGCCTCAATTTGCTTGGTGATTATGTAAAGAAGTAGTGTAAAGTATGCTCTTTCCAATAAAAATGTGTATATTTGTTAATATTTACTCCTGTGTCTGTATTGCGCAAACGGGCACCACTTTCCGGATGGCCTCGTATTTATATTAAGTATAAAATTCTTGTAACGATGTGGATTTTGTTGTGGTTCCGAGTAGGGGAAAGTTTCCTTGATTGGCACTTTTTTTTGCTTTGATTGTAACTCATTTACCAGACAGAAATATAAAAAATTTAATAAATATAAAATTAAAAATATCTAGTCGATAGTAGTACACATTTATTTCACATCTTTTCAACGTGTGCCTCACAACAAAAATGGATCTCGCAACGGCGGTCGTTTCCAGATCCCGGATATCGCAAAGTATAGGTATAGGTAAACCCAATACGCACACATACCCACATCCAGACATCCAGACACTGACATATTTATTTTTTTGGATTCATAAAACATTTTTTGGCGACAACACTTATTACTTTTTCAAAGTAGACAAAATCAACGCAAAAGTATACAGGGTGTTTCCCATAAGTGCGTCATAACTTCAGAGGCTGTTACAATAACTCAAAAGAAGTCGTTTGACTCCAATTTTCTTATACCGAAAGTTCCCCCATTCAGAGTTACAGGGTGTTGTAGCTGAAATTTTCAAATTTTTGGAAATTTATTGTGGCGAAACGAAAGCAGTTGAGAAAATAAATTTTGTGGAGATGCCTTATGTATTTTTAACTCTATGAGATAGATGTGGTAATTTTGTTTTTCAACTGCCAATATGGCGGATTCAAGACGGCGCTAATCGAAATATTAATGGGATCGCAATAAAATTTTAGATCCATGGGTTTCTTGAAAATTCGTCGACAAATCTGAAATTAAAATTTCAAAATTTAAAAAAAAATGACAAACGCGTAACGTTTGTTACGTTGTTACTGATAGTTCTATGTTGTGTGTAGACCATAGCCAAAGTCTTTTTATGAAGTTTTTTTTTGAGGATGTTGGTGATTATGTTAGGACTGTATGCATTATTTTTAGCTATTATGTATATTCGGTTTAGCTCAAGAAACAAACATCCTCAAGATAAAACTCCATAAAAAGACTTTGGCTATGGTCTACGAACAACAAACACACGATGATACCAAAAAAGAATACACCGCTTTCACTTACATCAAACTTCCATCCGAAACACTCAACAAATTCATCACCAAAAACAGCAACAAAAAAGTAGCATTCAAAACTGACAACACTCTCAACTCTATTATAACCAACACCTAAACCAAAATAGACCCTATGAAAAAATCAGGAGTTTACAAACTTTCCTGTCCCCACTGCAATGCAGTATACATAGGACAAACCGGCAGAACCTTTGAACAAAGGTTTAAAGAACACTCAAAAAGCTACAGACACAGAAAACCTGACTCCAACAATGCCGAACACATCTTTAACCACAACCACACATTCACTCACAAAACCGAGATTCTACATATTTCCACTAAAGGTACTAAACTAAATTACCTAGAAACCATAGAAATCATGAAACACAACAATAGTAACTACACATTATTAAACGACCAGATTGATCTATCAATTCTATTATCAATCAATTATCAATCTACTCAATTATTATTAGGGCTCCGTCATACACAACATACCAAAAAAGCATAACTACCCCATTCCCATTTGAAGAAAGGTTAGTATGTTTAAAATTGTGGCTTAAGCTTTACTTAAGCTTTTAATATTGTATGTGGGAAAATGTTAGGTGCACTAAATAAAAAAGCAAATTTTCTTATTTAGTGCATTATTTATTAACTGTTAGACAATAGAAACCTGCACAATGGTGTACTATTCGTAAATATCAATAATACATATTTAACTGAAATGCTTACACTATATTACGCCAGTAGTACAACTCACTTTCATGTAGTCACTTTGCACTGTAGCCTGTAACGAAACTCGATTGTGTATTAATTTGAGGTTGTACACGTGTACACGGCAGTATACAATTAGTTACACATTGGTTTCCAAATTAAATAAAAGGAAGTCATCATACGGTATACTACAAATTTTATTTCCTATTAAATTTATTATGGAAAATAAATTAACAACCTCGTCCTTACAAATACTATACAAATGGAGACTCTTAGTCCCTGATTCTTTACCCAACAGCGCGTTTAAACTAACCGTCTTTTTAACGTTTGGATTTGCAGTTGTAGCCCTATCCTTGCAGTTCTATTATATTGACAACGTTTTCGAAATGATCGACAATATAGAATGTTTTTCTGCAAACATTGGGGTAGCAATTTTAAGTAAGTTGCGAATTTATTACACATATTGCATTTTACAGGTCAGTTACCTATATCTATTTTGTATTTTTAATAAGAACAAACTTTTGAATTTGCTTAAACTCAGCAATCAGTTTTGGAGCAGTGACAAGTGCACAAGATCGACGCAGAAAAAAGTCAAAAAAATGTTATCGAAATGTGCGATACTTCAAAAATGCGCATTATATACGGTTTTATTAAATATTCCGATTATGACCGTTGTAGCTTTTGCTATCGAAGGTAAAAAATTACCTGCAGGAACTTGGAAGATGGACGAGCACACGATTTTCTATAAAATGACTTTCGTCGCTACTAATATTGGACTATACGGTACTACTTTATGTTATGGAGTTCAAGGCCTATATTTTGGATTTTGTTGTGAAGTTATAGCGCAATTTCAAATTTTGTGCGATCACTTGGAAGAAATGGACTTTGAACTAATCAGAACTGAAATGGAACTAAAGAAATTCGAAGAAAAATTAAACGTTTACATTCGATATCACGAATTTCTCCTAAGGTACGGTACCTACAACATCAAAAATTATAATTTTATCCAATTTCTAAGTTCATTGAAAATTTTCTTAAAGGTTTATCAAATATTTGACAGAATGTTATTCTACAGCGTTTTTGATCCAAGTTCTTAATACAGCTCCATTGGTGTGTTGTGACTTTTATCGTATTTTTGAAAGGTAAAATTAAAAAAAAAATAGGTACTACTCAGTTTAATTTTCCTCTATTACAGCCTTCAAATATCAGTAGCAGTGAAATCCATGGTGACTTTCTTAACTCTACTTTTACTATTGGCAAGTTACTGCATTCCTTCAGAATTTATGATAGCCGAGGTAAATACTCTTAGAGAGTTCTTACAGTTTATAATTTAACTGCTTTGTCGCTGGTTTACACATTTTGGTAACTCTCAAAAGCAAGGCTTCTTAAGCCATGCTTGAAGAAGGCTGGCACAAAACTTCATTGCTGCTAACTCACCGACTGTATAAATAATCATCTCTAAATAAGGCGGTACTGTCCATTAAAAAACCCAGTCCGTGAACAAACTCAGCTCAACACTTCGCTGGCTGCGATCATTTTAGCTAACCACTTAGCTAATACATTGGTCTTAATTGCACTTGGAGTCACGTTTAATTCACTACAATGCCAATCGGTGAAGCCCCGCAGTTTAAGTATAAATTTGTTGAGCAACGAGTTAAATTAACCGATAAATGAAGAAAGATATACTACTTTAATTTCATTTTCAGGCCCTTACTGTCTCGAATGCGATTTATAACTCGAATTGGTACTCGAAATACAATAAAAGTTTGAGACAGTCGACACTTTTGGTGATGCAGCAATCTCAACAAGAAATTCGCGTTTCTGCTTGCGGTTTGATCGATATCAAGCCTAATACTTTAATATCGGTGAGTATCTTTAACAGTAAAGACAAAAACATGAGCTATGACAATAAAACTAGCAGTAGCTGTCCTTAAAGTTATACGGTAAGCTGTAAGCTGGGCTTCTGGTAGGAAAGATGTCATAGTCGTTCACGCTTGGCTACTAGAAGAATGAGTAGAATAATTTATATCAATTTAGGTCCATGATTGTCCGATAATATTATTATTGGTGTAATAATTGTAAAAAAATGTAAAATGTTTTAGGTTATGAAGATAGCCTTCTCCACATCAACATTATTAAGAGGTATGAAAAATAATGCTGGCCAAGCTCTTAAAAGTTAAATTTTTACCTTCTACTACTTACTAAGATTGCACCCGTCACTTTAATTAATTTTTTTTAGTTAGTATTATTGATACCGTTGTCGTTGTATTACTTAAACTAGAAATTAGAAACGGCAAAAACTAGTAATTGCACTATTTTGCATCTTAATTAAAAGTTTTCAAAATTGTGTTCTATTAAAACTTGGTGAAAGTTTTTAATTTAGCAAAATGTGACTGCGTCGTAATTTACATTATTGTATTTATATAGATTATAACATTCTTGTATTTACGACGTGAATTTTGTTATTGTTTCGAATAGGAGCAAGTTTCCTTGATTGGGACTTTTTTTTGCTTTGAATTGTAACTCATATCCCAGGCAGAAATATTAAAAACTTAGATTAAATTGTCGATAGTACACAAGCCATGAATCGTCCGATTCATGAACTCCTAGCTGTCCAATTTATAGAACGGGTGGCTTTTAATTATACATATGGTGAGTAAAATGTTATCTGATGCGCAGTAGCTAAGCTGCCGTAAAATTAACATGGGCCTTCCCATATTTTTTAGAAACCTCCGTCAGAAATAAATCTCTTTAATTCGATTTCGTTTACGTCCCAGTTTTCACTCGCCCCGCAGTGTGTAGCCGCTTCTCACGAGATTATTTAAAGACAAAAAGAGAAGTTTTCTTTAAAGAAGATATTGTTTTAATATTAAGTAGTTTTGAATAAATTTCCATTGTAAAATTTTATTTAACCCATTTGATACCAGCGGGTCGAAAACGACCCATCCGACTTATTAATTGATTGTAAACTCAATTTTCATTAGATTTCAATAAAACTACGAAAATATAGTTAAGAAAAGTTGTATCTAGTCGAATTAAAAATACCATTAATATTTTTTAACAATAACCATGTTAAAATATTTATTGAAATGCGATAATGTGATAAGCTGTTGCAGCGTTGCTTTGTGATTTATTTTTTAAGGTAATTGAATTATTTATTGCTAGTTCTGATTATAGGTTTATAATCTAAAAGATTCATATTACTTATTTGCAAAATTGAATTTATCATTTGTTGATAAATAAATCCCCAGTAGTTGATAAAACATAGGTGGTTCGAAAACGACCGGCTGGGAACAACGGTGTCTGAGTATAGCATAGATTATCCCTTAGTACCTTAGTACGTTTTAGTTCTTTTTCAAATTTTGACTAAAATGTGTGTTTTGAGTGCTTGTGCTAATACAACAAATAATTATTTTGATTTTTCGTTTAATTACTATACAGTGTGTTCACCGATAGTGGGAACAGTGAAGAATTCTTCTGTCGTACTAGATACAAAAAAAAGTTTAAATATTTTTTTAAGCTCCAAATTTACTATCGAAAACTGCTGAGGTATATATTTTTGTACTTCAAATTTAACCGGAAGCGTAGATGATTTATTTTTTTCAAATCATTATATTAATATATAGGAAATAAGGAAATCATTGGCGACGATATTGAACGTGTAGTGAAACACCAACAACATCGAAAGCCAAAAAAAATGAGCAAAAATCTCACTCCCTGTTCGTCAATGGAGTTCTGGCGATTTACTCTTTGTTGGCGGGTCAACCAATGACAATTATTGCTATGCACGACCTCTAACTCTCACCTCTAACAGCCACCCTCTTGAGTTTTTTCAATTGTTTTTAAATAGTGACATTTTAGAACTTTTAATCGAACAAACCATGTTATATTCATCTTCTCGCAAAAGGCCTATTACAGTTTCTAAAAATGAAATGCTGACATTTTTGGGAATTTTATACCTAATAACTGGGTATAACACTTTGCCGCGCCGAAAAATGTATTGGGAGGAACCTGAAGACGTTGCTAATTGTTTAGTATGCGTCCAAACAAGTTCACCGAAATTTTTCAAATTTACATTTAGTAGATAATGTGACAATATTCCAATTCCAAATAATATTCCAATGCCTGTTATGGTAGAAGCGTAGAAGAAAGCTACATCTTCCTAATGTAGTTTTGCATGATAAATGCTTTGCCACTTATCATTATAAATAAATATTGTTTATTTTTTAAATTAATTACTGAAATTAGACCTAACTATTGCCCTTTTACTATTACTAAACTAATAAACAATTCTATACTATAAGTAAAATGAACTTAAAACACGAGATATCTATAGAACGCGCTATATAAGCATCACTTGTGCCCAGCGGTTCGTCGCGACCCACCCGTTATTTTGGTCAATAAGACTTAATAAATTGTTTTCATTATTTTTCTGGTCATCTAAGATGTCCAAATAAAGAGATTATTAAAGAAAAAAAAAAGTTACGGTCCTAAATGGGTTAAGTTCGATCCTGCACGTCTTCTACTTAAATTCGAGGTTACATTACGATAAACTGCTGTTATTATTACTTATAGACTACCCTAGAATTTTGTTTAAGCGAAGTAATTTCTTCAATATCGTAGTTTTAAAATGTAAAAAGATCTACTTTTCGTTTGTTCAACTTTATAAATCATAGTGTTATATTATTTATGTGAGATATTTTCTTAAACCTTGCACCCTGTCTCCCACATGCAAAAAGTGTATGTATACAATTTTCCCGAAAAAATAATGAATAATGAATCTTGAAAACGACACATTTAAATGTTACGTCTCTCGAGTGGGACATAACGGAAAACCATCATCAAAAGCTTTCTAGTTTTAGATACTTTTTGGTGATTATCAGGACGTTTTACGACGAAAACGTGACACTTAAGGTAAAATCATAAATTTTTCCGCTACAGCTTGAGTATTTAAGTCGTGTTTGTGTGATAATATTTATAATACTTAAATGCAAATCTTGATTTTATTACTCGTGCTCAAAATGAATTTTAAGGGTAGATGCACCAATGCAATTTCTCACTAGTAAACCTAAACATTGCACTAGAAGAGAGTTATTAGTTAGTCAGCTTTTAGAACACTCTGTAGACATGCATCTAATCTTTGTAATTTCCTTTCAGTATCATACAGTGATATAAAAAAATTTTACTGTCTTAGTTGTCGCGGTAAATGACCACCCTGTATAAAAAAATACTTTGAAGTTTACTAAATAAGAAAAACTAAGGGTAATTTAAAATTTATCAAGAAATTAACTTACACGTAGCCGTAAGAGGGTATTCGTTGAAAGTTAAATCCAAAAAATGCTTCACTTTTTCTCAAAGAAATTTTATGAAACTTAATAAAGTTTTTGTTTGAAAGAATTTGGTTCTAAATGGAATTTTATATATTGCATTCAGTAAAAAAGAGAATCTACTCATCAATCTTATATAATATTTACCTTCATTTTTTAGATATTTGAACATCCGCTCCTTTAACTTACACTTTTACCAATATAAAAAAAGTATAATTTGCGTGTATTTTAGATATTAGATAAGACAAACAATTTTTATTTAAAGATGATGTAAAAAAGATGCTCATTTTTATTCCATCGCCATCGGAAGGATACAGATACCGAGTCTCAATATTAAAGCGAAGCAATATGAACATTGTAAATTCACAAATGTTATACTTTGGCTGTTAGGAAAATGCATGATTTATGAAGCACAATCTCGAATTAATGAGAACGCCATTCGGTAAATCTGCTGATTCAAAGGCAGTTCGTGGGCCATCAATAGTAAGCTAAATTTTTCACTACTTCAACTCAAATTAGATTGTTACCACACTTTTACCGACGGTGTTTGCCAACCCATTGCGGCGTAATAAATCATTTATATTTAATTGACTTCCCCTTTTACCCTGTTTAATTAAACGTAGTGTAAGTACGCAACTAATTTAATTAAAAGTATAAGCGTTAAATACGCAACAAAATTTTGTTTCGGCTTCTCATTGCCGCACTAATATAATAATATCAAACCGTTTTCAGTTTTTACGAACGGCTAACTCGCATTCTTTTCACACACACGATTTTTTAATTAATTTTTACAAAATTTCGCGTGCTAGCTAATTGAGTTGCAATGGCTGTTTATGAGCTCCTTTGTGGACAGACATATTGAGGAGGGTTTCCTTTGTTATATTTCTGAATAATTAAACCTTTCAACTTGAGATTACTATTTCTAGTAGAACATATTTAATTATCTCAAAATCCACAATCTACTTCAACATCTTAAATCATCCATTATAATAAGAACTGATAGAATTACAGTGGCGTACCGACATATGCTTTTAGATAATAGTTAAATGCGACCCACGGTAATGAGTAATGAGTGCCAAGTTCGTTTATAAGAGAGCTCCACTGAGAACCGACAAACAGTTTGTTCATTCTTCTCAAACACTGAGCGTATAAAACGTTTGTGGGGAGCGCAGTAATTCGAGAGGGTTGGTTCCTCCATAAGCCCACGATGTTACATTTTCAAGTCAGGTGAACTGTGAGTAATCCCTTAAAGTAATTCGATCCAGTTGGCTCAAAATAATATAAATAATGACAAAGGATGGCACTAGTCGCAGGTGCTCTTTGGAGCTTCAAAGATAGAACTACATCTCATTTATAACTTCAGTACCTACCCCACAAGATAATTACAATAATTATACGAGAGAGTCGCTGTAAGTACTTATCCAGCCTTGAGTTTTTTTACTTTTTTGAAGCTTGTACGATACTCCCACACGTTCTACTATTGTCAAGAATTACATTTGGACGATTGTTATTCTGTCTGCGCTTTTACGTATTAAAGTTCGCGTTTGACTAGACAGGTATCGACACGGCTTTATAAAACTTTCTCGACGTTTCTTCTGCATCTACTTCCCACACATACGATATTTTAGAGCCCATTAAGAGATGATATGTAGCATGTAGCTTTTTGAAAAGATTCTTTCAGTACGCACGCCGTTATTGGGCATCTGATCGTCTTTGTATTTCGATAAAACATTAGTTAATATAAATAACGTTCTTGTTGTTTCTTTACAACCTTTTTTTTTGTATCTGGACTCATCGTCATAAGTCATACGGTACATTAATAAAAAAAAGTGATTTAAAACGTCAATGAGTGTTGTCTCAAAAAGTATATCTTTAGGTATTTTCAAGCGATTTAAATTTATTTGACTCACGTACAATTTTCCACCACGTCTGCCTCTTGACAGTTGAATTCCTACACAGTAGATTCATTTCTCCGTGAACGACTTTCTTCCAAAAATTTAAAATGAAGTAAGGAAAATATGAGAAATAGACCAAGCGCGACATTGCACATAAAAACTTGGACAAGGCGCATCGTCAAACCGTATGATTTTATTAAACCATTATTATATTTTATACAAAAACTTGAAAGTTTTCTTTTGTTGTATTTCGAGTTTATTTAAAACATTTTTAATTGAATTTTTTAGGAACTCGAGACGTCGTTTGTCTTTTCTGACAATTAAATTTAGAATTAAATAAATTACAATTGGAGTTTTTAAACTGATAATCTTAAGGAGAGAGTACAAAAAAGGTGAAAAGAAAAACTTTTCTCAATCTAAATTTATTGAGAAACGGATTGATTAAACTTTTCACGTAAGTACACAGATTGGTTGAAAATTAATGATTACAGATTTTTAAAGGCGGAGGCTGGTATTGAAAGATTGGGGGTGTGCAAAATAAAATAAGCGCGTACAGCCTACCACAATATACCCTAAATAAATTTTTTAAAGTGTACATCAAACGCTTAGTAACAATTTACTGCGGAAGAATGAGAGATTGTTTAGACAACAGTACAGGGACGTCTTAGTAGTATCACAATGCCGGAGCTAGACCAGTTTGCATATTCCGCGGATTCCGCGACATGAAAAACCGTGAAAAATTAAAAAAAATTTAATTAAAAAAACCTTGCGGTTTTGCCATGGTTTTTCATGTTGCAGAATCCGCAGATTATGCAAATTAGTCTAGCTCCCGCGTAGTAACACTACTCTTCTGGCATCTAACAGAAGAATAGATGTACTGACAAACTGATGGGTGGCAGAAGGACTTGTAGGAGTACAGGGTAGCATGTAAATAGACAGATAATATGGTTTATCGATTACAATTATTACAACATTACATTGGCCAATAGGTGAGAGTATCTGAGTACTACAGTTTTCAACTTTACCTTCAAGAAAAATAATTCGACAAATATATCGTAAATGACTTTAAAAACCTTAACAGAGAGGGATAAGTTATAGTAGCCATGTAATAGTTTTTAGTTGACCTGCTGCTGGAAGTTGAGGTTGCAGTCTACCAGTACACCCAAGCTCTTTACACACTCACTCATCCTCAAAAGGTTACCATCTACGATTACTGCCGTGGACATCCGCTAAAGCGCTCGTTTTCGGCACTTTTAGGCTTCCATGCATATCAGTTAGGAGTATGCTGGGTTGATCAGAAGGCTGAAGAGCAGAATCTGTTGACTATTTGCAGACTCAACTATATGGTTTTCAGGAGCGAACGCCGTGTAAAATTGAGTGTGTCTGCATAGCGAGCAGTTCGGACCTACAACATTGTGAATAGTGCAAGCAGAGCAGCTTAGAAGACTTCCTTGGGGAACCTCGCTGTTTATTAGAGCTGGTGTTGATCTTTGCCTTCGATTGTGCTACAATTTGAGCGCTGTTCTCGAGGTAAGTATGAATCCAGCGGCTGAAAACCCCGCTTCCATAGTAGTGAAGCTTGGCAATGAGCAAATCGTATGAGATTCAATCAAACGCAATAGTCGAGAATACCGAGACTACTTGGTCCCGTAAGAAGTGTGAACTCTAAAGAGCATCGTTTAAGGTGCGATTTTGGATCCAGGATCCACCCGCTTTCCCCCCTGCACCCAGCTTTATCTATATCAGGAGTTATAGAGAGCGGGCTGATTGGTATCTCTCACTTTCCAAGAAGACATTAGCCCCTGCGAATCCAACCTCATCAGAAGTCTTTAACCAGTTTAACCAGACTGGTCACAGGTTCGGGGGTAGCTACTCCCCTTCCACCAGCAGCCACTTAATCGCCTCCGGATCATCCGTTACGACCTATTACAAACCAGTTACCATGATGAAGAGCGCTCGGTGTCCCTCTATCGCGCGCCAACAGCGGGACCAAGCTACCATGATGGCGCACTCTTGGATCACCTTGCTCTCCCCAACAGCGGGGCTGTGTCTGCAACAGGGATTAGGTAGATTGCGGAGAGCCTAGACACGCACTGGTGGTGTTTACGGAAGTACGAGAACTTCCTACCAGACCTCGCGTCTTCCCGTTACTACTTAAAGTACAACTGCAGATAGACTAGTCCACAGCTCCTCTGGTGCAGAGACTGCAGCAGCCAATTTAATCCGAGAGTCTCTTATGGCTCCGGTGAGCGCTCCACTGCACCGATATAGCGGGTATAGTGAAATTGACCATATACCGCATACGTGTCGACACTCTACTTTCAGTTTTATACGTCAGTTCTTTTCCCTTTCCCCGCACTTAATCGTGCACGGGACGGAGCTAAGCAGCTGCCGTTTTATGGGCTGGCCCCTGGATGTACCAAACCAACTCCAAAGAGCAGTTGACAAGAAAATGCATGGAGAGGCAGCTTAGCGAATACATTCAGTTCCTAAAACATAAAGGTTTATCCAGGACTTCTCAAAACGCACACCATCCCCTGCTGTTTCAATAAAAAGTTTGTGTTTCTAACTCGCAGTATGAATAAGAAAGTATTTAATTTAACAGTTAAACAAACTTTCTTGACTAAATGAACGTTTAATTGGTTTAAAATTTATTGTGAGTTAATTAATGACTAATCCTAAGTACAATGGTCTTGTTAGCGCCTTTGAAGTTAGTAAATTTTCGGTACGTTTTATAACTTTTTCGCTCTCAAACGATGTGCCGCTTTTATTTTGGCGAGCTGGTACTTAAAGAAAGCTTATAGCTGTTAAACTCGGTAAATTAAAGCAAAATTATGTAGATAATCAAGCACCAAAGTTAAGTCGAAGCACGCACTCTACCTACAAAGTTTTAGTTTTTTAGCTCTCGATAAAAAATATTTTTTGCGTCAGAGCTGCAATTAAAATTTAATTTTAATTAGATGCCAATTAAAAATTCAAAGCTCGTTTTACCTTTGTTAATTAGAGTTGGGTTAAATTCTCCTATAAACTACATTCGGTTTTAGCAAAGATCTAATTTGTCGATCTTTTGATCTCGGTGGCATTACATTTGATCACTTTGCCACAACGTAGGCTCTAACAATTTGCTCTCGCAAAGACGGTACCTATATACTTTATTTTCACCTAATTTTATTTAAATTTCCCTTCTCTTTCGTTCGATTTAATCAAATATAAATTATTTCTAAACGAAAAACTTTAAGATCGAAAGAATGGAGGGAAATTTATATATTTTTTCAATTTTAGGATTTCATTGTAGGGTTATTGGGAAGTGATTTCGTGCAAAAGGTCCAAATTTACGCTCTTCCATTTCAACAAATCTTTTTATGAAATCTTAGAATCTTGCTAGTTCTGTGCAACGTCTTGATCTTTCGGATGGTTGGACCCTTCCCCAAAGTCGCGTCTTGATCGAATCCACTATCTGCTGTAGACCACTTGACCCTTAAGTAACTGATAGGGATCTTACTCGCTCTCTTTAACATGACATTAATTACTGCAGTCGAGAATCTTATTACATTGGTTTAATTTGCATAATTTGAAAATACGATATTGCTCGAAATTAAACTAAACCTAAACGTACTATTATATTACATAACGTAGGTTGAGATTAGAAAATTATTTCTGTAACAGAGAGATGCGATTATTAATTATTTGTATTACGTTCCGTGCAATATCTTGCTCGAATTTCCTTAAAAGGCGCAGTTGTTTTTAAACCAATGGAAAAAGACTGATATGGCCGTAAAAGGACTTTTTCGTACGCATTGAAGCTAATTCTACAAGATCTAAATAATATCCTAATATGCAATATGCTCTTCCAGATTATACTGGGCGTTTCTATTTAAAATAGGAAAGCTGGTCTAATTTCCGGCTAAAGTTAAAATATAAAATGTTTGGTATCACTAGATAAATAATTTTGCAAACTTCCAAACAGCTTAAAATAGAGTGCTGTTGTAACACCCCCCCCCCCCCCCCTTTCAACTATTTTACTTTTATACTTTGTTGGGCGCCAGCTCGACAATTAATCGAACGATGAATCTTCCAGGGTCGTTGGTTCTCGATTTAGAAAGAAGGTTTCCGCCTAGATCTTATAATTTATTAAAAACCAAACTTAAAACTACGTTAGGTCGACCTAAACCTAACGAAACAGAGCTAATTAACCTAAAAACACAACTTAAAACTAAAACAATAACACTAATTCTAACCTTTACGATTCTTTTATTCTTTCTTCTCCAACTCTTCTCCTTGTTTTCTTTAATTTTTTCTTCCGACACTTCTCAAAATCAATCAATTCTCTCCCTTGTTTTCTTTTAATTTCCTTCCGACGCTTCTCAAAATCAATCAATTCTTTCCCTGGTTTTCTTTTAATTTTTCTTCTGGCACTTCTCAAAATCAATCAATTCTCTCTCCTTGCTTTCTTTTTAATTAATCTTCTGGCACTTCTCAAAATCAATCAATCTTGCTTTCTTTTTAATTAATCTTCTGGCACTTCTCAAAATCAATCAATCTTGCTTTCTTTTTAATTAATCTTCTGGCACTTCTCAAAATCAATCAATTCTCTCTCCTTGCTTTCTTTTTAATTAATCTTCTGGCACTTCTCAAAATCAATCAATCTTGCTTTCTTTTTAATTAATCTTCTGGCACTTCTCAAAATCAATCAATCTTGCTTTCTTTTTAATTAATCTTCTGGCACTTCTCAAAATCAATCAATTCTCTCTCCTTGCTTTCTTTTTAATTAATCTTCTGGCACTTCTCAAAATCAATCAATCTTGCTTTCTTTTTAATTAATCTTCTGGCACTTCTCAAAATCAATCAATCTTGCTTTCTTTTTAATTAATCTTCTGGCACTTCTCAAAATCAATCAATTCTCTCTCCTTCACTTTTTTCACCACCCCAACCCCTGATCCAAAAACATCGCCCAACCAATCACCCAGCTACCGCCAAACACAAACAAACATTCATACATTCAACATTCATACATTCACGCATTCATACATTCATACATTCACGCATTCATATACATGCATACATTCTGGGCTGTTACACTGTACTTAAAATTGAAAAACTAAACCAATTTCCGGTTTAACCGGAAGCTAAAATTTAACAAGATTGGTAGCACTAAACAGTTAATCTTAAAATATTTTTAAAAATTATAAAATATACAGGGTCCTTTCAAAAACTTTGGTTGCTTGGCTAATTTCCAAAAAAAAATTATAAGTTTTTGAAATTTTGACACTCAAAATATCATAGCTCTGAAACTAGCGTATAGGGGAAGACGAAACGAAGTTAAAATTAAAAACTTCAATACCTATAATAACAAACATTTCAAAGTATAGACAAATCGGTCGGATACTTTTTCAAAGTAGACGAAATCAACGAAAAAGTTAAAGTATTAATGATAATTTGGTTTAATAAAAACCATGCATTGCCTATGGTAACAAAATATTTTCTGGTCAAGTATTTCCTGCCGAATATGATTTTTTCATGACAGATGTACGTTTCTAAATTAATAGTTAAATAATCAATCATAATAATTAAAGTTAAATAATCAATCATTTCCGGACTCATGATGTGGTTGCTAAAGTGCCTACCAGCTCTACAATACATAATATGCATTTTTTACAAGATACAGGATGTCTCCAAAATATTCCAAATGGATACACTTTTTCAATTAATTTCATGAACCAATACAATTCTGATTGCCTATCCTAGCCACGAGATACGAAAATACGGTCATAGGTTATAGTTGACAAATTCTAACTTACAAACCGTTGTAAGTATTTTTAACAAATCCATCCTAGTCGTTTTGGAGACAAAGGACATCGTCGACGGTTGACACGTTGACAGATCGAGCTATTTTTTAGAAAGAAAATAAAAACATCTGTGAGCATCGTGAAAATATATTACTATTGAGTCGGACTTAAAAGAGTAAAAAGAAAAGAGACTTGGTATTCGTACAAGTGCTACAAACCCCCTTTTCGAGTTCTTTTCGTTTTCGATTCTCATTGTTGGCAAGAGCGAGCCATAAAAGGTTTTGGACGAGGGACTGGGCACCTCTCCCCACCAACGGTATAGAAATTAAATCGAAAAACATTTTTATTCAATTTATAACCGTTTTTTTTCTTTTCTTAAGGACTCAAGGTCTCAGTGCCGTTTGCCTCATCCCTGTCATTATAGGTGCTACGAATGTCCAACGAAGATGAGCATTCACCAGAGGGCTTAGTTAGGGGGTAAGGCTAAAATGCAAAAGGCTAATGCGGGGGAGGGGGGAGGGGTCTGGTGCCTCACAGAAATTTTTACTTAGTCTGAGAGATCAAACCCAAGACGTGTTCATATATAGGTAAGAAGTTTACGGTGTGTCCATTTTTCTTGAAAGCCTGTTACTTTCCTCAGGTTCAAAGTAGGTTATTCTCATTCCGAACTTTTACAGGGGGGGCTTACGCTGTGTTATACATTGCAACAGAACATTGAAGTCTACGACGGAAATTGTACGGAAATTGGTAAGCGAACACTAATTGCACTAAATTGGAAAAAAGACTTATAAGGTATACCAATGGCATACCTTAGGCTCTGCAAACTGGGGGTGGGAGGCGTATTACATTTTGCATAATATTTCTTTCACTATAAAGTCAAATTTCCTTTTTATTTGGATTTTACAGCTGTTTGCTGCGTCGAGATTTTGTTTTATTAGCATAAATAATAATGAAGTAGTTGCTTTTTTAGACCCTAAATTAATTAAGGAGAGAAAAAAAGGCAGCCATTTCCGGTGACTGTACAATACCGGAAATGGCTGCCTTGGGTTCGATTCCCGAGGTAGTCGGCAAATTTTTCTCTCCTTAATTAATTTAGGGTCTAAAAAAGCAACTACTTCATTATTATTTAAAATTAGCATAAATGTTAACTATTCTTGATAGACGTAAGCAATATTTAAGTTTGCCTCAAATTTAAGCCTAAAACAATGTAAAACACACGGTGTTTTAGTTAGTGTTTAGGAGTAGCTTCGTTCTAAAAATATAACGAACGATTTTTGTTTTTTGAATAATAAAATAACAAAATACCTACCTTCATTTGCAAATTTCATTACAAAACAAATGAATCAATATACGATGAATTCAGTAAGGTGTGGATAGAAACAAAAATTTCTACACAAAATATGATTTTAAGAAAAGTTGCTAAAAATCACCTCCATTTCTTCCAAAGCGTTCGCGGTAATAATAGACATTCTTTCTGAACGTAAAATAATTTGCAAAATCGGCATATTTTTTCACGTTTACTCCAAAATCATTCGCATCGAGGGAAATTTGCAAGAGACAAAACTTATTAAATTTTCCGAAAACGATAATAGTAAATATATCTTGGAAATCTTTATGTGTAAGAAATTAATTTTTCGATGATGAAGGTTACTTTATACTTACTACCCACCACACCCAGAATCTGATTTTGCTGCAAGTTCTATCAAAATATTCACAAATTTTCTAAATTAATACAGGCACTACCCCTGAAAATACAATAATTAATATAAAATTTAACTCCGACTTCGAGGGCCCGTAACTTTTAAGAAGTGCGTTTTTGGATAATTAAGTAGATAAATCAGGTGCCTACTAACGATCTAACGTAGTTCAAGGACGAATTTGCCCGTTGTGCAACTTTATCGCTCTATTTTAAAAACGCGAGCCCTAAGCATAAACTTATAAAAATGTTATCAATAACGAAACTAGAATCTCTAGAATTTTTTTTGCAATAAAATTTTTTTAAAGCCAATATTTTCAGAAAGGCACTTTAAGCAGTGTCTAAGGCAAAGTATTTTCCGAGCTGAAAGCTGATATTAATTTTTTTTTTATTATATCGACAACCCAAATGCCTCGAAAGCCTTGCTAATTGTCAGTAGTTTACCAGTCTTGTGCCTTGTGCAGATGTGCGGCTTTCTAATAAGCTAATAAACTCAATAATAACGCTGTCTTAATTATAAATCGCTATTTTTGCAAAAACTGTTTTTAAAATAATCTTATATGGCAATCTTATGTAATAAAGCTTAAATAAACTATTTTCAAACTTTGGCTAAGAAGAGAAGTAATTAGATTTTGCAAGTATAAGAATGCGACTAATGAGGGAAGTAATTCGAGAAACTTGTTAAAAGATAGTTATAAAAGTTTATACGCTTGTACCATTTCCGTATCCGTGGAGTGATTTTCAGGCAGTACCCGCCTCTATATTTTATTGTGTCTAAAAATAAAAATAAAAGAAGTTAAAATAAAAAGAACATGTCTAAATACGTACTTTTTCAAGCAAAAAGTAGTTTTAATAGTGAAAAGTCATTTTCGTTTTGGGAAATTCGACGACATCTCAAAAACTCAAAAAAACTTCCGTGCGAGCGATTTCGACAAAATTAACACAAATTCCCCTTCTTTAACAGATCTGTAAATCGACAGAATAAGCCGTTGAACAAGTTGTCATCCGAAGACGTTACAACTTTTGATAAGATAAAAAAACTCCTTTCGCAGACGACTCTATTTTTTAAAAACGCTACCACGACTTTTCCTACGTCATTTAAAATTTAAAAGACCTGTCCCGCTTTTAACGCAATCGACGTCAGCTTCGTTTTCGACTAAAACAAAAGTTTTCATTATTAATTACTATTATATTTGCTCATCGCCAATTTTATTGGGAACGAGAAATTATAAATTTGAAGTAAATAAATTCGCGACTTAAAGGGGGCTTTTTAATGAGAAATTAAAAATAATTAGTCAATCAATCCACGAATTTTATAATTTAAAATTACACGGGTGGTGCTTTTTTAATTCGTTTAAGAGCGTCACAATCAGAGAATTCTCATTACTATTGTATTTGAATATTGCGATAATATGCTATCGCGAAGGTATAGGGTGGCCACCACTTTGCTTACAACGGCCATCTACTACTTATAATAAATCCATAAAAGGGCGATGTAACTATACAATTAATTTGTCATCTTCAATTGTCAGCGATTTAAGAAAATAAGCTGCAAGTTTACAAAGTTAAACTAAAACTGACCTCAAACTCGCTCGCCCCAAAAAGATTTTAGTTCGACCTCCTTCTTTTGTAATAGAAGATTAATTGTTATCCATTGACATGTTTAAAAACAGACCACTTTATTCAAAAAAGTCCGGGACGAATTTTGTATTTGAGAACGGACTATTAAGTACTTACAGCAAAATGCTATTTCGTTTTATTGCCCTAAATTTGTAAAAAAACATTTTATCAGTTGAGTTCTCCTTGTCAAAAATCATAAACTTTGAGTGACAGTTTATGAAATTTAAAAGGTGAGTTCATTCCGCACTTATAAAAGTAATAGGGACTTTCAGAAACGTTTAGGCTCTGGCCAGTCTTGATCTTACGAGAAGCTAAACAAGGAGACTGACGTAGTCTTTACAAGCGACGTTGCCCCAGCTAGCAAAATGGGTAAAAGCTGAAAAGCTTCTTAAGATTGAAGAGCCGTGAGGTCTACGAGGTGTGACAATTAAGTAATGAGACTGGTTTTATTGCCGCGCTTGTGGTAAACCTGCGACCTTAAAATTCCCTTCCCCTTCCCCGGCATCCTTCTCCTCTCCATTGATATATTTACCATCGCTCTAGCTTGTTTAGTTCGCCTGCTGTGTCGTGTTCAGTAGACGTTTGTTGGTGGTGCTCGTCACGAAAATGGAGAAACGAAATCAAGAGCAACGCGTCGCGATAAAATTTTGCGCCAGATTGGGCGAAACAACTTCGGAAACGCACCCGGACCCAAACCAAACGCCAAACCTCACAATGGTTGTCTCCGCACGCCCCCCGCCCGAAAAAAGCTCGCATGAGCAAGTCGAAGGTGAAAACGATGAGTATTGCCTTTTTTGATAGCCGTGGAATCGTCCACAAAGAATTTGTTCCATCGGAGCAAACCGTAAATCAAGTCTACTATCGCCAAGTACTCGAAAGATTGCGAAAACGAGTCAACAGGGTGCGCCCAGACATCGCTCGTAACTGGATCCTTCATCACGACAACGCGCCGTGCCACACCGCCCTCAGCGTGTCCCAGTATTTGGCCTCTAAAGGGATCGCCGTGTTGCAACAGCCGCCTTATTCGCCCGATATGTCACCCTGTGACTCTGTTTTGTTCCCTAGAACAAAATCGGTGGTCAAAAAACCCATTTTAAGTCGATTACGGACATCCAAGCGGCCGTGACGAGAGTACTCGCGAACATCCCAGTCGAAGCGTTCCAAAAATGTTACGGAGCATGGAAAACGCGCTGGAATCGTTGTATAGCTGCCCATGGGGACTACTTTGAAGGGGATGGCAGAGTTGTAGAATAATTTTTAAAAATACGGTTTTTATGGAATCGGCCTCATTACTTAATTGTCAAACCTTAGAATAGTACCAAGTCACAATGGGATCGAGAAGTCTTCACGAGAAATTCAGTTTTGCCTATTGATTCCACCTATAGGGTGACGAGTTGTTACAGGGTGGCCTTGCTGACTGTTAAAGTTTTCTGAGTCTATTAGTACAACTGCTGTATAACAGTATAACTCGAGCTTTTTAAAATTTCAAAAAAGACGATATCCAGATAAAAGACCTTTGGAAGAGAAAATTGATTGCTAAGCGGATATGTACAAACGAACGTTGGAATTTTAAATCGTTGTCGTCGATAATATTCACACAAAACCGACTCGACGTAATCAATTTTTTTTCCCTCATTTTACAAATTTTAATCGTGACATCGGTGTGCTTTTAAATAAAGTCAAATTAATTACAGAAGCAATTAACGTCCATTGTTCTCGTGTCAAGACTTCTTATTTTCCAAAAGAAGTAAAGAGAAACTCTGTTTCTAACGACACGCTTTTATAATATTATCCCAACATCTAAAACTTCATCAATCTAAGATCATTTTCTATAATAGAGTTCGAGTAAACAATTTCCTTAAATTTCAATTTCATCTCAAAATTAATATGCATTAAATGTAATTTAATTTTATTCACAACTTGAAAGGACCATTCGATGTACTAAGTTTATTAGGTTTCGTAATATTCGAATAATTTACGAAATTAATAAACTCCAACTAAATTATTCATTTATAAAACTTTTTTACGACACATCACAACGGTAATAAATCAATCTGATATTGAATTTCATTTAATTTAGATTTGAATCCTTTATATGAAAAAATTGGGTAAAGGCAGTGGTTTGCAAATTGCGGGTCGCCGCATTGTGTAACACTTCTACAGATGCGAAAAACGCCAGTTACCAAAAAAAACTCGAACTGTTTGAATTATATCAAAAAATTGTTTCCAAACGCACTGCTTTATTATTTTTGCTATGCTCGATAGTGCCAACGAGAACGCGGGGGCGGGGCGAGGGGGTGTTATACCAATCCACTAATTAAATTGTTTGCATTAGGTGGACGATGGACATCCGTACTGCGCTGATTATATCTATATCTAGTCTCGTTTGTGTTGCGCCGAGCGCTCTACCACTAAGCTACTTTCATCCTTGCAATTTTCTTGTATCTCACGCGTGCATACATTAGTCTTGCTCAGCTACAGCACCTTCTATAAAATTCGTTTGGAGGAAGAGTCTTCCGTTCTTTGAATCGTTGATAGGAACCCCCACCGCTGGGTCGACGAAAAGTGGCGAACATGCGTGTACGGTAGTTGGATGAAAGCACTGCCAACTCATCACATCTGAGTCACCACTTTGGCACGCGTTAGGTGGTCGTGAACTATAAACATCTATGCTGCGCTAATAAGTCAACAGAACGATTGGAGATCGAATGAGTCTCGCCGATGTCGCGCCAGGTGCTCTACCACTATGCTACCCCAGTCCTTGCAATTTCATTGTATTTCACATGTGCTCACGTTAATCTTGAGTCGCTACAGTACTCCCCTTCTAGAGACGCCGTTCGTCTCAATACCATGTGTTTGAGCTGCGTCTTCCGTTCTTAAGACCGTTGATAGGAACCCCCACCGCTAGGTCGACGAAAAGCGGCAAACATGTGGGTACGGTAGTTGAATAAAATCACTGCTGAGTCATCGCGTCGGGATTACCACTTTGGCACGCGTTAGGTGGTCGTGCACGATAAACATCCGTGCTGCACGAAAAGTCCAAAAGAAAAACTTAGACCACAATTAGGAATTGAACCTGAGTGTCTTTGGCGCCGCGCTGGGTACTCTACCACTAAGCTAACTTGGCTCTAGCAATTTCTTTTTATCTCACGCGTGCTCACGTCTTCGGTCGCTACAATACTCCCCTTCTAGAATCGTCGTTAGTCTGGATACCATTTGTGTACATGATGTGTCCGAGCGGCGTCTTCCGTTCTTACGACAGTTGTTGATAGGAACCGCCACCGCTAGATCGACGAAAAGATGATGACTCATCACGTCGGGATTACCACTTTGGCACGCATGGATTACTAAGCTGGCCGTGGACGGTAGACGTCCGTGCTGCGCTGATCGTTCAAGAGGAAGACTTAGACTGCCATCGTGGATTGAAGTTAAGTTTCGTATGTGCTGTGTCGGTTACTCTACCCCTAAGCCGACTTGGTTCTTGCAATTCCTTTGTATCTCACGCGTGTTCGCGTTAATCTTGAGTCGATATAGATTCTACAAAAGGGGTTGAGCACAAACGACGGGACTTGAAGCACAAACAAGCACAAACGAAGCCCAAACGAATGAATCATGTTTGAAGTCAATCGGCCGTGGTGGGGGTGCTGGCATTTCTACAGCACCCTTCAACGTTTTTTGAAATATCTCCGAAAGGGGGTGAGCACAAACGATGGGACTTAAAGCACAAACAAGCACAAACGAAGCACAAACGAATGAATCATGTTTGAAGTCAATCGGCCGTGGTGGGGGTGCTGGCATTTCTACAGCACCCTTCAACGTTTTTTGAAATATCTCCGAAAGGGGGTGAGCACAAACGATGGGACTTAAAGCACAAACAAGCACAAACGAAGCACAAACGAATGAATCATGTTTGAAGTCAATCGGCCGTGGTGGGGGTGCTGGCATTTCTACAGCACCCTTCAACGTTTTTTGAAATATCTCCGAAAGGGGGTGAGCACAAACGATGGGACTTGAAGCACAAACAAGCACAAACGAAGCACAAACGAATCCACCAATTTGACACCAAAAATTCGGAGGTGGGGGTGCCACCGACATGCACCAGACGCAGGCAGGCGATTTGTGGTACTTGTATATTATTGTTCATCACTTCATCAGTTAGTGTGAACACGAATCCCCAAGAGCTTATCTTAAGTCAAAACAACGTCAAGCAAGCTCTAGGTTGCGGGTTTTTGATTTTTTTAAATTCAGAAATATTAAATTAAATATATTAAATATTAAATAAAAGTTAGTCCTGTAATAATATTGAGTTTCAAGTAACGATTTTTAGTTTTAATTTCTGAGCTAAATCATGAAACAAGGAGGGGTTTCCCATAACTTTTCCCAGATCGACGGGTGGAGAAAATAAAATGTTTGAGAGCAGATCCGATAACAGTCCTTTAAATTCCACTTTTGTTTTAAGTGAAGGTTTTAAACTAAATATCTTATTACCCAACATATATTTTACATTCGTTTACTAAAATTAATGTATAATTTTCAGAATATTCAGAAACACTGCAATAACAGTGTTTTAAAGTTTTATTTTAACGCTTTTAAAGCTCTCGAGTATATTGTAGTACACGAATTCAATGTACAATACGTATAATAGGTATTGTTTTGTAATCTCTTAATGGAATTTATGTAAAACTATTCAAAAATTGTGTTTAATTTTTAATATTATTTTGTTTTCGTCTGTAACTCGAGCAATGAGTATGTTAAGATATTTAAATTTTCCGCCGCTATAATCGAACTGAAAAATATCGAATACACATTTAGTTTAATTGTAATAGACCACTGGGAAGACTAATAATTATTGAACCTCTTTTGGTCAGCTCGTTTACAGCTCCGTAATGTCATTTGATGCAGCACGACAAGAACATTTTAGATGCCTTGTTCGGCAGGTCTACGTACTCCCACATGGGCCCACTTTGCAAAAAATAATGTTTGAGGTTTGCTAGGTTGCTTTTATGTCTCTCTTTCTGTTTTTAATTTTTCCGTTTAGAATAAAGCAGCCGAATCCTCTACAAAATAACTATAAATAGGCAAATCTGCGAAACTGGCTATTAATTTAAAAGTTTCTCCGCCAAATTAATATAAAATTGCGCATTAAAATGATTCTCATGTCTAGTGAAAAATTCATGACCATGAATTTGTTTTTTATTTTCCTAAAGTTTTTAACTATAGTAGGTACATAATACACCAATTTTAATCAATTTTTATGAACAAAAAGTATTAAAAAGCAGTTACAACTTACAAAGTGTCGTAATACAAATCTTAATTTAAAAGTTTTCAAGTACTTATAGCATGGTTACTACTTATACAAGAAGGTATTAGCATTAGGTAGTAGTCCTTGCTTTTAACAATTTAGATAAAGTACAAATTTAAATTTTTTTGTCTCCGTCTTACTTTTACCACCGTTAAAGTACCAAATTTATTTTTTGCTTCATTTTATAATCTTTTCAAATTACCAAGTTTTTGTCATTTCAATAACGTGGACAGGACGGACTAAAAGTTAGGAATAAGTTTGAATTTCGTTACTTTGTTAGTTATTTTTAGGCCTCGCCTCGGCTAAATTTTCAAACAATTTTGCCTGCAAAAGCTTCCGAAGCTCAGAAATGAATATTTATTATTAAAGGTATCGGTGTATGCACAAAAAGGAATCTTAAATTTTAGTCTCGACATTTTTAACGCGCCTTATCGATTATCTATAGAAACCGAATATTTCGCAAATACAAAATTACTGTTCAATGTACACTTATAGCGACTTCGTAAAAACCACGATTGGGGAAATGGAAAACTTTTGTGTCTCGCATTAAGAAATTGAAGTTGTATAATGGTGCATCGGTTGGGAAAATACATGGAAAACTTAAATAAAGCCGAGTCGTAGTTTTTTTAATTAAAAAAAATAGAATTAGAACCATTCTAAAGCAGTATGTGCTTTAATTTGCATTTTCTTGATTTCCAAACGAACTAATAGCAAACTGGGTTTCCAAGTCGCACTTGTTAGTAATCAAGAAACGCAAGAGATCTCTCAAATGTTAGTCTCACGAGACACAATGCACATCACTGAAGGTATTAGCGATTTAAATTATCTTACACAAATAAACTTTAGTAGGTAAATTAGTTGGTAGGATATTGGAACAAATTTGCATCAGAATTTGTTCGTACGAAATACAAATGGCGTTTGATATTCAACAATAAATCTCTACAAAATGTAACGTCAATTTAAAAACAGTTTCGAGTATAATTTTTATCCTAAAAATTTCCAAGTGTCACTTATCTTTAACTTTTTTTAAACAAAATAACGAAAAGTTTAAATATCTCCTTCTGTATCCTATGGGAAATCTGCGCGAAACAGTCCTGAAACCTGAAAGCACATTATCGTACTTCTTGTAATGATAAATTGCAAACCCTGCTTTCAACATGTTAAATATTAAAACAAAATTAAAAACGGCAAGAAACCTGTACCTCCATTATTCATTTTACTTTTAACATCTCGAAAACGCCAAACACATAATAACTTCAATAATTTTTTAAGACATTTCTAGTAGGTAGTTACTTTGTCAATATCAGGAGGTGGCGAATTTATTACTTTGGGCATTTTATAAAAAAATATAAAAATATTCTGGCGGACCACACGAAAAACAAAAACGAATTATAGTGAAATAGCCCAGATCTAGCTGATTGATGCAATGCGAAGAGGGGCCAAACTGGAAAAGTTGAGAAATTCGCCGCACGGAAAGTCGGTGGGCGGTGTATTAATTTGATGTGAGATGTAAGAGATAAGATGTTTATTTTGTGTAAAATTGATAGCTACGTCTAACTAAGTCGTCAATTAATAAGTCAGTAATTTTTAGTTAATTTTAAGCAGTGGTGACTTTTCAGAGGAAGCTAAGGAGGCTAAGCCCCTCTAACCAAAAACAGAAGAAGAAACAGAATACAGAAAATTTACAGTGAGTAGTGTTTGAACCATAAAAACCAACGTGACTATTTTCACAAAGACTCAATTACGCCCCCTTTTGTCTGCGGTGCGCTCTTTGCCTCGCTCCGCTCGATGGGTTTTCTATAGCCTCCTCAATTTTGATTGAAAACTTTGTCTCTCTAACAAAAAACAGAAAAAAAAGGAAAACAGATCATATACAGTGGAGTGTTATTTGAAACTAACAATCAACTTGGTTATTTTCACGAAAACCTCAATTAGGCCACGCCCCCTTTTGCCAGCGGTGCGCTCTTTGCCTCGCTCCGCTTGGCGCGTTTTCTTTAGCCTGATTAAAGCCTTTCTAACGAAAAACAGTAGAAAATGGAAAACAGAGCATTTACAGTGACAATCGCCCTCATACGTCACATGACTAAAATACACCAATAACAAGCTTGCATTGTTTTATTTACTGCCAATGAAATCTTGATTTTGCAACAATTTCATGTTTCCAAGAGCGACGAGAAATATTCGACAATTTCCCTAGACTAATATTCGACGACCGATTTTATTAAATAATTTAAAACTAGCAACTATAGAACAATGAATATAGTAATTTATTTTTCTATCAACGTTTATTAAAAAGAACTGTTTATTACCTATATAAAATGAATATTTGTACAATTTGTGAAATTTATAGTACGTATTTGTATACGTATACGTATGTGTAAGTATTTGGAACATTGCCTTCAATAAGCGGCTTTTTATTTACATTATTAGAAACAGAAGAAGTAGATTGTTGCCGTATTTCTTGAACTACTTTGCTGTGGTGCTCTTCATCCAACTGCAAATAAGGCTTGATAGATGTACTACTGCTGTGCCCAGTCATCTTAATCAAAGTTTGTTCTTGAACACCAGCTTTACTTAAATGTGAAATTGTAGTAACTCTGTGCGAATGATTGGAAATTTTCATCTTCTTTGTATCGACACCTATAGCCTCAGCTGCGCTCTTTGTCCACTTAGATATAGTATTTTTTCCAATTGGAGAATTTATAAACCATAAAGAATTTGGATCATCTTTTTTCCAAGTACGATTAGCAGTTAAAAATAATCTATGAATTTGTATGTTTTGACCCCTTTTGGACAGCAATTTTCTCAGGATTCTAAAAAATAAATCGTAGTTATCCAAATTTTTAATTTTGACTTTATATTTTTATTTCTCACCTTACTGGACACACAGATTCAGCCACTTTATTTAAAATTAGCCACTTCGAATCAGTAAGTTTTTTAGATCCCCCTTGTGCCGTTTTTGATATAACTGGATTGTATTCAATACGCCCAGTATGTGCACCTTTATTGTCATATTCTTCTTTAAAAAAAGATACCAAACAATTTGTAGCTTCTCCTCCACGCCATGCTAATTCATGAGCCGCAAGATGAAAAAATTTTTTTTGTAAGCCATTTGGCGTATTTTCATCGTGTAATGTTATCATTACACGATAACACTTCGGATTTTGAAAGCGCTGCGGAACTTATTTTTCTAAATTGAGGTAACAACTGTAATTTTCTTCTACGAGAATCACGGGCACTTCTTGCGTCTGCGAATGCAATATCTTGAAACGGATCAATTTTTATTTGAAACTTTTTGAAATATAATTCTTGAATTTGCTTTGCAACTGAGTTCCACATTTGTTTCACCACTAATTCTTTATAATCAATTCCATCAGTTTTTTTCATATTGAAACCCCAATCTTTTAAAATATCGTTGATTTTCTCAGAAGCTAAGGGCTCAGTTTCAACGTCATATTTTCTCTTTACAAAACTTATCAAATTGTTTCCACACCGAATTTTTAGAGCGGACGGTGTTAATTGGCATGTTTTTTTTAATTTCGTCGTCAATATCTTTCAAAGTTTTGTTGCCAAACCTCGAACACATTTTTAACTACAAAATTGCGACTTTCTCTATGACAAGTATAATCTGACAACTAATTTCGCATAAACAAAAATCAAGGCAAACTTAATAATTTAAATTTAAGTTTTTAAATTTAAAATCAGGCGATTCTCTTATCAAATATAACGCGTTTGCGGGATATCTCCAGACAATTTTCCTTGCTATCAATACGCGTGCTTGTTGACACAGAAAACTACCCGCGCGCTGCGCGCTTGGGCAGTTTTCGAGGCAACAAGCACTTGTAAAAGATAGCGCGTAAAATTGTCGGATATATCCCGCTCCCTTGTTATATTATATATGAAAATTGTTATTTGAAACTAACAACCAACTTGACTATTTTCCCTAAAACCTCAATTAAGCCACGTTCCCCTTTGCTTGCGGCCCGCTCTTTGCCTCGCTCCGCTCGGCGGGTTTTCTTTGGCCTCTTCAATTTTGGTTGAAGGCTCTGCCTCTCTAACGAAAAACAGAAGAAAAAGGAAAACAGAACGTTTACAGTGAAGAGTGTTATTTGAAACTAACAACCAACTTGACTATTTTTAGAAAAACTCAACTAGCCCACGCCCCCTTTTACCAGCAGTGCGCTCTTTGCCTCGCTCTGATCGGCGCGTTTTCTTTAGCCTCTTCAATTTTGATTGAAGGCTCTGCCTCTCTAACGAAAAACAGAAGAAAAAGGAAAACAGAGCATTTACAGTGAAAAGTGTTATTTGAAACTAGCAACCTACTATTTTCACGAAAACCTCAATTATGCCACGCCCCCTTTTGCCAGCGGTGCGCTCTTTGCCTCGCTCTGCTCGGCGCATTTTCTTTAACTTCCGCAATTTTGATTGAAGGCTCTGCCTCTCTAACGAAAAACAGAAGAAAAAGAAAAACAGAACATTTACAGTAAAAATTGTTATTTGAAACTAACAACCAACTTTACTATTTTCACGAAAATTTTAATTAGGCTACGCCCCCTTTTGCCAGCGGTGCGCTCTTGGCCTCGCTCCGCTCGGCGGGTTGTCTTCACTATTTTCACAAAAACCTTAATTAGGCCACGCCCTTTTTTGCCAGCGGTGCGCTCTTTTCCTCGCTCTGCTCGGCGCGTTTTCTTTAGCCTTGTCACTTTTGATTAAAGGTTCTGCCTCTCTAACGAAAAACAGAAGAAAAAGAAAAACAGAACATTTATATAGAAAATTGTTATTTGAAACTAACAACCAACTTGACTATTTTCCCTAAAACCTCAATTAGGCCACGTCCCCCTTTGCTTGCGGCCCGCTCTTTGCCTCGCTCTGCTCGGCGGGTTTTCTTTGGCCTCTTCAATTTTGAAATTGATGAGCAACATGAGCAGCCATTGACTTGAACACATAAATCATTTTTTACTAAAATTTGTGTTACTTTATTGCTTTAATCTCCACTTGCGTTTCCCGAGTTTCCGTTTTAACCAACGAAAAATAATTTAATTGGAATCGCTCCTGCTTTACTTTTTATTCGAATATTTTGTGAGATTAGTTTTCCATTAACACAATTCTTGCCGTACCATGTATTATCTTCAGTTATTCCGTAGAGATATATCACACAAGAAATCCAATTATAACATCATAGGGTATCTCAAGTTTAATGTGGCAAAAACAGATAATTCACTTAAAAGTCGTAAACTGCGCCACTTTAGTAGTGTAAGCTAACCCCTATCGACTCTATTTTGTTATAATAGAATAAAATATTATTCTTGGCAATTCCATACAAGCAGCCCTAAAGGGCGTTAATTTATAAAAATGCCAGTGTAGAGAACACTATAAAAAGCATTACGCCAACAAACTCTTCAAATACGAGAATGTAAAATATTGTTAACAACATCGATATTATTGAACAACTCGAGAGAGTTTTACCAAATATTCGAATTAAATGAACTGTAAATTTAATTACGGCTTTTTATTTAGAAGTTAAATATGTTTGACGCGACTCGGCCGAAATTTGTTCGAGTGGAGGAATTCAAAAATTATAAGCGTGGGAGGTAGAGTGAGGCGTTGGTTTAAAAGCTTGAAGTGCCTTAGTTTTGGTTTTCTTCATCAAAAACTCTTCATCAGAGACTGCCCATTAATTGATTCCTCTCACTACAAAAATTAAGAAGCTTCTAGAAAACAGAAGAAATTGAAAAGTAAAAATAAGGCAAACGTGATGATAAACAATTTAGGTATTAATAAAAATTATAAACATACAATGCAGTTTTATTCAAAAACGTCTTAAACAAATTATATTAAAGTATTAATTACAATAAAGCTTGTTAAATAATGATAGTGTATTATAATTACAAACTATAGAGCATAATTTTTTGTACAAACTGCGTAGTACCTATAATAAAGCACACAATATAGCATTTTTTAATTAATTTAGAGAGACAAATTTAATTAATTTACATTAATTAAATAAGGCTTAACAAATAGAAGTTGATTAAATTAATACGCCAACGTCGCCAACTTCTATTTGACTTGAGTTGTTTGAGAAAAGGATAAAAGAGGAAATAGACTAATTGTCATTTATTCTAAAAACAGAAGATTTCCATTAATGAAGTAGCAAGTGGGTAGTGCACTAGACCACCCCCATTATAGCATACAGAGCCACCAATCTAAGATTCAAGTTGCTGATGTTCTATTACTGTCTAGCATATATGCGATCTGTTGCGTGTAACGACTCAGGTACATTTCTATGAACGTACAGGGTGGACAAACTTAGATGGTTCTTATGGAGAAACCGATAACTAGAAGAGATGACCAGATGACAATGGCAAAAACAGAAATTCCCCATCGTCTTTTGTTTTCGACCTTATAGGTCGAGCCAAAGTTCGATTTTTTAATTCTTCGCGAAGTGTCAATATCACAGTTGTTGTACAGTTGCAGAAAAAGCAGCACGTTCTTCAGGCGGTCTTTTAAGGACAATAAAATGGGTTGAAGAGATTTTCAAGTAATGTATTCGTTAGTTTTCGGTTAATAGAGTTAAGAAACTTTCAATCTAATAACTGTTACCTACCTAAGCAAATAAAATAAATTTTCCAGCTAATAGTGAACCGTTTAAATAGTGTGTTGATAACTTTCTTAAACAATCATTTGACAACTTTTCATATTACATTTTTCTGTACCCCTAGCTCATTACTCCGTACTATTGTACTGAGTAGAATTCCATGTACGCTGTCATTTTAATAATGAAAATAGAATACGAACATAAAGTACCTTCTCTTGAGTCTGTAAAATGAGGTGCGCGACATTTCGTAGCCATTTATGAATGTGTTCGAATTTCTTTTCAAGTTTGCTATGAATAAGTTTACGCCACTTGGAACGACATTGCTTTTGCTTGCTTTTATCCGCGTAGTATAAAGTTTTGGAAAAAGATACATATAATCTTTATATACGTTGAAGATTTATCCTTAATAACGACCTGACTTCTTGACACGTAAAATATTAAATGAAATGAAATTTTATTCACACTTAGATTTTTAAGCAGGTAATATGAGAAACTTCTACTTTTTAAGAAATGTATAAGCCGCGCAGTAGAGCTCGTTATACGCCTCTTAAACCACACTTCAGGCTTGGAATTCAAAACGGCGACGAACGTACGACAAATCGACTAAAAACGAGAGGCGATAATTCGAGGCCCGTGGGGTATTCTACCATGGAACTTCTCTCAATGACAATTACAATGACTTAAACTAAATTGGAAGTTTTCTTGGGGAGGTTGTTATAGTATCGGGTGTGGGTGGGTTTGTAAAACGACCATTCTATGCAACTTAAACTTTGTTCTTGTGCACCGTATTCAAACTTTCGTTGCAGCTCGCACCTCTCCTCTCATCTACCAACCCTCCAGGCCGAGCTAACACAAGGTGAAGAGCGAATTGTCACGCTTAACTACCTTATTGGAATCAAGAGAGCCTTAAACAAGAAGCTAAATAAAGACCAGGCACATCTACATCTACTCCAAGCTGCAGTAAAGTTCTGGGTAGAATGAACTCAATACTTAGCTGTCAACAGAATATTTCAGGAAAAGCATGAGTGGAAACTGGAGACCTTTATTGGGGCTTTAAAATCGTCTTCAGAATCGCTCTTTAGAAGGCAAGCTCGATGCTTTTGTGGTGAGCCACAGCCTAGCACAAACAATCCTGGATTACTCCCAGCACGTTCGGATAGGCTAAATAAACTAGTGAAGGACTTAAACCGCAGATTAGGCTTTTTAACATCAACAGACACAAAACTCACATAGTGGGAGAGCTCCTAACATCTGTATCGTAATACTGGTGCCGCCTGGGCCACCGACCGGTTGTTGCTCTCTCTTGAAGTCCCGAGATCCGAGACATAGTATAAGCATAGTATAAAGAGTAATACTGTGCTCAGTGAAGGGGGATACTACCGCTCCGAATGGGCCAATAATACCTTTATTGAGATTTTTTGCCTACCAATAATAGCCAAAAAATTACATCCTGTAGTCTGCCATCGAATTATCATAATTTAGCATTATGTATGTGTATCTAAATGAGAAATAAGGGAATACAGTTTGATGAGAGTTTATAAATAATGCAAGAAGAGGGTTGAAATACTAATCAACTTAACACTTGCATTTGCTGGGCACTTTCTTGGGAATTCCTCCAGGTTAAGACGGATGGTATCCAGCGCGTTTCTCTTATTATATTACTAAGCCAAATTCTTTTGAAACGGCCTGAAAAGACTTTAAAATAGTATTATGCTCACCATCTGGCCGCAAAGTTACTGCAAAAAGCTAAAAAGTAAGTGTACAGAAACAAAACATCAGCGATATAAAACTTTTAGCCGCTCGATACTACCCTGTAACTGCCTTCCTCTTTAGTGAAGTAGACAATGAAATTTGCATGTGAAATTTCATATTTGTTATGAATTTATTGTTCACAAATATTTTTTGGCCTAAAAGTTTGAGAATAATTATCTAGATTAGACTATTTGTTACGTGTTCTACAACTATCTTGTCTACAAATACCTTGCTGTACTAGAAGTGCTGCTATACCTTTTTTTTTTACTAGATCTATATGTGGAGGAAATATGCGTCAGAAAAATAACGAAATGTAATTGTCCCCGCCACGATCGCTAGAGCGTAGGGGTGATAACGGTGAGACCGTCGATGTACGGCGGATGCATTGAGAATTGAGAGTCACGTCGACGTGTTGTTGGCTCTACAACTAATAACGTGTTTTCGATTTATTAAGTGTACCCCCCTCCCCCGTCTTTAAACGGGAACCGGTTATCTCTTCGGTATCTATTTACCGGTATCCGGTTAGTCCATGTAAGGGATTTGAGTGGCTCTCCGTATCTACTTAGCCGTTGTACTCACTGTTGTCTCGTTCTCCTGGTCCACAGGCGGCTTTTCGGGATTCCGGATTTAGGCTGTTGAATTCCGACTATTGGCTTCTGTTAGATTCCGACTTTTTGGCTGTTGGATTCCAGTTTTTAGATTCCGAATTCTTTTCTTGTTATTTGGGTGGCAACACCCACTAAGTTAGGGAACTAGACGCTGTTCTTATTGTATTTTATTATCGAGAGCTCAGCAACTAGCTGGGGAATGCTCAAGGACCAGGTTGCTTGGCGCCTACCTTTTTTTCAACTGTTATTTGGGCACACGGCCACTCCACTGAGTCTAGCCTGAACTCCTAGACGACCACTGACCGAGTGGTGCACTAGTAAGTGAAAGAATTACTTAACATTATTCAGAAGAGCTAGAAACGGGGATTCAGAGAGTGCTGATAATCATTGACGTTCAAAGAGAACAAGGCACTTGTAGAAGAAGAAGAAGGTTTTCCGAAAAAGTTTTGAAATGGCTGTTTTGTGACTTTTCAGATTTTCGCAGCCCAGCTCGCGCAACGGCCCTTTAAAAAGTAGCACAATTTTTTGTGGCAATCTAAAATTAGCATGATAAATGAGGTGCAGATTTGTAACATTATTCAACTTTAAAAAGTGAATAATTAACGGCTTTAAAAATACCGCTGTTAGAAGTGGGAATGCCTAATTTGCATAAAATAATTTTGTATTTAAATGTTAACTCATAATTAAACAATGCATCAAATCGTAGTGTTTCTATCCTGCTATTATTTTTTACAATTATTTAAATAAACGGCCAACACTATTACGCAAAATGTTAAAATTATACACCACAGATATGATATCAACGTTTCGGTAAGGATATAAAAAGGCAATAAAATTATTCATTCCTCACGGTGTTTTATGCAAAGGAAGTGTTTGAAGTTTTTAGCGCGTAGATGGTACTCTAGTTTGGAGTACTTTGAAATTTGGGTTAGGACTTATCTCTTGAGATTCGAGTGTTTTATTTTTAAATTTCAACCGTATATAATGGCATATTGTAAAAAAAATTTTATCCATTTGATTTTGAAGATAAAACAATAAATTTTACCGGTCAATAGTTCAACTTGAGAACAGAATTTTGTCCTTTGCCATTTTAAAAGGATTTGTCGCCGAAGGCATTGCCATCGGTGCTTCCCCGAATGACGTGCTAGCTGAAGCAAGAAGACAATCTGACACGTAGGTGGGCAGACGGATGGAGCAGGGCTGGTCAGACAGAAAAACAGACAAGTAGAAAAAAATCAAAGTTTAGAAAAAAGCGTCCGCAACTAACTCTATTCTAATTTTCCACATGGCTACAAAGCGTACAGGCTTTACATTTTCAAGCTCAAGATAACTTTTATATTTTGTACTTATCGGCAGGGCCGTTGTTTTTTATATAACTCCTCAGTCCTTTTACAAGACTGAAGTGACAGTTTTTCCTTGCGAGAAATGAAGCTCTGGTTTAACATAGTATCTTTTATTGTGTCTTTAAAAAAATTTAAATTTCAAGACGAAATGATGAAAGAGCACGAGCAGTTGTTTTTACTACAAAAAATAAATTATAATGACGTTTTTTAACAAAACCTGCGCGAAATCGCATTTTACATTTTATTTTAAGATTCTAACCACGGCAAAATTTTATACTAGTAGGTAGCTTACTCAGATACCCAGTATGATATTTTGTTAAAGAATTGTGAACATTAAAATGTATCTAACTTCCTTTTTACAAAAGTGTCAGGATTTATTTAGATTGGGAATTGATTTTTTAGGAATGGAATATATTTTCTTTCATTCTTTAGTTTAGATTATCGAGAATTTACATAATTTTTTTGTGTAAAAGAGAAAATTGATTTAAAAAGAGAAATTTCGTATAAGAAATGATTTCTTTAGGTATATTTTAATGTAATCCAAATAGATTTTTCTTTTTGTAAAGTCTCATTTCGCTATGGGAACTACGTTTCGGCAGCATACTCTTTTCTTTCATCCATGCACAAATAGCTCTTTCATTTTGAAAAAAAATTAAATAAATACTTCAAGATTTACAATTAAAAACAGAAACACTAACTATTTATTAGATAAAATCTAAACAAGCCTAGAGTGGAATATACTAAATGTCTCTCTTACACTGGACCTCTATAGGTACTTATAGTTGCATCTGTACGGTAAATTATACGGCTATTGCTAGCTGAATCAAAGATTTCCTTTGGTAGGATTGGTCCTTAAGACCCAAGAATAGATTTAAGCAGTGGAGCCACCGCGATTTTTGATGTTAGTTTTTTGAGGTTTTGGCAGCTTCTGCTCTGGAGGAAAATAGGGTCTCAATCTGTATAGACGCATTAATTATGCTATACTATTTCCAAGTATTTTTATAAATATTTTCTATAAATTTTATCTGGAAGATTTTTTTCTCAGACAAGCGGTTTAGTCGGTAGAGGTGCGTTAAAATTTGCCAAAAATTCTAAAATCTTCGAAGCTATACACGTCTTAAGGAAATTTCTTTTTGGTCAAAGTAAACTACATCAAAGTGTCTACAAATTATATCTAAAAGGTTTTTACCTCAGAGCCGCGGTTTAGGCGCTAGAGCGTGTTAAAGTTTAACTAAAATTCCAAAATTGGTCCTAAACTGTTTTTTCAGTTTTCGCTTATAACTTCAAAACTACACACATTTGAAGAAAATTGATTCTTAATAAAAGCAAACTACATCAAATTTCCTACAAATTATATGTAGAAGGTTTTTACCTTAGACCCGCGGTTTAGGCGCAAAAGCGTGTTAAAGTTTAACAAGAATTCCAAAATTGGTCATAAACTGTTTTTTCAGTTTTCGCTTATAACTTACAAACTTCACACATTTGAAGAAAATTAATTTTTTATAAAAGTAAACTACATCAAATTTCCTACAAATTATATCTGGAAGGTTTTTACCTCAGACCTGCGGTTTAGGCACTAGAGCGTGTTAAAATTTAACACAAATTCCAAAATTGGCCATAAACTGTTTTTTCAGTTTTCGCTTATAACTTCAAAACTACGCACATTTGAAGAAAATTAATTTTTTATAAAAGTAAACTACATGAAATTTCCTACAAATTATATCTGGAAGGTTTTAACCTCAGACCTGCGGTTTAGGCACTAGAGCGTGTTAAAATTGAACAAAAATTCCAAAACTGGCCGTAAACTGTTTTTTCAGTTTTCGCTTATAACTTCAAAACTATGCACATTTGAAGAAAATTGATGCTTCATAAAAGCAAACTACATCAAATTTCCTACAAATTATATGTAAAAGGTTTTTACCTCAGACCCGCGGTTTAGGCGCAAGAGCGTGTTAAAGTTTAACAAAAATTCCAAAATTGGTCATAAACTGTTTTTTCAGTTTTTGCTTATAACTTCAAAACTACACACATTTGAAGAAAATTAATTTTTTATAAAAGTAAACTACATCAAATTTCCTACAAATTATATCTGGAAGGTTTTCACCTCAGACCTGCGGTTTACGCACTAGAGCGTGTTAAAATTGAACAAAAATTCCAAAACTGGCCGTAAACTGTTTTTTCAGTTTTCGCTTATAACTTCAAAACTATGCACATTTGAAGAAAATTGATGCTTCATAAAAGCAAACTACATCAAATTTCCTACAAATTATATGTAAAAGGTTTTTACCTCAGACCCGCGGTTTAGGCGCAAGAGCGTGTTAAAGTTTAACAAAAATTCCAAAATTGGTCATAAACTGTTTTTTCAGTTTTTGCTTATAACTTCAAAACTACACACATTTGAAGAAAATTAATTTTTTATAAAAGTAAACTACATCAAATTTCCTACAAATTATATCTGGAAGGTTTTCACCTCAGACCTGCGGCTTAGGCACTAGAGCGTGTTCAAATTGAACAAAAATTCCAAAACTGGCCATAAACTGTTTTTTCAGTTTTCGCTTATAACTTCAAAACTACGCACATTTGAAGAAAATTGATGCTTTATAAAAGCAAACTACATCAAATTTCCTACAAATTATATATAAAAGGTTTTTACCTCAATAAAGTGCGTTAAAATTTGACAAAATTTTCAAAATCGATTATGAACTGTTTTTTTAGTTTTTCGCATGTAACTTCAGAACGATACACTTTTTAATAAAAGTGCTTATTTTCAAAAGTAAACTGCATTAAATTTTCTACAAATTATATTTAAAAGGTTTTCTCTTCAGGAAAACAGTTTTGGCGCTAGACCGAGTTAAAGTTTGACAAAAATTCCAAATTCTGCTCAAAAACCTGTTTTATCGATTATAATTCGAAAAATGTGCACTTTTAGAGTGCATGAAGACCTGCATGAACAATTCAGGTAACTCTACTTCGTAATCTTTGGATCCCTAAGATGGCTCTTAGGGATCCAAAGATCAATCCTACCAAAGAAAATCTTTGGTTCAGCAAAAGCCGTATTCTTCGTTTTTTTGTATTGTATAACTGCAACTATTACGTAGTTTTAAATTTAATGCTTTTAGGAAAAAGCACAATCCAGGTTGGTGCTTAAAAGGGGTAAATTTAGACTTTATATTAATTATAAACCTGCTTTCAAGTTTTCAAATGGTTACTTATTTAACTTTGATAATTACTTTATTCATCAACTCACTTCTCTTACAGATAACCATTGTTGCGGTTTATTGATGTAAAGTTACTTTTACAATCCTTTTAAACACCCTGTAAGTGTTTGTGAGGATTTATTGCTTCGGCGAGTAGAGATTAGGTAACATATTGTCGCAGCTGATTAAATAAAGTTCTGCGTTTTTACAGTTTAAGGTTTTACAATTACAATTCTATAATAAAGAAAAATAAAATGGCAAAAGTATAAAACTTGAATAGTACTAAAAACATATAGGGCAAATGGCTTATTCTTAGAAATCAAAGAAATTTAATTGGCAGAAGTTCAGAATATAAAACTTTAAAAACATTTTCTTTAATGATAGATCAGATTTTCGTAACAATTTTCTACTATAGTAATACTACATATAGAATATGAAAAACAAAATAAAAGTGCAGTTAAACGTATTATAATATTTCTCTTGCATTTTCTCGAATGTATATGATTATTAAAATTTATATTATTTAAATACGGTTATTTTATAATATTTAGGTCGCAGTTCAAAGTTTTTCTCTTCATTTAATGATACCGTTTGATATTTAACATTATATAAACCCATAACTTGCATAAATTTACAGCTTTAATTTCCTTAAACTACTAGTAGAAACGAACCGCTGAAATACAAATTTTAAATTAAATATAACTTCGCTGCGATTCTAAGCGCAGAATAGGTTATACAATATAATTACAAACTATTTGAATTACAAAAGAGCTGTAAATGGGCAGAATATATACACTAAAAATTGGTTTAAACATATTCTATATGCTTTTCAAATAATTAGAACGTAGTCCGTGTTAGCACATTCTTTTAATTTAAAGCAATTGCATTAGCAATGCGCATGAGAAGAAAAGCAAGTACTCGGTTTTTAACGCAACCCACCATACACGCGTGTATTGTAGACTTGTAGACCATGTCGATTGACTCACGCGGTGCCGAACGGAACGTACACTCCCTACACTACCTATTGGTTATAGCAGCTCATCTAAGTGCCCTATTACCCTATATTATTCAATTGTTTTTTTTATATATTTGATATTACACTTTTTTCACGCTTGAGTGGAATTGCAAGAATTGTGTAATATCGTGTTCGTCAGGAACGTAACAGAACAAACAGTACGTTTTCACTTATATTCTCATTATTCTCGCCAAATGTCTTTGTAAATAAAACAAATACAAGACATTGAGTCGGTGGAAAGTTTACTTATTAACACTAGACTTAGTTGCATTACTTAAAATACAGTAAATTAAACATTTATTTATATTCAAAAGCCGTGTTATTTCAGAGGGTTATTGTTGAGCTACAAAGTGTTTGTCATAATATGTTTAATTATTGCTTCTGTTTCCAAAGTGTTACACACGAATCCAAAGTTAAATTATAATTGTTACAAATAAATTTATTTGACTACAATAATGTACGGCAAGCTATAATAGTAGTAACTGTCATTTAACTTCCAAACTAATTGACATAGAGGAATGTAAGTTACGTGAAAATATTTGCAAATTTATGCAAAAAATAGAAAAGGTGGATATTTTCTGAACCAATGGCTTTACAATACTTAGATACAGTCCGTCGTGGCGTCCCAGCACCTGAAATTCTTTCAGGAATTAATACTAGACAGAGTAATTAGAAGAGTGAGACCAATGGACAATGGCTAGTGCTCCTAATTTAAGTTCTGACCTACCCCTATTGTTTATAGTTGATTTCTACAAAAATTGCTACACAAACGCATAATATGAGCAACCTTGTTTTATCCCTTCTTCAAATATTACGATGATGATGCTTTATTTCAGGCAATTAGAAAATATCCAACTACTTCTTGCTCTATTCCAGAAATCTCTACTACCGCCGTCTTGTTAGGCAACAGTTTTGGTATCATCCCGCTATTAAGAAAATTAAGTCTCATTTCGTTACGCGCCTTGAAGATAAGTGAACCGCAACTAATCTATCTGCCCTTTTATTAAATCTCGAAACTTCCCTAAACAACACACTTTTTAATTAAAATTTCTTTTTCAAGTTGTAATCATTCACGCTTAATTTTCCAAAAACTGTTTTAATATAAGCTTTTTTTCCTCTGTAGAGTTAAACTTAAAACAAATTTTTTACGAATTTATCCTCATTATTTCTTATCCATATTATTTATAGTTAAACGACACTTGATCAAGTTTTACGAATTTATATAAAACTGCAGAAAAACTTTTTTAATTATAAGTATTTCCAACAAATTTTTTTCGTACTAAAATTGGGTTTGTTCTACGCTAAATGATTTAATTTAAAAAATTTTGTTAAATAAATAAAGTTTAATTGAAATTCAATCGGAGAAATTTAACAATTAGAAATATTTGTTTTAATTTTTTGCCAAGAAAATGTAATATTTTTGGGTGGAATACTAATTAATAATCGATGGATTCAATCGCCTAGAAATAAATCAAATAGGTGGAAATAATTGAAGACAAAAGCAAATGCCAACGTCGATCCGAAATTTTCAATTCGGTTTTCCTTAATTTACAGTTTTCTTTTCATTGAAATTTTACACGGGGAGTTCTAGTGATAGTGTGTGGCCTAAAGAGCCGAAATTCGAAGATTAATTTATGATTTTATCATTGAGAGTAGAGTACCGATTGCTATCGGTGCTTCCCCGAACACAACACTTCATTAAAAAAAGCTTCAGCTGTGCTTGAACTACTTTCAGTAAAATGTTAAGAAAAGTAGAAAAAGTAAAACTTTTTTCCTTAAAATAATTCTTAAAAAGGTATTGCTTTGAATTTTCTTAGCAACAACACTACGACAGTGCGCGCTCTGCACTACACAACACTTTTTTGTTTTTCCCTCTAATTAGTTAAAAATCAAACAATATCAATCCAGCAACAGAGTAATAAATTTACCCTGCACAAAAACTCAATCAAATTTCCCTATAATCTAAAAATAAGGTTTTCATTAAAATGAGTGTTCTTTTCATTATGTCCTCTTCTACCCTACTGCTATTTGAAATTTATCACGGTGGTTTGAATCAACATTTTCTCTCTAATTCAATTTTTTACGATTTAAATTAATTAAACAAGCATCAATTCAAGAAAAGTTTTTAATATCCACTGTGGAACAATATCGATGGGGGAGTAGTAGGCCAAAACGAATTGAGTAAGTTGTGATTTGTAAAAATACGGCTTTTACCAAAGGGTGCTGGTAATTATGCGTAACTACCGGTGCAAGTGGTAAGCAGAACAATATTATTTTCCAGAAATAAGTCATGAGCAAGTACGTACAAGTTTTGGGGTTAAACGCATACACACAAGTCAATCAATTTCAATACAACTTTCAGACTACAATAAAAAAAATGTTAAATTGAACAAGGATTTTCCATTATCTAATAAACGATCTATTTTCACAATTTTTAGAAAAACTTGTGTGTTTGAAAATGTTTAAAATTGGCCTGCATATGTTTTAAAAGAACTTGTAATAACAACTTTTTATACGAAAATATTGAGCTGAAATTTGAATTGCTAAAAATACACATAAAGTTTAAAAACTACGCGGTATTATTTCACGCTTCACAAAATAACGCCAATTTTTAAAACAATAAAAATAAGTAGAAACGCTCGTTATCAAATGATTTCTAAATTTTAAGAAGCATCACACACATTTGGGGCACGTGTGTGCTTCACGCGCATTACAAAAGATTGTAATCACACTGAGCACTGAACTATTAATAAGGGATAAGATAGAGATCAGTTTTATAGTATTTTGAATTTTTCCGCCTGTGTGTTTATGTTCGTTCATCAGTCCGCCCGTATGTTTGTCTGTCGTCCGTCCGTCCGCTCCTGCGTCTGTCTATCGGTCGGTCGGGGGTCTCTTTGAGAACCCTAAATTCTGTTCTTGTTGGTTTAGGTACTTACTTTAGGTTATATTATGTTTGATTAGGTTCAAATTTTGCCTCATAGTGACACTCGACGTAAGGAACGCCTTTAAATGCGCGGATTGGAAGTGGATCCGCGAGTCCCTAAGACAGCGATACCTAGATCCACACCTCTACAACATCCTTGCATCTTATTTAAGCAACAGGAAGGTCAGTCTCACTAATAGCAACTTGCCGTCGCGGTTATGCCAACTCTCCATTTTGTGGTAGTCGAGCGAACATCGTGCTGGCATATCACTTGACACAGCTCCTCACTGGTGACAAGTGCTCCAATCACTATGAATACCGGATAAAGAAGCTACCCAATGCACGATGCAAGCAATGAGACGAGAACGACACCCCAGAGCACACCTTCTTCCACTGTCTTTGAAGACGAAGGAAATAGAATAATCGTCTCCCTTGAGGGCAGTCGTTACCTCAGCCACAAACATCTTCAGAGTCAAGAAGAAATAGAAAGAGAGTAACAGCGGAATGTTGGGCCAAAAATTCCTCGGCACTAAGTACTCCAAGCCGAGAAAAGGCAGACGCCAGTCGCGGTTATCTCTTCCGGCTAAAATCAAGCAAGAAGCTAGGAAGAACTAGAAGAAAGAACGGCACAGGGAATGACAGCGGTAGAGAAATTTCCGAGAAGAGATCAATTCTGGCGATGGAGTTCGGTGAAATGCAGAAACGGTATTACAATTTCGCCACTGGCTTCCTGAAGGAAAATCGAAAAGACGAATTCGGGGCACCCCTAGACCATGGTAAGAGATAAAATAGGTTTACTTGATAAGCAGTATTAGGCTCATCTTTCCTGCTGAATCAAACACTACCCCTTATGACATCGACCAAGGGGTGTCTTTCGAAGATTCCTGAACCTCTTATAAAAAAGGTAGGGTTAGGTTAGGTGCGGCCGATGAGAACAAAAGGGAGTCGTGGCATCTCCCAAAGTGAGACTGACTCTGAGCGACGAGAACATCATCAATATAATACTCAGGGGTCAAGATAAATGGACAATGAACAATAGTACCCTGAGCAAGAGCTCAGGACGTAAGGACGACGCCCAACGTACTGCCGACCTCGGAAAGAAAGATAAAAGGAAGACACACAGATAGAACGACGCACTGTTGAAGTGCTTGAAGACTAAAAGACTAGAATCCGCATTAAAAAACAGCTTTAAGCTCTGCGTGAAGGACTGGAAGAAATGTCATCGCGAACCCAATCTCCGCATTGTACAGATACAGTGTAACGATGTGGAATTCTTATACAGCTCAGAGTGATATGAATCCCAAGATTCTAGCTCTGAGCTGGTCCAAATCCGCATCCGTTTTGGTTGTCCACCTACTACCCTTAAATCTCGACCCAATATTTCTCCTTTGTTCATTTTCCCCGTTGTTAATTATTAACAAAAATTAACAATTATTAAATTATACTGACATCTGACCATTATCTTGCGTACGTTCGTTCAAGGCGCGCGAGGTCAATCATTTTAACGTCCGACCGTCGTATACAAAATGTAATAATTTAACAACTTTAACAACTTGATTTAATTTTGTCCAAAAATTAAATTCTGAACTTCGCCCCCCCATTTCTTTTGCTCCCTTAATCTTCTATTTACGTCCCCTGATGGCCCATAATTAATTTTATTAATTACTGGCCCTGAATTTAATTTTTATTTCTTTTTCGTCCCCAAATTTTCCCCGATTACGACGAGACAAACACCATTCGAATGCCCTTTTTACAGCGCATTTTTCCCGCGTCCTAATTTTTCCCAAAGACCACTAATTAAATTTTTATAATTATAATTAGTTAGTGGATGATAGCCCGTCCGCCAATACTATCCCCATTCTTTCAATCACAGCTAGCGCTGTGATTGGTTGGTTCCCCAGGAGAGGAAAGTTTAATAAATAGCCGTGCGCCGGAAGAATCCGGGATCTTCATAGTAGTCCGTGTTAAGTCTCGTCTTGTCCGTGGTCCCAAGTGTGGAAACCAAATACATCCCTTTCGAGTGGTTAGAATTTCGTAGTGGTTCGCAAGAGCCGCTGTGGAATTTTTCCTAGCCGCCGTATTCCCTCCCGAGTGGCTACTGCTTTGTGGTGGCCCGCAAGGGCCGTCGTAGAGCCATATAGCCGCGGTCTTTTTCACTTTTCCCCTGTTCCCTGCCCGTGCTACTGTAAATTTGTATATATTTGTATATATCCTTTATTGCTTGTAATTATTACATTTTATTTATTATTTGGGTTTACAATAAAACATTTTTCATTTGTGGTATGTGCGACTTTTATACCTTTTATACCCCCCTCAACCGACTCAGCAACGCTCCAGGGAAAATAAGTAAGCTACCGATTTTCGACCTTACAACAGATTCCCATGTGAAGTGAGAGATATGGTGTGAGAAATTGGGTTTGATACGAATTCCTAAAACGTCTATTTTCGCCCTCATTTGCTTACAGTTCCACATAAGACACAGAAAATGTTATGGAATTCGTCCAAATATAATATTATACGTAGTTAATAATGAAGAAAATTAGCCATGCGAGACGATATTCGTAACAACCTTAGTTTTATACATGAGAGAAAAGCTATAACTATCTCTTGAACTATAATTCCAGAATATAGATTGAACATTAAGAATTTCATCATTTTGTGTAAATATGTGGCAAAAAGAAAATGTATTTTCTTGTACTTTTCTATATATCTGTTATCTAACTTGTTGGCGTTTCTTACAATGAATAAACTCACACAACGAGGGTTAGTGAGGCATCTCGTAATGAAAGATGAACCTAGAAAAGCCTTCAATAAAATCACTCATAACTTTATTGAAGGTTTATCGAGTCCACAACACTCTTCGGTCAATTACATAAAAATCGTTTTTCTTTTCTGGTTATAAAAAATAAATTGAAGAAACTATATCAAAGTGGATATTAGAATATTTTCTTCGTACCTATAGGGAAATTTAAAAAGATTGCTTAATATTTCATGTCGTAAATCAGAAAATAGCGTAAACAACTTATAGAAAGAAGAGAAAGGAATTACAGTCGCGCAGAAAAGGTCGTGGAGAATTTAAAAAAGATAAGACAAAGGGCCAATTCACACATTCAAGATTGCAACTGCCGATGTTGGTAAGAAACAGCTGCGGCTTTAAACGACTTTCGTATTTCCTTTACTTTTTTCCAATTTTCCAACTTATTTTAAATCGATTTTATTTGCAATTTACCGCACTCTGACTAAATTTAATAAATTTTTTTTTATTATAAATAAACTTTTCTAATTCGTTTCTTTATTAAAGTTCCGAATTATTAACGAACAATGAAATCCAAAATACAGTCATTTATTAAGCCTATTGTACCCTAACTTAGTAAAGACGTAGCCCAACGTTTATTTCAATCGTAAATTTGCGATTCAGTATCTCAAGAATTTAATATAAAGACACTTAATCTGCTTCAAGCATTTTTCACTGAAAATTGTTTTCAGAAGCCTCTCAATAATTCGATTGTGTATATTTTTTGAAATTTATTACAAAGTACAGGGTGGCTCAGATTGAGCTCTCTTTCGCTTAATCTTCGAAACTCTTGACTTTGAAAAGGCTTCAGACTAAAACGAGGGTTTTCGGAAAACTCACCATCAAAAGCTGACACTATAGATGCATTTCTTAAGCTTTTGAGTTATTCGAGCCACCCTGTACATCGTCGTGGCAACTAACAAGAGAAAATTATCATTAAGTTTGACAATTTTCGTTGAAATGCTTGAGTTGTGAATTTGGGGACATTGATAGGAAACCAATGGTCTTTGTAAAACACCAAACATATCTCTTGTAAAGGGTAGGCTTTGTTTCGTAACAACTTTGATTAAATGATAAAAAGCCTTTTCTCTTACCGCCACCTAACTGTCGATTACAATGCTTTATGAAGAGCAAGAGGTCGCCACTTTGATAAGAAAAAAAAGTGAATCAAATTAAATTCCTTTAAAATTCTTCCGCTGAAATATTTTTTTTAAAATTGAATTAAAATCAAATCTAAAAGCGTGTCGAAACGCGTACGTATGTACCGACATTTTATCATGTAGACGGCGTAAAGCTGCACTTGCAACGCTTTTCGAGATTTACCAACTATTGTAGAAATTTATGTAATAAGATTTTTCCAAGTCTATGATTGCGTATAAAATAGGATAGATCTGAGTCGCTTCTTTTATGGTTATGTATTTTTTGTTTTATGTACTGAAAAATCTATTACACAGTTCCTTAGGTAAAGTAGATACATTTTCCAACTAGCCAAAACAAATTATGCCAAGTCACTGATATGGCACATCAAAAAAATTACGTAATTATTAAAAAGCTATTAAAAACTTAATTATTTAATAGACCACGAGCTAATGTCCACAAAAAGTGCTGATGGCGTCTTAAACTTTCTAAACCGTCACAAACTTTTCGCTTTTATAAAAGATTAATCTGAAAGTAACTAAAGAGGTTGCTTTAAAATAAGCTGTGCTTGCTACGTGCTTTGGGTACTGCGGAATAGCTCGTGCTATTTCACAATTAATAGGTGCACTTGAATCTTGTTAAATTGAACAACGGGAATGTAAGACAATGTGCAACAAGGCTTAAAGCGATGAGAAGGCATCATCAAACTCCTTCCCACAAGACGTTCAATTAACGAGTCACGCGTTAAACTGCAGATGCGGTTAGAAATTATAAAGGAACTGTGAACCGACTTTATCGCTTTCGACAGTTCAAACGTTAAAGTAAGGTAGAAAGCTGCTCGCTATCCGTCGTTAATTTTTAACCGAGAACGAGTCATGTCAAGAGAATGGATTATTGCAATTAATAGGCACTTATATGCTTAAGAAGTTTAATTATTTAAGGAAATTTTAATCAAACGCCTTAAAGTGGTTTCGAGAAAATCGCACTTTTCGTTTTTCGTGCATCAGCAAACTACTCCTACTTGAGAGGGTAAGAGAAAATTAAAAAGGGACGATGTGTAAGCACAGGACTTTCATTATCGCTCTATCACTATCGCACTATCGCTTACGCTCCGATCACACTCAGATAGCGATACATTTTTATAATTTTATCGGAGCAGTATCGAAGGTTGAATTATAGTGGGAACACCCGTACAATACCGCTCAAATACAAATACACGAGTATTGAGAGCGAATCGAGAGTGGGACCATAAAAGAGTATGGATATGATGAGTATCGGACCGAGAGTGTATCGAAAGCGGCATTGTAGTGTGAGCATTGGGTGATTTTATCAGTCCGAAGGCGTATCAAGAGCGTAACGAGAGCGGAGCTATAGTGTGAATCGACCCTTACTGGTACAGGTAGGAAAGCTATGGTGATCATGCATGCTCCTAAATTTTCTATTATTGTCCTACAAGTTCGAAGTTATTTTGGCAGGTGGATACTATTACAGTAATTGAGAGTATACTCATCGTTAAGCACCACAAATAAATATAAAAGTATTTTATTGAAGCACCTATACTCGTCGAATGTAGTAGGAGTAAGTAGTAATTAACTTACAAAGTTACAAATTTAATCAATAACATTGATTACAAAACCCAGAAATACTCGTGATTGCTAATTGAATTGGCGATGTGTTTATAAAACGCTGAATGAATAATTAAAACGGTAAACTAAAATAATTACTTTTAACCGGCAAAATAACTGAATCGAGGAAATTTTGCCAGTTGCAATCTTCTTAAAAAGCTTCAGTTTTAAGTGTTGTTTTGGCATGATATTTCGGTTAGTTTGCCGCTGTGGCTGATGACGTATGCAGCAGAAACGTGGGTTCTGAATAAAAACACTTAAAATAAAGTTAATGTATGGGAAAGGAAAACACTACCACGAATTTGATGGAGCAAAGAAGGAGAGAAATGTCTGGAAGAAAAGAACCTACACGGAAATAATGGAACGGTACGCGGAAAACCCGATTGGCTATGTTATTAGAAATGTTAAAGATTAAAATAGGTAGGACAATGTGCACGTGCAGAGAATGAATCACAGTAGAGTGGCAACAGTAGTACAAGAAGAAGAGGAACGTCTTGAAAGAAGTAAATGGACGCCGTGATGGAAAATCTGATCTTAACCGACTGGAAGTGGTGAACTGGAAAACACTGGCAAAAAGTAAAGACGCGTAGAAGACGCATACTCACATATATGATCTGTGAAAGCTATTAATTATTAGTTATATTGCTATTTTATTTAACACAAATACAGAGTAATGGACGGAAAATATTTTTAAATAGTTGATTAGTTGCACGTAATTGTACAACAATTGCTGTGATGTTAATAAAATTGCCTTAAATTGTTTTCCACTTTAATTTGGAAACTTGAAAAATTCTTCGATGAGCCTACTCGGAGTAAAGTATTTGTCAAAGCACTTAAAGGCGTAAGAGCGTTACGAAGTAGCTGCTCAAAAATATAATTTTGGTACGAAAAAAAAAAGTTCTAGTATTCGCACAAAAACCAGTATGTACTTGAAAATCACTTCTTTTCTATAGATAAATGTGGAAAAAATAATTTAAATCCACAATGAAAATTAAATTAATAAGAAGTTGGGAGTTTTCGGAACAAAATCGTGTAATTTAAAAGGAAAGAGACGAACGTGCGAGACCCGAAAGCACACGGTTTAAGACTATTGTTCAAAATACGAGCACGCAATAAAATATAAAGTCGATTATATCAATAAATTCGATTTAGTAATTTTTTTCATTTCCTAATAGTCTGGGAGGCAGCGAGCACTTTTACTAAGCCATAAAGTACCTACAAATTTTTTGACGATGCAGGATGAAAGAACATTGCAAATGAGTAATAAAACTGTCTGCAGCATTAACTTGGGAGTGGCTCGAGAAGGGTGGATTTGGAATCCTTGTTAGGTTTTTATAAGAGAAGTTATTTTATACAAAATTAAAGTAAATTAAATTTTCTACAAATTATATCTCTTAAGTTTTTTTTCTCGGGTGAACGATTTAGGCGCTCGCACGTTAAAGTTAAAAAAAAAGTTTTAAAATCGGCAAAAAATTTCTTTTATGGCTCATAACTCAAAACTACGCACTTTTAGAGAAAAGTATTTTTATACAAAGGTAAAGTACATTTAATTTCCTACAAATTATGCCTTTTTAATTTTTTTCCTCTAACAACCACTTGATGTGGTAGAGCGAGTTGAAGTTTGGGGTATATCAGACGTAGCGTGTTCAGGAGGCAAAATGGCGAAATACAAAAATACAAATGTTTTGATTTTTACCGATTCAGGCTAAAACAACGTACCAAAGAGTAAAGGTGTAATAAGATCGACCGTCTGCTATTCCTAAGTGGCTACATTAACTTGAGAACGGCTCGAGAAAGGTGAGTTTTTGATCTTTTTCAGTTTTTTGCTTATAACTTTACAACTACACACTTTTGGAAAAAAGTACTTCTATACAAAAGTAAACCACATCAAATTTTCTACAAACTATAATATTTGAAAAGTTTTTTTTGCAGACTTAGGCACTAGAGCGCGTTAAGGTTTGACAAAAATTCCAAAATAACTATTCTTTTTTGTTTATCGCTTATAACTCGAAAACTACGCACTTTTAGACAATAGTGTTCCAGTGGAGACTTTTTGGGAGAGTCTAGGGAGGCTCAGCCTCCCTAACAAAAAACAGAAGAGGAAAGAGAAACCAGAAAATTTACAGTGGGCAGTAGTAGATGAACAATGCCGATTCCGCACCGGAAGTGACGTCACAGCTATCATAAAACTTAATTTGGCGGGAAATTCAAATTTTCTGGCTTTACTGCATAATCGGAAATGACGTCACAGAAAACTTCAACGCCATTTTGTATTTAGCGGTAAATTTGAATTTTCTGGTTTGAAAAAATTGGGGGCCGCAATGTCTCATGGACCAATGCCCCATGCTCCATGGACCATGATTCATGGTTCATGGGGCAATGCCCCATGCTTCAATGTGGTTCTACAGCGGAAGTGACGTCACAGCTATCATAAAACTTAATTTGGCGGGAAATTTGAATTTTCTGGCTTGTCTTCATGGTCGGAAATGACGTCACAGCCATCATAAAACTTCAACGCCATTTTGTATTTGGCGGTAAATTTGAATTTTCTGGTTGAAAAATTGGGAGCCGCAATGCCTCATGGGTCAATGCCTCATGCCCCATGGCCCATGGCCCATGGTCCATGTTTCAATTTCAAGGTAGTTTAACTAATTTTTGGACAAGTGTTTAAAATTAATGTAAAAATAATAAAAAGAATTAAATTAAATGTAATGCAATGCATTTTGCATTCATGAAGGAAAAAATAGAAGTGATGACTCGTTTTCACCTTGATAACAAAGATGACTCATCATAAAAATAACAAAGAATTAAAACAAATTATTTTAAATAAAATGTGTTGTTAAATTAAATGCAATGCAATACATTTCGCAATAAAGTGAATTATTACGCAATAACTAAAAGATAGTAAAACAAAAGATTTTTTTTACTTCGATTATTTATAAAAATAGAATGGAATGTGCTTGTACGTGTTTTAATTGATGTAATGAATAGCTGACGCATCATTTTTGGTACGTTAACATTAAGAAAATAATTCTTTTTTATAATAAAAAAAAAAATCCTTAAACAAACAGAAATAACATAAAATTGCCTAATCACACGTCGTTGTTGTGGTGGGGAGCTGTTCCATTAGCCAATGTCAAATAACAAAGAATTAAAACAAATTTTTTTAAAATAAAATGTGCTTACGTTTATAATTTATACGATAAAAATGACGTATTATAAAAAGAAACAAATAATTAAATTAAATGCAAAGGATTTTGCAATAAAGTTGTTTCATGACTCAATAAAGGAATTTGCTTACACAACATAATTCATGAAGGAAAAAATAGAAGTGGTGACTCGTTTTCACCTTGATAAGAAAAATAATTCTTTTATAGATAAATATATAAGATGACACATCAAAAAAAAAATAAAAAAAGAATTAAATTAAATGTAATGCAATGCATTTCGCAATAAGACACATCATAAAAATAAAAAAGTTCTTTTTAAGAAGCATTTAATTGTTTTAAAATAAAATGTGCTTAAGTGCATAATTTATACGGTAAACATGACTCATTATAAAAATAACAAAGAATTAAATTAAATTAAAGAATTTCGCAATAATATAAAACGTATACATTTGATTTGGAGTAATTAGTAATAATTTGTACTCTTAATTTTTGGATAAGTGTTTAAAATTAATATAAAAATAAAAAAAGAATTAAATTAAATGCAATGCAATGCATTTTGCAATAAAGTGAATTATTATGTAATAACTAAAAGATAGTAAAACAAAAGATTTTTTTACTTCGATTATTCATAAAAATAGAATGGAATGTGCTTATTAAAAATAGAATGAATTTGCTTGTAATTCATGAAGAACATAAATGAGATGACTAATCATTTTGTTTTTCACCTTGATAAGAACAATAATTTTTTTTTTTTATAATACCAAAAAAAAATAAAATAAAATCGGGGTCGGAATGCTTCATGCTCCATGCCCCAATATAGATTAAAAAAAAATAGCTACCTTAGCGATTTTCCATACTAATTTACTTAAGAAATTATTCAGAACTCTTGTTGCTTAAAGTTCATCATTAATTTGAAATTACATCATCAAAAATAAGTAAAAGGGCTTTAATAAGAAATTTAAAAAAATTTTTTTTTTTTGTTTAATTAAAGTTGTATAACGATTCAATTTCTGCAAAAAAAAAAATTGTGCAAGGACCTCATTGATACATTTATATTTTTCGAATAGTTTTTCAGATTGTTCATTAGAACAGAAAACCGTAAATTCGCATCTCTTCTTAATGTTCTCAAGCAGTTTGTACGCATAACCTTTTTAGTAATTTACGTGTTTTTAAAATTATTAGGCAAAAACAAATGCTCCTATAACACCTTATTGTCATGCAAAATTAATTTTGAATGTCGAAATTTCTGATCAAGAAAAGTATGTGGCAATGATGTTTTGAAACTACCCTTATGATGACTTATATCACTTATGTTTTTATATGTCATCGATTATTAACATTAGTATCATGTTGCCAAATCTATAATTTACTTCTTCTATAATAACTAATAGGTACAAAAATATAGCACATAGATTTGTTTTATGATTTTTCTTTAGTTTAAGATTTGAGAGCGTGGGTGTCTCTATTAGTACTTCGTTTTTTCTGTTACATTAGCAGAAAACAAATCTGGTGTTGACCTGGGAATTATGTGAGGGAATGTACAAAGTACTTATCATAATTTTCATATAATAAAAGTTTAGAAATTACATGCGTTTTTCTAATAAAACTTAACTTATCACAAAAGACATTATAATTTTGGGGGATATTACGTAAATATGTATTAAGTAGTTTATAGAATTTTATTTCCGTATTTAAATTAAATCCAATCAACGAACCACGTGTGGTTCAAAATAGCTAATAGTAATGACAGATCTGTTATTTGAACAAGTCAAAAAAAGCAGTTTATTATAATTCGAGTACATATTATTTAATAGTAGTTGAAACTTTGAATAAAAAAGACATCGTGTAAAAAAATGAGTTTCTTAAATAATTGTTTGGATAGTGATGTCGATTCTATCGATTTATTAGAAATGCAATTGGAAAAATACCGTGAAGAAGTTAGAAACGAGGAGAAGCTAGTATTTGAAATTGTTCATTTCAATGATTTGTTTAACATCATTTCTACGGGATTGAGTGCAGTTCGAAATTATATGAGTGTTGTAAAAATTAGGAACTGGAAACAACAGAAGGTTTCCTTTATCGAAGAAGAATGGAAAACCATTGTGTACTATTTACGTTCAATGCTCGAGATTAACGATTTGGAATTTAATAATTCTGATTATAAAATTGTGGTTCTAAAAATAGATGGCATAAATGCGATAGAGATATCTACAAAATGGGGAGTTAACTTGACCTTGAACATGAAATTTGTGTTAGGTTTACTCAACGAGGAAGAAGCGATCTATGAACGTTTTAGAATGTTCGGTGATTTAGATTTTCCAAAATTCTTTTCTAAATTTTTCAACACTTTTGTAAACACCTCATCCATAGATAAGTTAGATTTAAATTTGGATTGTTTAAGAGAATCGATATTAATGAATAAAAATAAAATTTTATACGATTGTTATTATAAAGAAAATAGCGGAGAATTGTAGATCTTTAACATAAAATAAATTTTATTGAAAGTTACTACGATTTTTCTTTTTGGTTTGCCTGCTTTGTTTATAAATAAGCACCTTCCATAAGGAAAACATTCAGGCCTGACACCTTTCGTTAACCGAAAATCAAAGGATGTAGGTACCTTAGCGATTTTCCATGTTAATTTACTTAAGAAATTATTCAGAACTCTTGTTGCTTAAAGTTCATTCATCCTTCATTTTCTCTGTGCAAATCAGCATAAAATGTATTTTCCGGTGTTGACATAACGCATCTTTAGATGTATAGAGAAATAGTTGGTATTTTTCATTACACCTTAAATGCTTTTTAACAAAAAAAATTCAGTAGGTACGCTTTGTAATTGCACACTAAAACTGAGTATGGATAACAGGATAATATAAGTCTAGTAATTTTTTAATTCATTTTAATTTGTTTATATCTGCATCTTTGGATGTACAGAGAAAAATTGGTATTTTTATCAAAACTTAGGTGCTTTTACCTATCAAAAATTTCAATAAGTACGTTTTGTACTTGCATAGTAGTATTTTCACTAAATTATCTTCCGGTGTTGACATGGCAAAAAAAATGCCGAGTTCAAATACCAACTTAAAGTATGAAATACTGATTTGAGAGCGTGGGTGTCTCTATTCATCCTTCAATTTTTTCTGTATACATCAACATAAAATAATTTGTAGTTGTATTTTTACTAATATCTTCCGGTGTTGACATTGGAATTATGCGAGCGATGTACAAAGTACTTATTATAATTTTCATATAGGTAAAATTTAGAAATTGTATGCGTTTTTCTAATGCGATTAATAAAAAAATGTACCATTTACTTATTCAATAGATAAATGAGCATTTCCAAAAAATAAAAAATAAAGAAAACTGCTTGCTCCATGGTCCATGAGGCAATGGCAAGGTAGTTTAATCCTTAACTAATGAAGTGAGTTTTCTAACGCAAGTATCCTCGTGATGCTTCATAGGTGCAATAGTCTGTTGCTACTATTTTTTCGGTATAAAAAAATTAAATCATATACAGGTGTATAAAATAAGCAATTAATTTGTTTAACCCTTCCGTTAATGTCAAGCCTAAAACACTAAAAAGCGCGAGGTACCCCCAAATAAATAATTAAGTTTCACAATATTTAAATAAATAAAAGTAGCAAAAAGAAAACAATATATTACTTATACAGGGTGTATACAAAAACACCTCACAACGCTTTAGGGTAAACTTGTGAGAAGATATTGGACCGATATAATCCAATTGACCTATTATACAAAAGTGCACCATTGCAAAGTTACAGCTCTTCAAAGTTTGCATTTTTACAAAAGTATTTATTTTATATCGGAAGAACAGTTTTAAATATGAGTTTAACTCGTCGAACATGTTTTTTTCTCTTATGGAAAGCTATCATCTTACAAAGTTTTAGGGGAAAAAGACACACTGGAAATAAACCGATCACTGCATCGTTATTATTAACAGTTGAATATCTTTGTAATCTGTCGAAATTGTAAAAATTGACTGCATATGCTGAAGTGAAATTTCAATAAGTTATATTTACTATTATAAACTGAGGGGAACGAGGTGTTGAGAAAAACCATTCTGGTTATCACATTACATTTTATTATAGAAAACAATGGAAACTTAAGGTGGCTATATGCTAGAGTGAGAAAGGTATATGCTCATTTTGAAAAGTAAGCAACTTTAAGAATAACGACTACTGTTATCAAATAGCTACATTAAAATTGACATAGGCGAATTTATTCTTCAAAACTAAGTCTTAAAGTGAAGATAAATATACAAAGTACGATATGTATATCTCAGAATTTTCATTTTTTATTTAAAAATTGACCAAAAGTGGGTATCTAAAAGCGAACAATTATCCTGACTTTCAGTAAGCATTATCTCTATTTAATATCAACATTTTAATAACAAAATTTACCTTACATTGTAGCTCAATCTTTATACTTTATTTTTTGTATACATAATTATTTTTTGTAACTTTATTAGGTTTTGCTGCTCAAGCGCTCCAGTAAAGCACTATTTGCAACATTTATTACATGAGCAAAATCGCCACCTTAAAATAGTAAAAAAAAAAACGATTTCTTAGATATAACATTTTTGTACTTTTTACTTTAAGGGGTACCTTCTACGTTTTTTAAGTAACTTATTACTTGAAAACAGTAAAAATATTAATAATATTTTGAAGATTAAAAAGCCAATATAAAAATAAAAATATAATCTTCAAAATATTATTATCATTAACAAGAAAGCTAAAAAACTATTATAAAGTAAAAATATTTGAAAAAAAAAACAAACAAACTATTTCTAATCATTACAAGTTTTGCACTTTTACTTTAAGAGGCACCTTCTACGTTTTAGGATACTATAATATAATCATAAATTTTTTTTGTTGTGATCGAAATTAACCTAATACCTTTACATTGATTCATGGGGCATTGCCTCATGGAGCATTTCGGTCCCAATTTTCAGAAAAGGGAAATTCAGATCTATTATTTTACGTTTAATTTATAATTACATAATTTTTCAAAGAATGTGCGAGATGATGTTAAAATTTATTACTTTTAAAGCCACAATCAAATATGATTTCAAAAAAAAATTATTGCAACTATCCTTTTAGAGGAAATGATAGCTACTTTCTTAAGTTGAATATACACCAAATTGGATTTTTATATACTTATAAAAATCGCATTTTTTTTCTACTTTTAACGATGTATCATATCATAACCTACGCTTGAAATAAAACATTGTAGCATACTTGATATTATTTGCTTCAAATTTAGTAATCCATGAAAACAAATGAATTTTATAAATAAAAAACTATGTAAACATCTAAAGTGTAGTAGCTTGAAAACAAGTGAAATCGGATAGCAACTTTTGGGTGCTGTATAGTAATAAAACGCACAGAATAATACACAAATATCATTTTTTATTAACTAGTAATATTAAAATACAAAGCCTAAAGTATAGTATCAGACAAAAAATGTGACAGTTTCTTCCGCGTTAGATGCCATTTTATAAAGAACAATCAATTTATTAGAAAATTATATTTTAACAGTGTACCTAGGTACTTACTTGAATTTGAAAAAAATATCTCCGTTTGAAATTTTTGATCGGGGATATTCGTTAGTCTTTACGTAAAAAATATTAATCATACTACGCTACATACGTTACATACGCTTACATACCATGAAGCTTTAATCAGATATAATATAATGTCTATTTGATTATTCAAAAGAAGATCGCTCTTAGTTCATATGATAATAGAAGATTTAAAAAAAATAATAAATCAGGCTCATTTTTGTTATGTAAACATTTAAAATACCTATTATAATAAAATATAAAAATAATTTGTAAAGACAGACCGCTAGACAGACAGACCGCTATACAGACAGACCGCTATACCGACCGCGGTCGGTATTAGCGGTCGCTATTAACGGTCAGTATTAACGGTGGCCGGGGTGACTCATGAGGCATGAAGCATGGGACATGAATCATGTAGGTACATTATATTTATTTTAAAATACACTTTGAAATGCGGCTTGGGACATGGGCCATGGACATTATATTTATTTTAAAATGCCCATGCCTCATGAGTCACCCCGGCCACCGTTAATACTGACCGTTAATAGCGACCGCTAATACCGACCGCGGTCGGTATAGCGGTATGTCTGTATAGCGGTCGGTATAGCGGTCTGTCTGTATAGCGGTCTGTCTGTATAGCGGTCTGTCTGTCTAGCGGTCTGTCTTTACAAATTATTTTTATATTTTATTATAATAGGTATTTTAAATGTTTACATAACAAAAATGAGCCTGATTTATTTATTTTTTTTAAATCATCTATTATCATATGAACTAAGAGCGATCTTCTTTTGAATAATCAAATAGACATTATATTATATCTGATTAAAGCTTCATGGTAAGATTGGGTTTTTATTGTATATAATTTTAGATCTAAGTCCTATGTAATAGTAATAGGTCATTGGGACACCATTGTTCTCATCTTTTCATTATACTTACCGATAACTTTCTTATTAATTTGGGGCTATTTTATATTCGTTTTAATATTTAGCGTATGTAAGCGTATGTAACGTATGTAGCGTAGTATGATTAATATTTTTTACGTAAAGACTAACGAATATCCCCGATCAAAAATTTCAAACGGAGATATTTTTTTCAAATTCAAGTAAGTACCTAGGTACACTGTTAAAATATAATTTTCTAATAAATTGATTGTTCTTTATAAAATGGCATCTAACGCGGAAGAAACTGTCACATTTTTTGTCTGATACTATACTTTAGGCTTTGTATTTTAATATTACTAGTTAATAAAAAATGATATTTGTGTATTATTCTGTGCGTTTTATTACTATACAGCACCCAAAAGTTGCTATCCGATTTCACTTGTTTTCAAGCTACTACACTTTAGATGTTTACATAGTTTTTTATTTATAAAATTCATTTGTTTTCATGGATTACTAAATTTGAAGCAAATAATATCAAGTATGCTACAATCTTTTATTTCAAGCGTAGGTTATGATATGATACATCGTTAAAAGTAGAAAAAAAATGCGATTTTTATAAGTATATAAAAATCCAATTTGGTGTATATTCAACTTAAGAAAGTAGCTATCATTTCCTCTAAAAGGATAGTTGCAATAATTTTTTTTTGAAATCATATTTGATTGTGGCTTTAAAAGTAATAAATTTTAACATCATCTCGCACATTCTTTGAAAAATTATGTAATTATAAATTAAACGTAAAATAATAGATCTGAATTTCCCTTTTCTGAAAATTGGGACCGAAATGCTCCATGAGGCAATGCCCCATGAATCAATGTAAAGGTATTAGGTTAATTTCGATCACAACAAAAAAAATTTATGATTATATTATAGTATCCTAAAACGTAGAAGGTGCCTCTTAAAGTAAAAGTGCAAAACTTGTAATGATTAGAAATAGTTTGTTTGTTTTTTTTTCAAATATTTTTACTTTATAATAGTTTTTTAGCTTTCTTGTTAATGATAATAATATTTTGAAGATTATATTTTTATTTTTATATTGGCTTTTTAATCTTCAAAATATTATTAATATTTTTACTGTTTTCAAGTAATAAGTTACTTAAAAAACGTAGAAGGTACCCCTTAAAGTAAAAAGTACAAAAATGTTATATCTAAGAAATCGTTTTTTTTTTTACTATTTTAAGGTGGCGATTTTGCTCATGTAATAAATGTTGCAAATAGTGCTTTACTGGAGCGCTTGAGCAGCAAAACCTAATAAAGTTACAAAAAATAATTATGTATACAAAAAATAAAGTATAAAGATTGAGCTACAATGTAAGGTAAATTTTGTTATTAAAATGTTGATATTAAATAGAGATAATGCTTACTGAAAGTCAGGATAATTGTTCGCTTTTAGATACCCACTTTTGGTCAATTTTTAAATAAAAAATGAAAATTCTGAGATATACATATCGTACTTTGTATATTTATCTTCACTTTAAGACTTAGTTTTGAAGAATAAATTCGCCTATGTCAATTTTAATGTAGCTATTTGATAACAGTAGTCGTTATTCTTAAAGTTGCTTACTTTTCAAAATGAGCATATACCTTTCTCACTCTAGCATATAGCCACCTTAAGTTTCCATTGTTTTCTATAATAAAATGTAATGTGATAACCAGAATGGTTTTTCTCAACACCTCGTTCCCCTCAGTTTATAATAGTAAATATAACTTATTGAAATTTCACTTCAGCATATGCAGTCAATTTTTACAATTTCGACAGATTACAAAGATATTCAACTGTTAATAATAACGATGCAGTGATCGGTTTATTTCCAGTGTGTCTTTTTCCCCTAAAACTTTGTAAGATGATAGCTTTCCATAAGAGAAAAAAACATGTTCGACGAGTTAAACTCATATTTAAAACTGTTCTTCCGATATAAAATAAATACTTTTGTAAAAATGCAAACTTTGAAGAGCTGTAACTTTGCAATGGTGCACTTTTGTATAATAGGTCAATTGGATTATATCGGTCCAATATCTTCTCACAAGTTTACCCTAAAGCGTTGTGAGGTGTTTTTGTATACACCCTGTATAAGTAATATATTGTTTTCTTTTTGCTACTTTTATTTATTTAAATATTGTGAAACTTAATTATTTATTTGGGGGTACCTCGCGCTTTTTAGTGTTTTAGGCTTGACATTAACGGAAGGGTTAAACAAATTAATTGCTTATTTTATACACCTGTATATAATTTAATTTTTTTATACCGAAAAAATAGTAGCAACAGACTATTGCACCTATGAAGCATCACGAGGATACTTGCGTTAGAAAACTCACTTCATTAGTTAAGGATTAAACTACCTTGCCATTGCCTCATGGACCATGGAGCAAGCAGTTTTCTTTATTTTTTATTTTTTGGAAATGCTCATTTATCTATTGAATAAGTAAATGGTACATTTTTTTATTAATCGCATTAGAAAAACGCATACAATTTCTAAATTTTACCTATATGAAAATTATAATAAGTACTTTGTACATCGCTCGCATAATTCCAATGTCAACACCGGAAGATATTAGTAAAAATACAACTACAAATTATTTTATGTTGATGTATACAGAAAAAATTGAAGGATGAATAGAGACACCCACGCTCTCAAATCAGTATTTCATACTTTAAGTTGGTATTTGAACTCGGCATTTTTTTTGCCATGTCAACACCGGAAGATAATTTAGTGAAAATACTACTATGCAAGTACAAAACGTACTTATTGAAATTTTTGATAGGTAAAAGCACCTAAGTTTTGATAAAAATACCAATTTTTCTCTGTACATCCAAAGATGCAGATATAAACAAATTAAAATGAATTAAAAAATTACTAGACTTATATTATCCTGTTATCCATACTCAGTTTTAGTGTGCAATTACAAAGCGTACCTACTGAATTTTTTTTGTTAAAAAGCATTTAAGGTGTAATGAAAAATACCAACTATTTCTCTATACATCTAAAGATGCGTTATGTCAACACCGGAAAATACATTTTATGCTGATTTGCACAGAGAAAATGAAGGATGAATGAACTTTAAGCAACAAGAGTTCTGAATAATTTCTTAAGTAAATTAACATGGAAAATCGCTAAGGTACCTACATCCTTTGATTTTCGGTTAACGAAAGGTGTCAGGCCTGAATGTTTTCCTTATGGAAGGTGCTTATTTATAAACAAAGCAGGCAAACCAAAAAGAAAAATCGTAGTAACTTTCAATAAAATTTATTTTATGTTAAAGATCTACAATTCTCCGCTATTTTCTTTATAATAACAATCGTATAAAATTTTATTTTTATTCATTAATATCGATTCTCTTAAACAATCCAAATTTAAATCTAACTTATCTATGGATGAGGTGTTTACAAAAGTGTTGAAAAATTTAGAAAAGAATTTTGGAAAATCTAAATCACCGAACATTCTAAAACGTTCATAGATCGCTTCTTCCTCGTTGAGTAAACCTAACACAAATTTCATGTTCAAGGTCAAGTTAACTCCCCATTTTGTAGATATCTCTATCGCATTTATGCCATCTATTTTTAGAACCACAATTTTATAATCAGAATTATTAAATTCCAAATCGTTAATCTCGAGCATTGAACGTAAATAGTACACAATGGTTTTCCATTCTTCTTCGATAAAGGAAACCTTCTGTTGTTTCCAGTTCCTAATTTTTACAACACTCATATAATTTCGAACTGCACTCAATCCCGTAGAAATGATGTTAAACAAATCATTGAAATGAACAATTTCAAATACTAGCTTCTCCTCGTTTCTAACTTCTTCACGGTATTTTTCCAATTGCATTTCTAATAAATCGATAGAATCGACATCACTATCCAAACAATTATTTAAGAAACTCATTTTTTTACACGATGTCTTTTTTATTCAAAGTTTCAACTACTATTAAATAATATGTACTCGAATTATAATAAACTGCTTTTTTTGACTTGTTCAAATAACAGATCTGTCATTACTATTAGCTATTTTGAACCACACGTGGTTCGTTGATTGGATTTAATTTAAATACGGAAATAAAATTCTATAAACTACTTAATACATATTTACGTAATATCCCCCAAAATTATAATGTCTTTTGTGATAAGTTAAGTTTTATTAGAAAAACGCATGTAATTTCTAAACTTTTATTATATGAAAATTATGATAAGTACTTTGTACATTCCCTCACATAATTCCCAGGTCAACACCAGATTTGTTTTCTGCTAATGTAACAGAAAAAACGAAGTACTAATAGAGACACCCACGCTCTCAAATCTTAAACTAAAGAAAAATCATAAAACAAATCTATGTGCTATATTTTTGTACCTATTAGTTATTATAGAAGAAGTAAATTATAGATTTGGCAACATGATACTAATGTTAATAATCGATGACATATAAAAACATAAGTGATATAAGTCATCATAAGGGTAGTTTCAAAACATCATTGCCACATACTTTTCTTGATCAGAAATTTCGACATTCAAAATTAATTTTGCATGACAATAAGGTGTTATAGGAGCATTTGTTTTTGCCTAATAATTTTAAAAACACGTAAATTACTAAAAAGGTTATGCGTACAAACTGCTTGAGAACATTAAGAAGAGATGCGAATTTACGGTTTTCTGTTCTAATGAACAATCTGAAAAACTATTCGAAAAATATAAATGTATCAATGAGGTCCTTGCACAATTTTTTTTTTTGCAGAAATTGAATCGTTATACAACTTTAATTAAACAAAAAAAAAAAAATTTTTTTAAATTTCTTATTAAAGCCCTTTTACTTATTTTTGATGATGTAATTTCAAATTAATGATGAACTTTAAGCAACAAGAGTTCTGAATAATTTCTTAAGTAAATTAGTATGGAAAATCGCTAAGGTAGCTATTTTTTTTTAATCTATATTGGGGCATGGAGCATGAAGCATTCCGACCCCGATTTTATTTTATTTTTTTTTGGTATTATAAAAAAAAAAATTATTGTTCTTATCAAGGTGAAAAACAAAATGATTAGTCATCTCATTTATGTTCTTCATGAATTACAAGCAAATTCATTCTATTTTTAATAAGCACATTCCATTCTATTTTTATGAATAATCGAAGTAAAAAAATCTTTTGTTTTACTATCTTTTAGTTATTACATAATAATTCACTTTATTGCAAAATGCATTGCATTGCATTTAATTTAATTCTTTTTTTATTTTTATATTAATTTTAAACACTTATCCAAAAATTAAGAGTACAAATTATTACTAATTACTCCAAATCAAATGTATACGTTTTATATTATTGCGAAATTCTTTAATTTAATTTAATTCTTTGTTATTTTTATAATGAGTCATGTTTACCGTATAAATTATGCACTTAAGCACATTTTATTTTAAAACAATTAAATGCTTCTTAAAAAGAACTTTTTTATTTTTATGATGTGTCTTATTGCGAAATGCATTGCATTACATTTAATTTAATTCTTTTTTTATTTTTTTTTTGATGTGTCATCTTATATATTTATCTATAAAAGAATTATTTTTCTTATCAAGGTGAAAACGAGTCACCACTTCTATTTTTTCCTTCATGAATTATGTTGTGTAAGCAAATTCCTTTATTGAGTCATGAAACAACTTTATTGCAAAATCCTTTGCATTTAATTTAATTATTTGTTTCTTTTTATAATACGTCATTTTTATCGTATAAATTATAAACGTAAGCACATTTTATTTTAAAAAAATTTGTTTTAATTCTTTGTTATTTGACATTGGCTAATGGAACAGCTCCCCACCACAACAACGACGTGTGATTAGGCAATTTTATGTTATTTCTGTTTGTTTAAGGATTTTTTTTTTATTATAAAAAAGAATTATTTTCTTAATGTTAACGTACCAAAAATGATGCGTCAGCTATTCATTACATCAATTAAAACACGTACAAGCACATTCCATTCTATTTTTATAAATAATCGAAGTAAAAAAAATCTTTTGTTTTACTATCTTTTAGTTATTGCGTAATAATTCACTTTATTGCGAAATGTATTGCATTGCATTTAATTTAACAACACATTTTATTTAAAATAATTTGTTTTAATTCTTTGTTATTTTTATGATGAGTCATCTTTGTTATCAAGGTGAAAACGAGTCATCACTTCTATTTTTTCCTTCATGAATGCAAAATGCATTGCATTACATTTAATTTAATTCTTTTTATTATTTTTACATTAATTTTAAACACTTGTCCAAAAATTAGTTAAACTACCTTGAAATTGAAACATGGACCATGGGCCATGGGCCATGGGGCATGAGGCATTGACCCATGAGGCATTGCGGCCCCCAATTTTTCAACCAAAAAATTCAAATTTACCGCCAAATACAAAATGGCGTTAAAGTTTTATGATGGCTGTGACGTCATTTCCGACCATGAAGACAAGCCAGAAAATTCAAATTTCCCGCCAAATTAAGTTTTATGATAGCTGTGACGTCACTTCCGCTGTAGAACCACATTGAAGCATGGGGCATTGCCCCATGAGCCATGAATCATGGTCCATGGAGCATGGGGCATTGGTCCATGAGACATTGCGGCCCCCAATTTTTTCAAACCAGAAAATTCAAATTTACCGCTAAATACAAAATGGCGTTGAAGTTTTCTGTGACGTCATTTCCGATTATGCAGTAAAGCCAGAAAATTTGAATTTCCCGCCAAATTAAGTTTTATGATAGCTGTGACGTCACTTCCGGTGCGGAATCGGCATTGTTCATCTACTGGCAGTGTTGATTAAAATTAAAAACCAACTTTACTATTTTCACGAAATCTAAATTAGGTCAACCCCCTTTTTGCCTGCGGCGCTCCTTTTGCCTCGCTCCGCTCGGCAGGTTTTCTTTAACCTTCTCAATTTTAAAAGTGATGAGCTTCTCCTAACAGTGGCGGCTTTTCAGAAGAGACTAGGAAGGCTCAGCCTGCCTAACCAAAAACAGAAGAAAAAAGAGAAAATTTATAGTGAGCAATGTTATTTGAAACTAAAAACCAACTCGACTATTTTCACGAAAACTAAATTAGGGCACGTCTCCTTTTGCCTACTGCGCTCTTTTTGCCTCGCTCCGCTCGGCGAGTTTTCTTTAACCTCCTTAATTTTAAAAGTGATGGACCTCTACTAGGGCTGGGCGATATTAAAAAAATATCGATATTATCGATATTTTAAAAAATATCGATATTTTCGATATATCGATTTATCGATATATATTTTTAAAATATTGTTATTCGATATGATATAAAATTCCCAGCTCTACTTAACGCTACGTTAGGCGCGTGGATTACCATCGTAGTCTAGGCCCCTTTAGTCGTCTATAACTTTAAATTTTGAATTATGTTTATGATGTATTTAATAGCTACTAAAAACACTTGTCTCTAGCTAATTAGCTTACTAGGCATTACCTACAACGGTAATTGCCCTTTTTATCCCAGGCCAAAAGCGACTGGACTACGTTCTCGTACTCCATGCGCCTAACCATGTTACAACTTTTATTGAATTAGATTTACGCTCTTTTTCGAATTTGAAAAAAAAATTGTTTTTTTCATTTTTTATTACAAACGGAATATCGATTTATCGGAATATCGGAATATTGATATATTGGAATATCGATATATCGGAATATCGATATATCGGAATATCGATATATATATATTTTCACGAAAACTAAATTAAGTCACGCCCCCTTTTGCCTGCGACGCTTTCTTTGCCTCGCTCCGCTCGACGGGTTTTCTTTAACCCCCCCAATTTTGAAATTGATGGGCTTCTACTGACAGTGGCGGCTTTTCAGATGAGACTAGGAAGGCTTAGCCTCCTTAACCAAAAACGGATAAAGAAAGAGAAATTTTACAGTGAGCAGTGTTGTTTAAAATCGAAAACCAACTCTCGACTACTTTCACAAAAACTAAATTAGACCACACCCTTTTTTGCTTACAACGTGATCTTTGCCTCGCTCCGCTCGGCGGGTTTTCTTTAATAGCTTCTTCTATTTGGAAATTGATGGGCCACTGTAGTGTTCCTATGAAAAAATACATTTTAAATTAATTGGCCGTTATAAAGGGACCTCATTTGACTTTGAAGTGTCATTTTTAAATAATCAAAACAAGAGCGCTCATTAGAACAGTATTAATACTTAATCAATGAACTTCTAAGCCGTTATAAAGCGCTTAGATATGCACTACGTTGCTTAAGGACTAGTCTATTATAAGAAAAAAATTAGTTTTAAATCAAATTTAAAATCAGTCAAATATTTTTAAAAACTCCGATTTTTAAGGTTGGGACGTTGAAACACAAGAAAAAGTTTGCCAAATCAATTTTAGTCAAAAATTTGTATAAATTAAAATTAATGCGGTTAATTTTGTCCAGCTTTTGCGTGTAAAAGTTTTTCCATTCTACGTCAATTCTAATTATGTTGTTAGCAAAACATTCTGGCACAGTTTACAAAACCAAAATAAATGAAATTATACTAAAAAAACTTCCTTTCTAATAGTACTTTTACAATTTAAGGCCATCATTTCATTATTATTGTATAAGCTGGAGTTTACAAATTATAATAATTCATTTCTCCATAATATAGAAAGTTGGAAAGCGTAAAAATTCTTGGCGTTTCAGATTAAAATACTCTCGATCTTTGAAAAAGTTATTTGCTCATCTATATTTCTTTAATATTATTAAAATTAAACGAGTTTCTTAAATAAAAAGTTTTAGGGTAAAAAATTTCAACTAAAGTATTTTGGGCTAATACTAATGATTTTTGAATTTAATTTTTTTAAACGTCTGAATTTACTGCAATTTCAAATTCAGAAGTTTGTTTAAATTTTATTAATTTACTATTTTATTTACAAAGACGTTTACAACGACATTTATCAAAAATAATGGAAAGTTTTCAAGAGAAACGCAACCCTCATTACACATGTGTGTTGCGGGCATAATAGAAAGCCGAGTAATTAACAGTGTCCAGTCCAGTGTCCAGTATACAGCCTGTATACTTACAGTAAGTAGCGTCGATTTATATTTATTTTTTCAAATTTTTTCAACCGCTTTGAGCATAAGTTTAAAAAGGTTGTAAGAAGCGCGCATTAAACGAAAGTGCCGCTTAAAGGCTTACAAAAATAGAGAATTGCATCTATTGCTGCAAGCAGCTGTGTCTTTTAAATGCGTTCTCATTCATCTTCTTCCTTGTAAACCTCAAAAAACCAACACCCCTCATTTCTATAATATTTCAAGCCTGTAAAACTGTAGCTATTACACTTTCTTTCGTGAAATTCGTCAAAAAAATAGAAGTGAAATTACTTCTTTTTATTTATTAAAAAAATGGTGGAGCTATAACTTAACAATGAAAAATAATATCGAAAATAGAATGGAAAGTTAGTGGCGGAATAATGTTAAAGCGTTTTTCTTTATTGATTGCCTATCCATCGAACGCATTTATTGCTAAAATACGTTATTGCTTGTTGCCATAAAATTATCTAACAAAAATAAAAATAAACTAAAATGTGTTTTCATATAAACTTTTGTTTTTATCAAAACTAATTAAGTCTTTAATTAATATTAATGGTTAAAATTTTTGTTTTTTCATGTTCAAAACTAATTATTATAAAATAAAAGTTAAAAAAACAATAGATATAGATAATAGTGGTAATATAAAATAAAAAGTTTTATTAAATTTTTTGAAAAAGTTTGTCAGATGGTACTTTGAGCAATTTAATTTATTTTTGTAACAAAATTTGGTTTTCGTCTCACAAGTATGACTTTAACAGTTAAATTAGTTAATTTGGCATCCTCACATAAAGGACGTAAATTGAAATTTGCTGCGGTTTCCAATTATGTTCCAAAAGCCATCAAAATGGAAATTATCGAGCGAGCGTTAAAAATATTTTAAGTCAAAGGATTTATTTTATAGCAGCGTTTGAATCCTACCGACTGCGCCATGTTTTAATGTGATTTTTGTTGCTTGAATAGGCGTTACGTTATTGTACTAAGATGCTACCCAAGTAAAACGACATTTATTAAACAGGTAAGTGAAGTAACCCACCCCCAGGCCACGGCTAGCTGTTGCCTAACAACTAATCCATTACTAAATAGTGATATTTATTTAATATTTTCTAAATGCGTGTAATCTTTTTTTTTATGTACTTTAATATCACCACCTCCACTCGGTTTGACAAAAAAGCGAAATTGAGTTTAAAAATTAATTGGTAAAACCGTTTCAAACATATCATTCTGCCATTTGCAAGAAATGAATTAATTAAAGCTGCCTGTAACTCTTGAATAAAATAATTAAAAATTGCGTCGGTGTTAAACGAGCAATTAAAAATAAAATATTTCAACTGTAATTGAGCACTAACAGTAATACCGTTCAAGTACTCTGCCAATTTCCTTCAAACGCAAAATGGAATAAATTTTCGCAATTGGAAAATATTAAATTAGTCGACCATCGCGACATTTACAGAGGCGATTCGATTCGAATAATTAAACGAGCTCATTAGAAGAAGAAAAAATTTGAAATTAATACATAATAGTTGAGTGAAATGGACTAAATAAGAGAGGGTTGTGAGAAAATTTCTAAAGGTGTGCATATAAAACTTTGGATGGACGAAAAAGAAAGTTGATATCGTAACACTTTCTTCCATCATTTTCAACTTCAGCGGGCATACGCTACTAGATGAATATAAATGGCAGGGCTACGTGTAAACAATTTTAAGAGGTAGATATGGAAATGTGGGCGAGCAAAACTGATCTTTTTAATAGTTCTCAACTCAACTCTTAAAATTCCTAATAAGATACGTAAACCTAACAATGTAACAGACTAACAGAGGCTGTTTGTGAGTATTTCTTAAGCCATCTTGTTAGAGTGCAGTGATTTTCTGATAATTTGACGTGGTTAAAGTAAATTTTTTTTGTTCGGCACGAAACTCTCTAAGTGCTCGTAGAACGTATTTCTACCTTTCTTGCGTACTATGTTTGAGAAGGCTGGAAGTAAAATTTCTGAAAAAAATACAAGAAATCTTTATTGGTGTCAATCAATGTCTTTTCATACACTTTCGAGCAAAAACTGCATGGAAGTCTGTATAGTATGCGCTCTAATACAAACTTTTTGTGGCAAGTCTGCTGGGTTGGACGAGAGAGTCTTCAACTACACAGACGAGTCACAAGAAATCTCATTTAATCCGAATAAGCTGTGTTATTTTTTCTTCGGCCGTTTTAAAATAAACTTATTTGTACAAATAAGACCTTATAAATTCGATTCTCGTTTTGGCGAACGTTACTCTGGGTTCCACTATTGTCGAAATATGGAGATTTATGTTTCGTTCATTTTATTTGCTTGTAAAAATTAAAAAGCAAATTGCAATAAATACGGATAACAGCAAAATAACAGCGGCTCGAAGCTTGAAGGAACTACGCGAGTCGAGCGGAGCTCACTTCGATTATAAGCAAAAATGTAGGTGTTGGTGCTGTTTTCGTTTTTACCACTTTCATACTTTTAAAACCGCCATCTGAAAGCTGCGCTATATTTTAAAATCAATTGGATTTTGAGAAAAAACAGTTTGAAGGGTTTTAAAACGCAGCCCAGAATACAGATATGTATTGTAGACCAGCAGACTAGCGTACGAATGAAACAACCACCCCTAATAGAATAATACAGGTCCATGCACATTCTTGTTAGATTAACTACTTAAACTACCGTAGCGTTTAGTTGTTTTTGAAATTTGGAATAATATCGAGATAAAGCGTAAACTATGCCGGAGAGCAGCGGTCCTAAAATCTTGAAGTCTTAAAATCCTGAAGTCCGGCAAGTTTGAAGTCTTGCCGGATGTTCCATTGTCTTCTAGTATAGTCAATAATTACACTCGCCTCCCTTCGGCTCATTATCAAACGCTGGACTACATTAAAATACCTAAACTTCTTAAGTTGCCGTAGCCTTTAGCTATTTTTAAAATTTTTAATAGCGTTAGAGGTAGAGCGTTGATTATGTCGAAGAGCAGCTGTTCTAAAATCTTGAATCATGAAATCCTGAATGTTCCATTGTCTTATAGGGTATAGGGTCAATGATCCCCCTCCGCCTTAGTATAAAACCCTAAAAAATACCTAAAAGAGTTAACTCTTTAATTTAAATATAACGAAACCTCCTAGACCAATCCTCTCCTGAAGTGATGAATTCTTTAAGTTTAGCAGTTTTGTCAGATATTTCACTGTCTTTTATATTCAGTAGTTAACCCCCCTCCCCCCGCCCAGCTATCAAACACTAGACTTTGTCAAAATACCTAAAAGAGCCTGTAATACCTCTTTAATTTGAATATAACAAAACCTCTTAGACCAGGGGCCTGACCTGAAGTTATGAAATCTTGAAGTCCTGCAGTTTGAAGTTCTGCCAGATGTTTCACTGTATTTTATAGTCAATAGTTAACCCCTCTACTTTCCGCTCCATTATCAAACGCTAAACTACGCCAAAATACCTAAAGGAGCCGGTCCTTAATTTAAATATAACAAAACCTCCTAGACCAGAGGCCTGACCTGAAGTCATGAAATCTTCAAGTCCTGCAGTTTTGAAGTTCTGTTGGATGTTTCACTGTCTTTTATAGTCAATTGTTAACCCCCCTCCCCTCCACCCAATTACCAAACACTAGACTACGTCAAAATACCTAAAAGAGCCTGTAATACTTCTTTAATTTAAGTATATCAAAACCTCCTAGACCAGGGGCTTGACCTGAAGTCATGAAATCTTCAAGTCCTGCAGTTTTAAGGTTCTGTCGGATGTTTCACTGTCTTTTATAGACAATTGTTAACCCCCCTCCCCCCCGCCCCATTATCAAACGCTAGACTACGCCAAAATACCTAAAAAAGCCTGTCATGCCTCTTTAATGTAAATATAACGACGCCTCCCCTGAACCAAGGATCCTACCCGCCTCAAAGATAGGTCACCAAGAAATCGAGTACAGTGTACAAGTGTACAGCCTCAATGTTCAAACCTAGATACAAATACAAGTGAACTACAGACCAATTTCCTTGTCGTTATTCCAAAAACTACGGACAAGGTTTTGGTGGACGTGATGGTTTCGTTTATTTTGTCCTCAGAGATTATTATTAGCTCGGGAGCTCCATAAGTGCATAGGTTGGACTAGATTGAATTGGACTAGTCGGTATAGATTTACCTAAACTAGTCAATAGTATTATACAGGGCGAAGCTGAGACTTTTCTTGAAACTCGAGATACTACACATTATTTTGAACAGTTTTAGTCAAAGTCGGCATACTAAAATGTTTGTAATAAATAAGAAGAACTTTACTGAAAATCTGAAAAACATTATATTAGAAATTGAACTTGACTTCGACTAAAATTGTTTAATAGTATATTAAAGAACGAGTATCATAAGGGAGGTTTTATAGCATGAGTTCAAGTTTAGAACACGACCCGCGTAGCGGGGAGTGTTCTAAAGAACGAGTGATCTAATCGCCTTATGAAACGAGTTTTTTATACTATTTTTTCTATTTCGTGCCTTTTATGCCCGTTTTAAATGAAAATTACAAAACTTTTAAATCTAGGGAATTTTGTGATGATTGTGGCAGGTTGGCAGATTTGAAACATTTGAAAATTTAATTTCATTCGATAAATTGCCAATTTTTGTATCAATAATTTATTGTTCATTAAAATTTCTAAATAAACATGAGTCAAGAAAATATGTCATGCACGCCTCCTGAAATACGTGTGTTAGCAGAAAAAAGTGTCACTAATTTGTTACCGACGAAATCTCGCCAGCAGTACGAAAAACAATTTGGTGTATTTGAAGACTGGTGTAACAAAAACAACATTCAAAGTGTTACAGAAAACGTTTTGTTGGCATATTTTGAGCTTCAGCGAAAGAAATACAAGCCATCTACGTTATGGACAACGTATTCCATGTTACGATCGTGCTTAAGTTTATATAAGGATGTCGACATATCGAAGTTTCACAAACTTCAAGCTTTATTAAAACAATCATCTGAAGGGTATACTCCTAAAAAATCAAAAATTTTAGAAGACGAGCATATCAATAGGTTTATAACGGAGGCGGACGATAAAATATATTTGGCTATGAAAGTGAGTTCAATTTGTATTTACATAGCAGCATATAGCTAATTATAATTACTTTAGGTTGTTTTAATAATGGGCTACAACGGTGCGTGTAGACGAGAAGAATTAACAAACATGTCCATTGATGACATTCAATATAAACCCGATACGATCATAGTATCTGTACCTAAAACCAAAAATAACGTACCACGAATTTTTGCAGTATCAGATGTGCTGTGGATTAAACTAATTAACAAATATTCAAACTTACGCCCAAAAAATGTCCCTCATAAGAGGTTCTTTTTAACTTTTCGGAATGGATACTGTATTAATAGTCCCATGGGCATTAATATAATGGGGAAGGTGTCGAAAAACATTGCGACGTATCTTAAATTACCAAATCCCGAATTGTTCACCGGTCATTGTTTTAGACGATCGAGTGCGACACAGTTAGCAAATTGTGGTGGCGACTTGCTGACCATTAAACGTCACGGGGGGTGGAAGTCGTCAGCCGTCGCTGAGGGTTATGTAGAAGCTTCTTTACAAAGTAGACTGAAAGTTTCCCAAATGCTTGGTTCGTCTCAACAAAATAGCTTAAACTTGCCTTCGGCAAGCGCCAGCACCAGTGCTTTGTCAGAGATGGAATCCAATTGTACTTCTACAATTCAGGGGAACAGTAACACGTATCAACAGAACATTGTTTCAACCAATAACTTACCTGGTGTGATCATTAATCCACAAGACACATCTAACGTTACTGTAAACGTTTATAATAATTGTACGTTTCATGGAAAAAATTAGTTTATTAGAATTTATTACAGGTTTTGTCATTTTTTGGTGTTTATCTAGTCGTTCGTTCCACGCAGTAGCTTAAACTTGTCACTATGCTCTACTGATTTCTCGAAATGTAATTTTACCTGTTCTGAAAAAAATATATATATCGACAGAACATTATTTTGTACTAATAACATAACCTACCTGTTGTGATTATTCATCCACAGCATATATCTAACGTTACTATAAATGTTTGTAATTAATGTAATTGTGCGGTGCGTTCGATGGAAAAAATAATTATTAAAATTGCACATTTTTGTGTGGTTATGTCGATTTGTTTGACGTTTATTCAGTATAAGCAACTTTAAAACCAAAAATTACACTAGGCTATAAAACAACTGGTATTATCTATAAACGAACCGAAATGAGTGCGTTTATAGCTCTATAACAGCACCGAAATAGAAAAAATAATGTGTAGTATCTCTGGTTTTAAAAAAGTTTTAACTTAAATTTCACACCACATATTAAAATTAAAAATTAGGTAATGTTAATGTAGACGTCCAGGGAATATTTCTCTCTTGAACCTTTAAAATTAGTATTATGCGGCCTGTTCTCAGTGGGGTCCCACGGGGGTCGGTGCTGGGTCCAGTTTCCTCTTAGGCCGTATTTATCATTATTTCAAAAAATATTATTTTAATTATTTTACGCACTTTTAGGTAAAACAGGTGCAAAGTACGTACTATATGAAAAAGCATTTATGGTTAGATTTGTATCAGTTTCTCCTATTTGTATTAAAATTATCATCGTCTTACGTCACTATTACTTTAAGAGAGTGACGATCTTTAAACTTCAACATTTTTGGCTCCTTCTATGTTCGGCCGGTGAGCAAATCGAAAGGCACGTACTATTTATTTCATATTATTATAGGGCTTTTTGAAGTCGATGTTAGTTCTTTCTCGTAGTAAACGTTAAAAAGTTCGTTCTGTCACATTTTAAGCAATATGTACCAATTTCTCTATTTTATAATTGCAAAAATGATTTTAACACGAAACATAAGCTTCTAGACGAGACAATGAAAACCGCAAGGCGGAAAAATAAAATAAATCGAAGTATCCACTCGAAACCTTTTATCATTGGAGCTGTAACAAAACTGATAAAACAGTAGTTAATTACCGTAATGGGAAATGGGAGATTTTTTAAATTTCATACGTTTTCGTTAATTGTTCACGTTCTAATAATTTTTAAATTATTTCTATTTTCTTTCTGCAACCTATTGGAAAATTTCTCGAAAAGACACCGAAACGAAGCAAAATAAAAAGATTGAATAGGCCTCGAGAAAAAAAGGGATTTTTATTACAAAGTTGCAATATAAAATTAATAAAGTAGACTTTTAAACTGATAAAAAAGACTGGGAAAATTTTTTGAGATTTAATTTAAAAGCAAGTTAAAAGAGCCAAAATATATATCAGATTAAAGTGGATAGAAGTCCACTTTTATCTTATACTCATCCAAAATCTATTTAGACCGGCTGGTAATCTTGGCAAGTGTATCGTAGTATTTCACATCACATATTTGCAACAGTTCTTTAAGCACCGGTGAGCTCTCGGCATCGGTTTTCAATTAGTTTTCGGTGGTTTTTCAAAGTATTAAAAATTTATCGCCAAATTGGATTTACATCTATTTGTGTTAAAACTTATAAGTGAGTTTTCTTTTACAATTTCTTACAAACACAAGTGTATGCGACGTTAATTGTTAATGAAAACCCTTACATTTATCAACTTATTATTACTATTATTATCAAATGCATATTTTATAAATTTTATTACGAATTTACACAATAGGAGAAATTTATGAGGGTACATATAATGTATCTTGTTATAATTACCAAGTGCTACTGTGCTTTTAACTTTAATCTGCTTTAGATTATATAATTTCATTTAAACGTGCTAAACACGTCGACTAACAAGCAATTAAAATCCTCCCAACTTACTAATGAGACATTAAGTTTTTTAATATTTCTATCGTATAACCCAACTATAAATAATTACGCATTTTGTTACATTAAACATTAATGTACTGCGTGTTTTACTTAATCTGTAAGCTAAATAGATATCATTGCGAAGTCCCTCATGCACTGCCAAGTGAGTTGCAAGAAGCCCAGTGAGAAAATGTGCTCTCTGCTTAAAACAGGGCGCGCATTGAGATTCAGCGCGGTTCGACACGACACGGTATAGTCTTTGGTGTACAGCCACGGAATAATTTATTGGGCACTAGTAAATGGTAACTTGATTGTTTTCATATACGATTTAGCAGAACATGGCATAAAAATCCAGAGTACTACTGTAGCTATAAAACATAAGTATGCGATAAACTACCTTTAGTGTCCAATAATTATTTCTTCGACTATACATTAAATTAATGTATTACCACCCACGCAACAAGCATTGCGTCAGTTGGGTTTAGGGTTTCGATGCGGCTAACATAACGACCGACTTGGGAGAATAAAGTATCACACCTTAAAGCTACTGCCCTGCGGGCCACATGCGAATGAGCCTTACATTTTTTTGAAAAAGTAATGACTGCCACTCCTTCTTGGGGTGAGAGTACAAATATTAAAATAGTCCGCTTTAGAGAGATTGTTACGATTTTTACGAGTTGATAGTCGTATATCGATAACAGACACTTCAATTAAATATCACAAAAGCTTCCAGCAATGAATCAAGTATTCGAATTTAGTTTAGTGAAGTACACGGAAATTTTTAATATTTTTGTCAAAAATTACGAAATTTATAGGATGACAGGTATAATCCATTAAACTAAAATTTATTACCTAAGTATCCCAGTAGTTTCAGAGTCGTGAAATGCAATAAGACGATCAAATTTCTTAGCTAAGTACTCCGCTCAACTTTAAACTAAAGTGGAAGAGGTGGACTCCACGACTTTGTGGCAGGTACTTAATATAACCATTGTAATTAAATTTTGAAAGTGAGGAAAATAATTAATTATAAGCTGCGACACCACTTAAATACATAGATCCTCGCCCTATTTCTTCTATTTTGCTTTCTTCTCTCTTTGGCCCTCTTTCTCTTTTATTTTTGGTTTTATTTCATATTTTATACAAAGAGTATGCTTTCTTCATTCTTTTAGTGTATTTAATTTTCTTTTTTGTTTTCTTCTCCCCCCTCCCCCTTCTCCCCCTTCTTGAGCGCCATGAGTAACTCAATACTCATTACTACATACTCTTTAACTTCGGAACATCTCTTCTAATAACTAATAATCTAGTTACAGGTAAAAGATTCGAAGTGAAACACCATTAGATTAAAAATACGTAGTAACTAACCTTTTAACCTAACCTCACCTAGCCTAAGTTAACATAACCTAACCTAACCCATTTTTATAGAGGTCTTCACTCTCACTCTAGTAGAGGGGAGTGTTGAATTCAGTAGGGAAGAGAGTCTTATCGCCTACCAACTAAAACCCTGTCCTCAGTTCGTCGATAAGTTATTAAGGAGCACTGGTGCGGCTTATGCGGCTTTCCATCAGTAGTAGCTGTAGCTCCCGACGCTATAAAAAAGATATTAAAAATTGCTTGTCCTGTTCGACTAGTTTTCCTATCATGGGGCTGTTTTTTATTCATGACTTTATCTTTCTACAGCCCTCCAGTTCTGGTCATTCTCAAATATCATTTCTTGCAGTCGACTGACTTTGATTTTTCTGCCTATTACAACCTCCATCTCCAATCTTTCAGTATTCCATCTACTACCATTAATAATTAACGTATGCGGGACGTCGCCTCTCTCTCTTCCGCAGATCCAGCATTTATCTGTTTCCTCCTTCCCAAAGCTACACAGATAATTTTGAAAACAAACAACCATGTCCTGATAAAAGCTGCGTAAGGTTTCATCCCGTTCAGCCATGTTTTCTTGTGACCCAGGTCTTGACGTTCTGCTGAGTCAACTTTTCCTTATTCGTGGCTTTCTACTGTCTCTGCCACACCCTGTAGGTCTTCTCTCCTTCTCTTGCCGTTTTAGTTTTTGCTTTTTACATCTCTAGGTTTGATCTTATTTGTCGATTTATGTTCTCCCTCTCTCTTATACGCAGGTTAATCGGTAAAACCCCGCCGATGACTAAGATAGCTTAGATAGATGCGGTTCTGTACGCACTGCATACCTTATTTGGCATAGTGTGCTGACTTCGCAAAAACTTGTAGACACATCTCTGGACTCTAAGCGCGTTGCATCATATCAGCGCAGCATACGCAAAAACGGTCTGGAAGGCCCATTTCTGTGCATGGTACCAACAATATCAATACATAATGGTGCAACTGTAGTAGTATTGTTTAGATTATTAACAACTATATGGAGCCAAAGTAGTCGAGAAGCTAAGAGCCGTTGGATTTAGAACTTAATGTCTTTGGCTCCAATCCGGCTGATACTATTAGATTTTTCTGTGTGCTAAAACCTTTGGTTTGGATGATTCGTAAACCCATCCAAAGCAGTAGACCCCGTCTGTAATGACCTTAGCAGTTGAACGGACGTAAAGCTCCTCAGCTTCACCACACGGATAAATACTGAACTAGTCCTAGGTCCTAGGATTGATAATGTAAGCTCTGTAAAGAGATGAGTCATGCGCCACCTTATTTGGATTGGACCTTATCAACTGACCCTCGAATAGTTATGTACAGCAACTACAACTAATATAAAATTAATTCTAGCTTTTGGTCAACTCTGTTTAAACATATTAATATAATTTCTGAATTTATTGCTCAATAAATTTAATTTAAATTAAACGAAACACATGCCCCAATTTATCAATATCAATTTATTACGTTATAATTAAAACAAAAGCTTCTTTGATATCAAAATAGAAGTAATTGGCAATGGAGAAAATTAATTGTCTTAATTTAAAGTTAATTGAAAGTTTTCACCGAAACATTTCACTTTAAACCGGAAAATGCGAGAAGAATTGCCGTGTAATTTTGTGTGACTCGTTTGGGTCATTCTAAAGGACTTTTAAATTGAAAATTGCGTTATTTGTTAAATATTTTTAGTTTGTTGTCGTGAAGTTTTAAATTAAATCTAAAAATATTTAATACTCGCTGCATTTAATAATGCGACGAAATAAATTAAATTCTATAAATTAATGAAAATGTAGGAAGTGAAAAGAAATTGTGCTTGAGTAAGAAAAATTCTTTTCAATTGAATTTTCTCGTATTGGGGTTCACTACGTCTTTCTTCTAGTGCTTCGTGGTAATTGTTTTTAAAATAAAATTATGTGGTTTAAGAGAAAAGTTTAAACGAAGAAAGACCCGTTACTTGTTAGAAAATTATTTGTTTTCTAGTAAAAACTTCCAGGATTTTTTGTCACTTTTACAAAGCTTCTCATCAGTTTAACGATTTTACAGTAACCCCACTCGTGGAGCACAGAAGTATTTTGCGGCAATTCAGTACTAAAGCTACCGTTTGTTCACTTCACGTGGTTTGCAAAAATAGCAGATGAAAATGACACCCCAGTGGTTGTAGTAGTCACATACAACTGCCAACCACTATGGTCGAATTTAATTTGATAAAAATTAATTTCACAAAACAGAGATTAGTATAGCTGCGATGCTACGGGCTAGTCAAATAAGCTGCGATGTTTTTGTCTCAGTAGAGGACAAAATTTGCTTCAACATTGCAAAGTTAACGAATCGAGACGTTGGAGATTTTCTTTACCTGTCGAGTCTAAGTATCATAGACAACAAATACGAGAATGTTCAATTCTGCAAGTTGCGAACGATTTCCATTTCTATTATTTATTAAGCGCAAACTTCATATTCGATTGTTCAACGAACTGACGTAGCCGTAACGTCTTAACGAATAAATTCTTTTATAAAAGTCTGCTTCTCCAGAACTAATGTCAAACTTCAAGTATAGAAATTAAATGTGCAGCAGAGAGAATAGCAAAGCTGGTATTAAAGTGAGATGACTGAAATAGAATAGAATAAAAGCGCATGGTTGAAAATAGAAAAGTATATTATTCAGGTTAGAAATTCCGCACAAACGTATTCAGCTACGATATTGCCGCTACAATGAAGGCGAAATGCAAAAATAATAAAGATGCTCTTGTTCGGCGGCTGTAATTATTTTATTGTAATATTCAAGCGCTACTGGACTATAGGGACTGAAAATTACACCGCATTAAAATGTATTGTTTCTACTTTTCAACGCTCTTTTTAACAGTTATTTGCAGATTTCGATGACAAATTAAACCGCAGAATCGCAGATAAAAAGCACGTCGTAAATTATTTTTGAAAATTTTAACTTACTCGTAGGTATTATTTAATATTTACATTTTTCTTGGTGAGTTGTAAAAAGTTGTAGTCATTAAGCTAAAAATCTCAGTTTTATTTTTTTACGCACTTCACCTAAAAACAAAAAATAGTTTTTTCTCAATTGTCATGACCCCCTTGATTTTTTAAAATAAAAAATCTACTCGAAATACTTTTCAGACCAAGCAGGGCGGAATTCCAAAATATCAAAACGATATTCCAAAATTTTTGGGCGATTACACCTATTATAGTGAAGTCAATCCGGGGACACACTGTATATTTCGGGTATTTGCAGCTTCACACAAACCGGGCTTTAAAGATCATTACATTCAGTTGATGATTGTTTGGATATTTCTTATTATTTTACAATTAGATTAAATCTACCTCTTTAAAAAAATTGATTTGATGCGCCGGACTGTTGTTAGCCTCCTCCTTAATCCGGAGCTGTATAAAATCAACTTGCGCCCTCTAGTATCGCACTTTAAAATATTCTAATGTAACCTAAACCTCGAAATTCGCAAGACAACCGATAATAAATTGGCATGGGTACAACTACGTCACGTTTGGGAGCACATAAGAATATAATATAGACCTCACGTTAGGCTAGGTTAGTTCGAGGTCCATAAACGATTAATCTACATACGTCACGTTTAGGAGCAGTGCTTACAAAAATAATTTTACGCTCTCATTGGTTGTACTAAATTGTGCCTTCTTTAAAGGCCAAGTCCAGCATAACACACGTAGATGCATAATGCGGCTAGTTCTAAAAAAGGCTGAACTTGAGTCCGATTTTAAAAAACTTAATCAAATAACAATTGTTGTGAAAAGCTAATTAGCACGACGTTTAAAATAATAACCTTATCTAATTTCATCGGCAATTGTTTCGGTGACTCGCGGCGTTGAAGTTTTAAATACTACGTTAAAGTGGTTTAAGATTATTTTTAAACGCCGCAGTTTGACATTTAAAACCGCGAGTTATTTATATAAAAAAAATACTAAAGGACACGCGTAAGTTAAAAGAAATAGTAAATTTTTCGCAATCGTAAGCTCTAGAAACTTTTGGGGCAATTAATCTAGATCTAGAGTGTTCGTAAATCAACAGTGAATAAATATTAGTCACTTTTAAAGCAGTGTAGCCACGTCTTATGAATTACTTCAAATTTAAAAAGAAATTGTTTTTATAAAAATGTTGCAGTGTAGGTATTAAGGGGACTCTAAAGGGACTTGCTAGCAGAGTCTCCGCTCTCGCCACATAGAATTTTTTAAAAGTTTTTTTTTTATTTGAAACTTTTTCCTCTAATAAAAAAAGGTTCAAGGTATGTCCGTCTTGTAGTGTTTTTTTAAATTTTTGGTACCTATTCGTGAAAATACCCTTCAAAGTTGAGTGTAAAATGACGTACTTTGAAAGGTATTTACACGAACACTGACAAAAAAATTTAAAAAAACACAACGAGACGGACATGCTTTAAACCGTTTTCTATAAGAGGAAACAATTTTGATTAGACAAAAAAATTTTTCGAAAAATTATACGGTAAGAGCGGAGACTGCGCAGGGCATATTCTTAGACGTTAGCGATTTTACAAACGCCTAGAGCTTTACAGTTCAATACTTAGCCTAAAAGAACTTAAGTTTATTGAAAAACAAAAGTGATCTAGGTGCCCATCCCCCTCCCCACATACACTGTTTTTTATACTTCTCAAAAAAAATTTAAAAGGAAAATTTGTAAAGGATCTTACTCTAACAATTTTTTTGCAAAATCTCCTTTTTGCCTCTGCTCTTTCCTAAACTTCTGTTTCTTTCTGTTGGATTTGCCCAAAATATTTAGCATATAGATAAAAAAAAAGTTTGAAGCATCTGCAATTTGTATTTTATCAGCGTAAAATAGGGTGGAAATAAATAAATGAAAACAAACGTTGTTAATAATTCAAATTTAATAATGCAACCGTAAAATTTTTATTCGTTTCATTAAAAGTGCCCGTTTCAAAATAACATTTTTCAGTTTCCCAACAAAAACAAGCACGCATCATCAAAAGGTGTGCACTTAACGTATTTATAGAAATTATAAGAGAACAACAAAAAAACAGTATTATTTACTTTTCAGCGTTAAATTGAAAGTTATTCGCCTCGAAATATAAAAGTACATAAAGAAATTGCACACACTTATACAAATGAACAAAACTAAATTTCTTTTTTATTTCAGTCAAATCTCAGTGACCTGAAAAGTTCTGCCAGTTCGAGCCCCGCGGGGCCTCGGATTCCACAACTGTTGCAAGCAAAGGGAATAGACTATAATAGGTAAGTGGCGAAATTCTGAAGAGAGTTATGACTTTAGAAATAAATTAATTAAAACTGCCATGGATTTTAGCAATTATAAATAATTAAAACAGTTCCTAAATTAAAAATAATATAATCTTAATTAAAATAGTGGTGGTAAATTGGACGAATTAATTCACCAGAGAATACAATAAATTTTTGAATAAAAATATAAAATACGTACTTTTAATTTACTCCAGTAATTAATTACTACGTTTTAAGTATACGAGTTGGGTTTTGAAAGTGTTTGAACTGGAATTTAAATTAAGTTTTTGATTAATTTTTGTAAAAACTCTAGTTGCTTTCTTAGTGGACGTAAGAGACGTCTGTTTTACTGAGTACCAACTCCAGTAAAATGTAATGCGATTTTACGATAGCCAGCTAAAAGTTTTCTCCCTTCTTTAAAGGTTGCGACTCTCTCTTTGCCTCGCTCCGCTCGGCAGGTGTTCTTTAGCTTCCTCCAATTTTGAAATTGATGGGTCGCTACTGACTACTAACAGTGGTGGCTTTTCAGAGGAGACTAGAAAGGTTCAGCCTTCCTAGCCAAAAACAGAAGAAGAAAGAGAAAATCTACAGTGAACGGTGTTGTTTGAAATTAAAATCCAACTTGACTACTTTCACAAAAACTAAATTAGGCCACGCTCCTTTTGCCCGCGGTGCGCTCTTTGCCTTCTCAATTTTGAAATTGATGGGCAGCCACTGGCAGTCGCGACTTTTCAGAAGAGGCTAGGAGGCTCAACCAACCTCCCTAACCAACAATATAAAAGGAAAGAGAAAACAGAAAATTTACAGTGAGCAGTGTTATTTGAAACTAAAAACCAACTTGACTACTTTCAGAAAAACTAACTTAGGCCACGCCTCCTTTTGCTGCTGGGCGCTCTTTGCCTCGCTTCGCTCGGCGGGTTTTCTTAAGCCTCCTCAATTTGGAAATTGATAGTGGGCAAGCCATAAGAGAGTAATTTTTCTAAATGAGTTTCAATATCAAACGATTTTCTAGTCTCCAAATTAAGCAGATGAAATTTTTTGCTCAATCTAAATTTGGTTTGTATAGACTGGACCCCTTAAGAGCCACAAGGCGGAATTCAACCCACAATACAACAAGTAATTCATTTGTTATTTTTGTCTTGCCTATTAGATAAAAGTCCTAAGTGTCTTTCGAAAAACAAAAGTTTGTACAGTGTACACAACTTGTCTATAACTTTGATCGTAATTAAACATTTAACCGTTCAGAATACTAACTCTTGAAACTTTTAAGTGAGAAACGAAACAAAGCTGCATATTATGTTAGGTTCACAGGCACCTAGTAATGATGGTGATTAGTTAAGTTCATTCAATAGCAAACATGCAACAGCATGCATGAAAGAAATTGGTTTATAACTTCGATATTTTGCCTTTCGTTAACAATGTACATATTGAATTTTCACTGACGATTCTGAACTTTAATTACTCCTAAAACAAAACTTTTGTACTGGATAGTTAAAAGGAAGTCGACACAAATTTAGAATAAGACAAGTGCCGACTATTAACCCTACTAGAGTTACTACTCTCTTTTTTCTAAAAAGTTAACGTTGAGTTGTTCTGATATTACTCTGCAGAAGACACTCGCTTTGTCTCCAATCTCCGCGCTTACCTCATGTGAGTAGTGGAGTATTCAAAAATAAGGATGTCCATTGGGTACCCTCCCCGACGACTCGAGAATCAAATCGCCACCGCTCGGGAATCTGGCCTCGGAGCTCAACTGTTAGGATCGATTGTACATAACTCGCTCAAAGCAAGCTCAACCATGCATGGAACTAGAAAATAAGTGGAATGTTTATAAGCCAGTTTAGGGGTATCTAAAAGTGAGGCTTTAGTGACAAAAGGGGGTGCTGCTCAGTAAGTAAGTAACTGACAGCTTGTTCTGCGCCAGCTCAACCCTTCCACTTATTTTCTAGTTCCATGAGCTCAACGGTGAACCAAGCTTAAGCTATCATTGGTAATGGAAATGGGCCATAAGGCAGGTTTAACTTTAAACCTACCTTAAGCTTAGTTTGTGGAATTCGCCCTTAGTGACTCAGGCGCTATTCTTCGCCATATGTCTCCTAAATCGTAACTAAGCCCTTATGGCTACCCAGCCAAATCTACTACTGCGGGTCACTTTGGCCATTTATGCAGATGCGGAGAACCTTTTGATAAAACGCTGGACTTAATTAGAGTAACAAAATTTAAGGAAAACTGCTGTTACTTCAAATACAGGGATTATTTTCTGGTGGGTTACTACAGACGGCCTTGTAGTTTATTTTTTACTACCCACCTAGAGCTTATTTGATCGTCTTTAAGAGTTTCTTGTTTTAACAACAAATATTTTTTCTTAAAATATTGGCCAAATACTCAAACCAACCTTCTCTTTTAGGGGCATATGCGTTTTTGAATGGCAAAATTTATACAAACATATGAGTTCGTATGTCTCAATTTTATTTAAAAAATCTTGTGGGTGGGTGAGTAAAGAAACTTGAATTGTTTTGTGTAAATTCATCTTCGTACCTTTGAATCGCTCTGTAGATGAGACAGATATGTTTTTCCGGAAATAAATTAAAGAGAGTTCAGTTATAATCGTTTAGTAAATGAAAAAAAGAGTAGAGTAGAAAAAATATAAAAACTTCTAAGTGCATTGTTAGATTGAAAACTTTGTAAGAGCATTTCTTTTAGAAAATTGGTATCCTAACTGAAATACATGAAGCATAGGTATGACATGTTGTGTATGAAGGATAATAGGTACGTGTAAAAATAACAAAAATATGATCCATAAAACGCCATTTTGGAGCGTTTAAAAATTCTTCGCTTATTTGAAAATTTTTTAATGGAATATTGCGACGGCTGTCTCACTTTGATTCTGTGGAACTTCGGGACTGTATCCGCACGTCACATTATTTCCTTTTTAGGATTTCGTCAAATACCTACAAGCAACATATTTTTTACGAGAAACCAACATTTCGTAATTAAAGCTTACATACGTCGCATTTCGAACCCTTCAGGCTATAATGAACAATTTATAGTGCTCTGTGCACGTGCTTTTATGAGTGCTTAACAAAAACAATGATTTATTTTAATGATAAACCCACCCTTCTGTTATCTGTTATAGTAAATATTTAATTTTCGTTAAACTAAATAAAGCTCAATATTCCGCTTATTTACAGTTTAATCCCAAATTTAATTAAAGTTTGCCAAATACGAGCCCTTATAAAAAAATTTTTTCTGTGTGTGTGTGCGCGCTTTAACAAAGATCTGGATGAATGCCCGGTTGAGAACTGAAATGCTGACCCTCGAGCTATAATTATCTCTTTAATACTGAAGGTATATGTGAGAGATACTTTCAGCGAGCTTTAAATACGCTCGAAGTGTGGCCACCTAGCTGCTGAAACGCATACTTGGATTTGTTAAAAATTTCAAAGATTCGTTAATGTTCAAAAATATGAAACGATGGCGGTGCGAGTACGCGCTCGCGATGCATTTTAGAGTATTTTTAAAAAGACTATAAATAACCGAGATTAAAATAATTTCACTTTTCTAAAGCTTTTCAGTAGTTGTGCTATTTTACATGTGTTAGTGCCTATTATTACCCTAGAGTATGTACAATTTTAATTACCCCTCATCTTTTTTTTTTATTCTTCGATTCGACGAAACTAAATAAGCGACGACAAAAGTTTCAATTACATTAGAAATATTTACTCTTCATTGAGTTTACACGAAAGATGTATGAGAACATATTGTTAAAAGTTGGCAAACTCCATTATGTAAAATGTAACAAGAAGTTCGGTAGGCACGATGTGTGTTGATTTTGGATTCGAAAACTTAATTTTGGGGTCAATAATATTCTGGGTATCAAGTTTCGCAAAACTTGAATTAAAAATTACAAACAATCCCCGCGTGGCTTCACTATATTGAAGTTGAAATTAATGTTAATTTGGTATTTGTTTAAGTAGAAATACAGAATTCTTAATTGAGCGTGTACCTACCTCGCAGGTATGCATGGGGAATATTAAATTAATGGTTTAAATCGCCTGTAGATATGGTAAATTTGTAAACAACTGGGAGTCGACTTACTTAAGACAGTGTTATGAATTAGAAAAACCTACACCTTCAACTGTTTGTTTTTTATAAATGTTTTGAGAAAAAACGTAGTTGTAGCCTACAACTTGTAGGTGTACCGGTGTAAGCAGGATATTCCGAAATGACTTCTTGGCTTTACTTACGGTAAGCCGGCTTGAAAAGGACCATAAAATAAACTTACAAAGCCACCTTATACATTTGTGCAAAGCTTGATCTCTTTTCTTTAATTCTGCCAAGTAAAATTATGAACAAATGTTTAAGGTGGCTTTGTAAGTTAAATTTATGGACCTTTTCTGCCCAGCTTACCGTAAGTAAAGCCAAGAAGTCACTTTATACTTTTCTAGTTTATTTCTGTCTTAAGTGTACCTTAAGAAGTCGACTTCCGTTTATTTATGCTACCACTGCACCTAATAAGCCTTTGACTTATATTTTAACTCACTCAAAACGTCTCGTTTGAAGTGCTTTCTATAAATACGCTTGACCTTGAACTAGTAGGCCTTTAAGTGCCTTTACTTTGTAACCGTTGACTTGTCTGCTCTATCAATTTGTTTGTAAAAGTCTAGAAATCTGGAAATTTTACGTCTGGAGTTGGCCCATGTGTTATTATTGGGCAAAGGAATTTAAAACCATCGAGTAAAGTCTAAATTTATTTTTTGAAGAATTTTCGAGAACTTTGCTACTTTAAATATCGATAAATTGTGCTTGTACAGGTGTTTATGTAGACTGTGTCCTTGGGCATAAATTGAAGGCTCCGAAATATTTTTAATTTTTCAATTTACTGAAATTATTTTTACTCTAAGGTTAATTGTTTTACTTTACAAAAGTTTGTAGGTATCTCTTAAAGTGGCGTAAGAACCGCTAGGAAAATATGCCTCAGTTTTTCAAACTGAACTGATGGGAATATTACACAGCGCCAACAAAATTATGGACAAGAAAATATTGATATTGACCGACAGTCTTAAACACCTTTAAGGTAACTTCTGGTCTCCTGCTGGAGTGCATAGAGCTGCTGAACCAGATATCCAAAAACAATGTTTTTACACTCTGTTGGGTCAGAGGACATCAAGGAAATGAGGGTAACGATAAAGAAGACAAGTTGGCCAAGAATGGTTCAAACAGCCTTCCCTATGGCTCTGAGCCAATCATCAAACCAGCCGTAACAACTGTTAATACCCTCTTTAAAAATAGTCCTCTTTAAGTCCAAGAACAACTATTGCTCGAAATGTTCTTGGAAGAGAAACAAATCCAGTTGACTATCCCCAGGTTTTGCCCAGCGCATAACAAGCCATTACTGCGGAGGCATTTGGTTTTGCCCCCAATTGGGGGGTTTCCCCTAATAAGGTTGGATGTGAGGACAGCCACTGCGAAATGCCTTGGCAAAAAGGGGAAAATTTTATTACATTGTTCAAAAAGAACATTCTCGGAGAAGATTTTCTCAATTCATTTAAAAGGAAAACAACCTTTCTATTCGTCTTGCACCAAATTTAAAAATATTCAAAGCTTCCATGGGCCGAGCTTTTTTTATTTGTAAAATTCGGAGCAACAAAAGCCATTTCCATTCACTTTTAATAAGGTTGCCAAGTAGTCCCAGTTAGGGGTAACTTGGTCACCCAAAAAATTCTTTTGTTACAAATAATTCAATATTTAAATAGGCCCCTTGCAACAATTTACCTTTTCGAAATTTTAATTTCGTTATAAAATCAATTTATAGAACGATTTATTTCGAGAATGGCGAATTCAGATCACGCCAGTCTTGTACTAAAGCGAAAATCATAACATTTACGTTAAACACACACCATTTTGGTCGTTAAATTTAATTTTTTTAAGAAAAAACGAGCTGTGAGGGAAATCTTCTGTGTCAAACTGTCGATAAACTCCAAAAAACAGTTAATTTGATAGTAATTTAACCACCGATTACCAACTCGACTGAATGAAAATGCTTGGATGAGTTTGGAAGATGTATTACACTGCTTCGTTAGTTTTCCTTACATGTAGAGAATTTAATTCTATTTTAAATACGTTACCCATCGCATATTAATTTTTGCATGTATGGAGTTTTGGGGGGAAGGGTTCGTAAGGAAATTGAACTTTATCTAAAATGTTTTAAAAGTTTCAAGCCGGACTTTCTTGCGTGGTGTTGGTTGTTATTAAAAACAATGAAATTTTATTCAAAAAAAATAAAGTTAATAATAAACAAGACGCAACACCACGTAGGTAATGTGGGATGTGGGTGGTGGGTGAGTAAACTTAAACTTAAACTTAATGGTGACGTATTAATGAAGCGTCCTCCTCATGCTCTCGTGCTTACTATAACAAATTGGCAAAAATTTGAAAAAACACAAAGTTCACTTTATCACATAAAATATATATGGATGATGATATTTCATTTTTTTTATTTCAACCCACCACAGTTCACGAAATATTTCGTAAAATGTAAATTTAAGGAAAATTGTATTTTCCATAAACTCTACGTCAATAAATGCGTTGTCAACTAAATTCGAAACGAAAAATGGTAGGTTAACGTTGATTTCAAGCCAAATACGTAGGACTAAACAACACGAGTGAAGGAAAAAAACATTTTTTCATAAATTACAACTGAGGAAATTTCTAATTAAAAACTCGTCTCTTGAAAAACATTTTCACTAAATCAATTTAACGAAAGCAATATTTACCCCTAGGCGCTTTACAAAGACGCAAAACTCTGTTTGATTAACAAAAGATTCCTTTGTTACACGAAAAAACAATCTCTGTTTGGTCTTATAATGGTCAAAATTATTTTTCTTCGAGTATCAGAAGGTCGTACGCCTTTGTTTTTTTGACTACTACTTTGCCAAAATCTATTAATAAGTTCTTTATTATTTTTATCTATACTTAAGCGTAAAATATGTTATATTCTTTTTACCCGCATACTGGGCGTTTTTTGGTACCCTTAACCTGTTTTCGAGTTACAACTCAAATTTGGAAAGTTCTAGAAAGAAAAACTTTTTTTTACACAAATTAAATTTTTCTCGGGCCAAAATAAACTTTACGAAATGTTTATGGTCGGTTTCATAATAGCTTTTTTTAGAAATATGTTTTGCAGAGGGGAAGGGAAGACAGGCACCGACGTGTCTAAAATTAATGTTGACAAAAAATTTAAGTCCCTTGTGAAATTTACAACAGGACAGGACAATTTAGTCCTTAGAGCCAACTACTGCTGGTTCATTCCAAGAAACTTGAGGCTGTTGAAGTGGACGTGATATGTATAAAGCACTACTGGAGGCTTGTGGAACTTCCAAGATAAATATACGAAAGCGTGTGACAAATATGTCACGTTTTCAGCGACTTCTCACCGAGCAGGAGGAGAGGACTAACAGCAGACATAAACATCGTAAAGCTAGAAAATTTTCTCCGGAAGAAAATGTACAAAGATGATGTGAAATTTAAAAAGAGCATGTGTTGAATTATTAACGGATTCAATTTAAAATCCATATTCGATTCGTAAATAAATCAAAAAGCCTCAACTCGGACGTTTAATTTTGTATTTGAACGATACGTGTATATAGGAAAGAAAAATATACGAGTTACAAGTATTGTATTCCTTGGGGAGTATAAGTAAAGCGTCGAAGTTTGCTTTTCTCTCTTTGGTAACCAAAGTTAAATTAAAAAGTCATCTCAAGTGTTACTGTTTCAATGTCTGTAAATAGAAAACTTGAACATTTTTGAAAATGCAATAAAAGCGAGTGTCGATTTTACTAAAGGGGTTTTGCATTCGTTCGACTTTTAAATAAGGCGAGACTCGTGATGCCGAAATATAAAATTTCAAACATTTCTTTTAGTTCAAAAAAGTTTCAATTTAACGAGTTTCACAAAAGATTTCTCGAAAGTGCATTTTTCCATAAATAAAACGACAATCCTTTTGTTTGAAACAAACTAAAAACAAAGAGAAAATGCACGAAAATATCCTGAATATTCAACTATTCCATTTACCTTGCTTAGCGTCTATTTTAAAAGCGTGACAGGGACAATTTCGCTTTATCACTAAGCTACAACAACCTCCACCTTAAATATAAATTACGACTACATTGGAACTAATAAAACCCACTCGACTTTAAGCTTCCCAACTTATAAAATTTAATCATTCCTTGATCCCACTACAGTGCGATTCTCGAAAGTAGATCATAGTTCTTGCATTGAGCAGCTAAAAGTGAATTCGGGTTTAGATTCTTAACGACGATAGTGAAGCGCGACGTTGGGCGCCGGTCTTAGTTTTTCTTTTAAATTAAATACTGTTTTTGTGCCATGAACATAATTTATCCATGAATTGTTAGAGTTTAACGTAAGTTTAATTCGACGTCAAAGTGTGACTTAAATTGCATTTTAACCTCCTGCCCTCCTAAACTCGCTTATTTTATTTTTTTCTCGCGGCAGACTAATTAAAGTGCTTTTTAAAGTTTAAAGTTTCGCTACATTTTCCAAAAAAGACCAACTTTCGCGCTCAATTAAGTTCTACTATGCTCTAAAAATATAAATACGCAAGGTCGTATTCTTGTCAAGAAGACAATTCTAGTCCTGGATCCGAGTTTTTTAAATAGAACGCTTCATTATTTAAAAAATTACCAACTCGCAAATTTTCATATTTTTGAATGACGTCACATTACGACGTTTTCGCATATCTAAAAGCCGAGCGAAAGCTTAATAAACCAATAAGAAGAATTCAGACGAGTTATTTAGAGCAGTTTATTCACGTTCCTAATCCGAATAAGCAAACTATGAACTGTTTCTCTTTCAACGTCGAGATGGACACTTGCCAAAAAATGCAATTTAACTAGTCTTTCCGAACTGTAATAAAGCAAATTTTAGTTACGAGACCGGTTGAAAAAATTTTAAGTTTTCTTTTAAAGAAAATTCGTCAAACAAAACCTAAAGGAAATTAAATATCAAATTTAAACCAAACAATTTTCCCATTGTCACTCAAACGAGACCACACTATTAAACATGTCACCTAAAAGACTGATGGTGCAACTACATAAATTGAATTAATTCCTAATTTTATCCAAAAACATCGTTTAATTAAGTAAATCAACGTTTAAAATATTATTTTAACATCTTCATCACCTTGTAGTTATTTCTGTACGAATTTAGGAAATAAACTATTTTTAAACGAAAAAATGTCGCTTCAACTTTTGCGTGCAATGCCTCCGTACTTAAAAAAACACTTTTCTTTTGTTACAGAAAAACATGGAACAGTTCGAGCAACTGCTAACTTGTGCCATTTGTTTAGATCGTTACAGAAATCCCAAACTATTACCATGCCAACACAGCTTTTGCATGGAACCGTGTTTGGAAGGACTCGTGGATTACGTACGACGTCAGGTAATACGCAATTTTACGTTGTTGATGTGAAGACTAAAAATAAACCGTTACTAAACTCAAAATTTTATTATTTTTTTCAATTTTAGGTAAAGTGTCCAGAATGCCGAGCAGAGCACAGAATACCGTATCAAGGCGTGCAAGGGTATCCGACGAATGTAACCCTACAACGCTTCTTAGAGCTCCACATAGAAATAACGGGCGAACTACCCGACCCAACTAGCGGACAAATTATGGAAAGATGCAATGTTTGTTCGGAAAAAGCTTACTGCAACTTCTGTTCTCATTGCGACAAAAAAGTATGTCCCGACTGCAAGGGCGCTCACATGGATATCTTAAGACGCGAAATATCTAGAATCAACAACCAAATAAGAAGAAGCATACATAGATTACAAGACTCCTTATCTTTAGTAGAAAAAAGCACCCAAAACATTCAAACAAATTGTTCTTCGGTATCGGAAGAAGTCTCGGAAATTTACAGAAGACTATCGAAAGCTCTCAAAGACCGCACCGATTACTTACGCGGCGAAGTCGACCGCTACTTAGGAACCGAGCTACGCAGTCTCACGGGTTTAAAAGAAAACTTGGAACAAGAAATTTCAAACATCATAAGCAATTGTGACTTGGCAGATAAACACATAAACGAAAACGTAGATTGGGACGACTGCGAACTTATGGATGCCAAAGAAATATTTCTAAAAACAGTAGAATTTATAAGAAACTTCGAATACGAGAACACGGATTATAGCAGAAAAGTGCGGTTAATTTTAGCGCACGACCCCAATCAGCTCGTACTCCATTTAGCGGGCTACGGTGATCTCAATATCTCGGCCGCGCCCCACCAATTCGGTGGTAGCGGTAGCGGTAATTTACTTCAACCACCTGGTGGTGGTCCTGGTCTCATGCGCTCTAAAAGCGACCACAGACTAGCTTCGCAATTTAGACAACAAGAAGATCGTAACTACGAGAAAGGCTACGGCGAGGGTAATCAAGAAGACCTTCCTTTGGGAGGACGTAAATTCGGCGACAGGTCCACTAGACCTACACAACCTGCTGCAGATCGTTACGATCGCTACGGACGTGGCGGCGACTACGGCGAAGACTACGAAGAAACCAGACCCGTCAGATCTAGATATCGTTCTCGCTTCAACAGGCACGCTGCTGCCGAAAATGATTCTGACACAGAAACACCTAGCAGAGGAGTTAGATTTACAGAACAACAAAGGGAAAATAAAGACAAAACTATAGATACTGAAGAGGTTACAAGGGGGCCCCTTAGCGGTATACAAAGACTCGCAGATTCTCCTAGAGTAATGAAAAAGCTACAAGAAAACGAAACTATTAAAAAGAAAGAAAAGGAGGCACCTCCGGCCCAACCTCCGGCGCCACCTAAAGTAACGGCGACTCCGAAGAAGCCTCCGATTGTAAATAGACAAGTTAGTGAAGAAGACGAAATATCTAAAATTAAAAAACAAAATAAAGGAGCCACCACTTCGGCTACCGTACCGGAAACAACTGAGACTCGCTTACCGGCAGAACGCGTTAGTGTAAATAAGAGAGACGAACAAACGGAAGAGAGACACGGCAATACGAGGAAAACTCCAGTTCCAGAGGTGAGTGACGAGTCGTAACCTCTTCAAGTACCTGATTTAAATGTTATATGTTTTGTTATATGTTGTTTGCTGTGATTTACCTAGATAACACTTCAACATTGTTAGAACACAGTCCTGATCACACATTGGCATGTTTCTGTACTGTCTTTAGTTTTGTATTTGTTCTTAAACAAAAGAAGATTCCTCTCTTTGTATTTATGTTTTGCGAAATCTTCACATTGGTGAAGATAACAATTACGAGCTAATACGATATTTTCCCCAGGCAGCATCATCTGGAGAAGAATCTGACACGTCTACGAGCAGATTACAACAACGCAAAAGCTCAAAAACGGCCACCCCTGCTAAGAGACCTTCGGTACCCGAACATCCGGTACATAAAAAAGCTACACGCTCTACTAGTTCAGATTCGACCACCTCGACCGAATCTTCGGCCTCGAGCGCGTTGCGTAACGCCGTAGACGACAATAAATCAAAGTACGGCGCAAAATCTAATACGACAGACGTGCCAGAAAGTCCTCGCACAAGAACATCGTCGACAAGTTCGACGGCTAGTAAAAGTTCCACAACGACGAAACCTTTCCAAAGCCGTTTCTTACACAGTCGAACTCCTTCTGTCGCGCCCACGTCTACCCCTCCTGTCCCTACTAAAGAAGAAGAAGAATCGAGTAGCGAAGAAGAAACAGAAAGTGAAGAAGAGTCGGAAGAAGAGACAGAAAAAACTGCTAGCAAAGAGATGGCTAAAACAGACATTGGGCCGTTATTGGCACGCAGTGCACACGCTAGAGATTCTACAGACTCCACTAAAACTCGCGACGAGCCTACACAAACACCGTCTTATACAAGATCACGATACACTAAAGACGAGTCACCGATCAATTCTTACACGAGAACAAGATCAACGGTAAAAGATGAAGAACCTTCTTACGGTTACACGAGTCGTTTCGTAAACAAAAGTAAAAGCTCACCCGGGGTACAAGACGACGACGATCGTCACAAAACAGACGATTCCGATAGTAAATATTCCACCGCAAAATCGCGTTATTCTGCACTAAAAGATAGGCGGCAAAGATTAGCTAGAAGCAAAAGTAGTCACACATTCGGCGACGACGACGAAACCGACGAACCAATCTCACCAACTACTGCAAATCCTACTGCTTACATGCAGTCGAGAGGTTACAGCTCTGCAACATCATCTGGTAATGATCTTGCACGAAGCCGTTCCACTCACGCACTTAAATCTAGAGAAAATTCTCCAGATCGTACGACGGGAAATGAAAAAGACGGAGCTGCACTAAGTTCCTGGGCAAGATACTTAAAAAATAAATATGGTAATAGAAGTACGACAAAAGATAAAGACAACGCTTCAGGTGGAACGTCCCCATCTGCAAGTAGTTCTAGTGCAGCGAGAAGACTCTCCTTAGGTTTACCTCTGAGGTCTTCTGATGTCGGGAGCTCTGATGACGACCAAAAAAACATGCTAGGCTCCCCCACTACCCCTACAGCAGCTACGGTGGCGGCAGCAGCCGGTAAGTTGTATTAAAATGAACGCGTCGTAATTTTAAGTTTTACTTTTTTTTAGGTATCGCAGCAGCGGCGGCAGGTACTACCCCTAAAGATCAATATCTTAGAAAGGGTCACTTGTTGTTTAAAAAAGGGGGGCGGGGGAGCGAGCCCGGATTATTTACTTGGCCTCGTGGCATCGCCGTGGGGCCCGATAACTCGATAGTAGTTGCGGACTCTTCGAATCATAGAGTTCAAGTCTTTGACGCGAACGGTAATTTCGTTAAAGAATTTGGTCAGTATGGTAATGGAGAAGGAGAATTTGATTGCCTTGCCGGTGTTGCCGTTAATAGAATTGGCCAATATATTATTGCCGATCGATATAACCATAGAATACAAGTGAGATTTTTATACGTTTGAACGATTTAGGAAGTTTTAAACATTTTATTTTAGGTTTTTGATCCATCTGGTCGCTTCTTAAGAGCTTTCGGTAGCCAAGGAACTTCCGATGGAAGATTTAATTATCCGTGGGGTATAACGACCGACGCGTTAGGTTTCATTTACGTATGTGATAAGGAAAACCATAGAGTACAGGTAAGATCGTCAACTCTTATTATTTATCGTAAATTCTAAATATTCGATTCCAGGTTTTCCAATCTGATGGAACGTTTGTGGGTAAATTTGGTTCGATGGGTAATAAACCAGGGCAATTGGAACATCCGCATTATATAGCAGTTTCAAATACTAATCGAGTAATTGTTTCCGATTCTAATAATCATAGAATACAAATATTTGATGTAAATGGTAAAGTTCTCTCAACATTTGGAAATGAGGGTTCGAATGATGGACAATTCAAATTCCCACGGTAAGCATAAGCGCAGTACGAATCCTTGAGCTTCCACTCTCGGGTTCGGAAGTGGGAAAAAGCTTTACAAACTAGTGACTATTTAAATTTTTTTCGTTCCAGTGGCGTAGCAGTAGACGACCAAGGATTTATATGCGTAGCAGATTCAGGCAATAACAGAATACAAATATTTCATCCAGATGGCGCCTTTCTTAAATCTTTTGGTAATTGGGGCGCCGTCGATGGTGAATTTAAAGGACTCGAAGGTGTAGCAGTATCATCTAGTGGAAACATATTAGTTTGTGATCGGGAAAATCATAGAATTCAAGTGTTTTAACCTTTAGATTACCAAATAACTTTCATTTCTGAATGTCATTTTGTTTACATTTTATTTAATATACAGCGTGTTTACTTATTTAATTAAATAAATTTGCATTTCGGTTTCCTTCTAGTTTAATTTTGCGTACGTCTGCACTCTTTGAAACCGAGTCTCCCACAGTTTTGTTTTATGAAGAAAATTGTCCTAAAATTTTCCAATTTGAGCTTCGCAAAATTCTTCATTCGATTCACCACTTGAAATCCCTACATTATTGTTTGTAAACGCCTAATCTAAGAGTAAATAATACTAAAACACCTAAAAGGATTTCAAAAAATAAACTAACGCTTCTTTATGTTCTTTGTGTTTCACCAAAATCCTTAATTGGATTCTTTTATTATATAAATGGTTTTATTTTAGTAATTCCGAAGCAGTGGGTAAATACAGTAGTAATTAAATTGATTACGATCTTTAATTAAACATTGTTTAGAAATTACGATATATTGGTTTTTAACGTACTCGCTTGCCTATCAAGTTTACTTAAAATTGGGTTGTACACAAAAGAATTTTAAATTTCAATTTAAAATTATCGAAATTAGCAATGGCTTTCAGTTTTCAACATCAGAATAATTTTCAATTAAAACTACTACCTACTCGAATTACTCGACTAAAGCACGTCCATTTCCCGAAGTACCTTCTTTTTTCTAAAAATTACTATTTCCCATTTCCAAATTGATTGCATTCAAATTTTCTTTAACTGCACTATTCACTTTTTTATTATTGGAGTGCATATACCGCTTCACTTCTTTTAAAGTGCTTTCTGTAGTTTGTACTACTCAAATTTTTATCAAATTAAGACAAATTTTTATAAAACTTTAAACCTAGGAGAGGAAATTAGTCTGTCTAAAGAGACTAACAGTACTTGTAGTTTAAAACAAACCGACTACCTACTTCATAAAGTTCTAAACGAAATTCTACTATACGCAAAACTTTCTTAACCGCAAATACCAGCGCTTGGCATTCTCACAAAAAGAAAAATAGTCATTTTCCGGACGCTTAACAGCTTAATTGGAAAATACAAGAAAACTTACAATTTGAATAGCTTATAGCCAAATACAAATTAATAATGAAAGTCAACTAAGATAACCCCCTTATTTTTCACCACCCTGTATCGATTTCATTTATAAAAGCTTATTTTATCCAAGCGAATTAAACCAAATTTTATTGAAATCGCTTTATTGGGCGATTTATAATTTATAACTATAACAAACTTTTTTGCGTGTTTTTGCCACTCACAGTCTATTGTCAACTTCTTGCCTCTCCTCGTGAGGTATGTCAGTTAACTACCAAGACGAGTTATGTTCTTCGTTTTCAGAATTCAGAATCATAGTAACCCTCTTCGCCGACTTCATTCTCTAACCTCTGCCCCTTGGATATCCCTCATCTTCTCATCTTCGGATTCAGAAACTGTATCATGTTCACTTTCAATTGCATCGCCATCATCTACATCGCCACTCAGTTCTTCTTCTTTCTTTAACAATACTTTACACCATTTTTCCAATCGAGGATCATCGGGTGCACTGATAATGGTAACCGCCTCTGAGCCACTTTCCTACTTCTTTACGTAAAAAAGCCGCTCTCGCAAATCTAAACATAAAAATTACTAACTAAATCTGCATAGAAACCTAGATACAAAAGTTAAATTTATTACATAATCTACAATCTACCAGCCCGTATTAGATACTCTGAACGCCGGAAACAATTAATTTCAAAAACAATGCACTTATGCACTCATTGTAACTGGAATTAACTGATTGTATGCACCAAACTACTAATTGTATAATTTTAATTCCATTTTTTAAGTCGATGCCTGTATGGTACACCTCTACGTGGCGGTTGAGGATTAAAAATTTACCCTGATTATGGTTAGCAAATAAATGTAGCAATGGTATAATAAATAATTCGACAGCGCCTACGCGCATAGGCAACCAACTTTACGGCGGCGCTAGTAGTTTATTTATTTTTGTGACCGACCCAGTCGAGTAGTAAAACGTAAAACCTGCAAAATGTATTTCAATTACCGCGCTTACATATTTTTGATTTGTAAATCTTATGATTGATAATGAATATATTACGAGTGTAGTATTTTTGTTACACAAACCTTCGTATTACATCAAACAGGTGGTATCATGGATACCAAGTCTTTCATCGGTACATGGGAGGTAAAGTAGTAGTTTAATTTTTTATATTATTGATTTGTTAATTTTCGTATCAAGATTTTAGGCTATAAGTATAACAATGAGAAAGAATTCAACGTCGTCGATTTAAAGGGGTGAGTAACTTTCTTAAAATGTTAAATTTACTACAAGTCGTGTTTTTAGGGTTTTGTTTAAACTCGAAGAAAATGGAGACGTTGTTTGGACCATATCGCCTGATTTGTCGTCGGTACCTTTATTTGCGTGTGAAATTTACGAGGTTTACAACATTAATGATTTAGGTTATATTATACGTTTCGGGACGTATGGCGGACACATACTAGAATTTAAGGTGAGCTCGTTCGAGCTTTAGAACGGTAGTATAAATATTCTCTCGACAGTGTGACGATGCACTTCCAGACGAAGGTATAACTTTAACGTTGAAGGAGTGGTGCAAGTTGCACTGCAAGAAAGTTGTAGACGAGTCGCAAGAGAAGACAATAAATACGACGTTTTCGTTACTTCCTGCTTTACAAGAAAAGTTTTTTACCGACTTAACTATAACCGCATCCGAAAGTATTAAGGTAAAAGTAGTTCGTTTAACGAAATGTTTTTTAACTGTCGTGTTTAAGATTAATTGCCATTCGATTATTGTGAAACTGTTGGCTAACGAAATTCCTTGGGAATCTCAAATTTTTTCCCAACAACCGGCGTTTGTCGTCGAAGCCTTACTGTATTACTTGTATACAGAAAGTTTGCCGGATAAACTAACTGAGGACGATTGTCGTGCCCTTATTAATTTCGGGAAGGAGTATTCCTGCCTTTGTGATTTTGTCGATAAGTGCCAGTTGTATACGAAGAAGCTCAATCTCACTCAAAGTATGTTATTTTGTTTCCATTAGCTCTAAATTAGTCAAATAAAGAAGAAAATAGTTTTAAGTGGATGAAAATTTGCACACATCTTCAAAACTATCCACTTTTTAAGAAATCGATAGTCTATTGTAGAAATGAAAATAGCTTTTTGACCAAAATGCCCAAAAATAATAGTTTTATCAAAAAATGTAATCGGACACTTTTTGAAGCGTATAAAATTACCTTTAGGGTGGTTAACTTTTTATTCCTGTAGGATAAATATTGGCCGAGATAGAATTTTTTGAAAGTGCGGCTTTTTTTCCATCTCATACCTCTACTCTTTATTTTATTTATTTACATGAAAATATAGGGTTTTACGTTAAAATACCTCCTCTAAAGATGATAACTTGTGAGTTTTCTTCAACTTATTTATTCTTTGGCAGTCTAGGGTAAAAATTATTTGAATTACCACCCAAACTTTTCAGAAAGTGCATATTCATGAATTGTTCTGGAGGTGTGTACACTACAGGGTGGCCCATGACTTTGTCTGACGAAATTTTTTGACAAAACTATTGATCAAAAATCAACTTTGTCCACCTAAATTTTATTGTACTAAAAGGACTGTTTTATAAACCGTTATAGCTATCACTGTATTAATTAACGATATGCAAACGTACATTACTTGTACAATTGGACGATTCGAGTGCATACAGAAAGATTCTCGGCAACGTAATCCATCCGATTTGAATCATATTGTAAAAGAGTCTATAAAAGATGGAATTATAGGTAAGCCACAAAATAATTTTTAATTAAACAACTTGGTTCTTGATGAACAATTTTAGTTGGAACAAAATTAGCCTATTTCTGTGATTTATATATTAAACGTAAGAGTGAGTTAACTAAAAATGAACAAAACCAAATAATTCGGTTAACCAGGTATCGTTTGCCTATTTTTATGAACCAAATACGTAAACTGTTCGAGGTGATTAGTAACAGTTTCGGATCGTTACGAGCCGACGAAAAAGAAGAGTTGGCCAAACACTTAGTCCCGGAGGTTGTTGTATTGAAAACGCGTTAGTTAAAATCTAATTAATGTCATTTTTAGTACGAAGACATTTTGCAGAAAACTTCCAAAGTGATACGTGCCGTAGGCAAAGCAATTAAAGAAGTTATCGTAGTATTGTCGCCCTTACGAGCCGAAATGAGATGGATTTCTCCTTTTAACGAAGTGTTAGATAGGTCGCTTGAAAATATATTAAGTTCTCGCGAGTTGCACATTTTAGAGGAGTTTTACGATCACATAAATTGTGGTTTCGAATTAATTTTACGAAAGAGGCAAGTTTGCAACTACCAGCTCTTTTTATTTTCAACAACTTTTTTTTTTTAAAACAGCGACTACTTTCGTGGTATGAGTGAAGACTTTAAAGTGAGATCTGTTGTTTATACTCTCAACGAGATTGTTGAAGAACTTCCAATATTTGTATTACGTCTGGAGAAGGTAATAGACGACTTAGATGAGAAGCTCGAGTGGCGCGATTTTAAGTTTTGTTTTAAAGTTGGGACTAGTCAAGTTGTAAGTTTAAAACAAACGTAAAATTTTTTATTATTATAATATGGTTGGGATTTTTAGGCAAGTATTGTACAAAAGTTAATTAGGCATCGAGCAAGTTTGGAGAATTTGTTCGAGAATTTTGCCGGTATGGTTGATAGAGATGTTTTAACAAAGTCATTAGTCGATTTAGGATTGTTAAATAAAAAGTTTCTACAACAGCATCATAGTGAGTCGAAACTGCAAAATTTGAAGAAACAACCAGAAGCCGTTCCTGAGCATATGGTAGGTTTGGTTTTAACCTTACAAACCCTCGAGCAGCTATGCCGTTTTATAGTAATGCAGAGACTGCCGAACCTGTTAAGGGTGTCATTTAGTTGGAAAACTTATGTTTGTTATTTTGCTTCACTTCTACCCACTACCCTGTATATTTATGCTTTTGTTTACGTTCTTCACAAGGAATATAAAACCGTTTAACCGTTTCTTAATGGCACCCCACGTCCTGAAGGGCACACTTGAGTTCTAGTTGGGTAAATAACGACTTTTTCCAGTTCAATCTTCTAGAATCCATATGCAGATTTCCTACACCTTCACACAGCTTTCTCTCAAAGCAATGTTTAGAACTTTTCAGAAACGAAGTTGGCGTCGACATGGAGTTTGAAGTTATTGTAAGCGGCAGTTTAGAAGACGTAATCGACGACGGTTCCGAACAGCCCGAAAGTTACATATTTCGAGCTCATAGAATTATCATGGCTGCACGTTGTTATTGGTTTAGAAGAGCATTGTTGTGCGACATGAAGGAAGCCATCGACAGGTGATTAAACATTGTTGTTTTGGTCGAAACTAAAGAAGTGTTTCAGAAAAATTGTTATTCACGATACAAATCCGTACATATTTCGAATTTTTTTGGAATTTCTCTATTGTGGTGATTTAGACCACAATAACTTGAGTATGGATCAACTGGTCGAACTTTTGTTATTAAGCGATCGCTACGAGGTCGACTCTTTGAAGCAGGTGTGTGAGTATAAGTTCGAAGCTCATATGGACGACGAATCGGTTTTGTACTTGTTTAATGTATCCGATCAGTGCAACGCTAAGATTTTAAAAGTAAGTTTGCGTTTTTTTGTTTGTCCCGATTTATATGATAACCTTTTTTGTTCATTTCAGAACAACTGCATTAATTATTTGTTGAAAAATAACGAAATAACCGACGGTGACGGATTTCTCGACTTACCCGTAACTTTGCAAAATGAAGTTTTCGATCAGATGTGGTCATTTCCGTCATCGCAAAAATTAACGAACAAACAATACGACTTTCCGAAAGTAAATTGTTTAAATAGCTCTTGCAATTCTTAACGGTTGTTTTATAGGGCGAAATTTCAAATAATAGTAATTTTCAACTGGCCGGTATCGAGTCGCGTCATTTTAACGAATGTATGATACAGTTGCGCGATATAGTGGGCATAATGGCACCGGAAGATCAATTAATTCATGCAACTTTGGCCGCAAATTGTGATGTATTTAAAGCTGTTAATGTTTTTTATGGAAGGATTTAACTTTTAAAAAGTATTGTAAACTCCTAACTTATTGTTTGACTGATTTTTATATGTATATCTTATTATTTTTAACTTATTAGGTTTTTTTAAGTATTTTTAATGTTTATCTACTCCTAAATATGGCTTAAAATATCTTAAAATATTTTTATCGTGAGTGCTTTAAATTGCTAAATAAAATTTATCTTAAACTAACGTAAAAATTTTAAAAAGTTTTAAATCTACACTTTGTGAGTAATGTTCATACAATATAAATATTGTTATAATTGTTAATATTTAATATTTCAAATAAAGTTTACTTCAGAAATTGGAAATATGTTTTAAGTTTTTCCCAAATAATGCGCTTGCACGCAATACGTCTTACTTTAACCCCTAAAAGCGTAAACTTGAATGCGCTTTTTCTTTTAAAAAAAGTATAAATATTTTCCAGTAATAATTTGATTTATATGACCTTAGTATTTTAAAAACTAGGATCATTTGGGAGAAATTCGTTTTTATTTAGCTGTACAGCAGGCATTTTAATCCCTTGGCTCAAAGACAACAGGGATTCCTTTATTCGCCGCCCCCTGATTACTGTTCCAAAAAGGGCCACACGCCACGATCTTTGACGAAAAGTTAGGAAATCATCAGGTTGTTTTGAAACTAACGACATGTTACCCCTACCTCCTTAGGTCCCTCGGAAAAGTTTTTAAAAATTTCTAAAATAGTGAGTGAGCTAAATGGAAGAATTATGGAATATTAAACGGAAGGGGTGTACACTGTACAGGGACCGTTAGAAAAAATATCTCACGTTAAAAAAACGAAATCCATATCAAAAATAATTTTAACAATATTATTAGGATGTTTTCGTCTGGCATTTTGAAGATCAATAATTCTCTCACGTTATCCTGGGACGGCGCCCGCGCCGCGGCGCTTTCTTTCAGAACTACCCATTCCCGTCCCAGATTTTAAGCAATAGAGTCGTATCCGCGAACACTGAGATCGCGGACGAACTGACCCTTCATGTGGGGTCGACGTGAAAATTTTAAGCGGTTTTCATTGTAAAAAATACGACAATAAAATTGCCGTTTTTATAAAATACGGACGTCGGTTGTGTATGGTGTAAATTATAGTGGCCTCGGATGAAGCCTCAGACTTATTTTATCGGTAACTCTCATTTTTATTTTTAATTATAAGTGGGAAAAATAGAAAAAAGAAAGAAATTATATATTAGCGGTGGGAAATTGTGAGAGATGGCGCGGTACTTAAAATCGCCAAGAATTTATTAATTAAACTTAAACGCTTCAAGTTTGCCAAGTTAACACTTGATAAGAGATTTTCAAACTTTGTAATTTAGCGTACAGCTGCGACAATTTTCCAACTTTGAAATTCAAATCCAGGCCAACTGTTCTTTGCGTTTCAAAACGTGCACGTTACTAAGTTTTGGATCAATTTCATTATTTTTATTGCATAATATCGATTTAATAATTTCATTCTCTTCATTCCCAGTAAAATTAGTGGAAGGGTTTGGGAGAGAGTACCAGGAGATGTGAAGAAGTTATCTATTGTATTAATTAATATTTTGATATTTTTTTTTAGTTCGTATGTGGGGGTGACTACAAGCGTGATGGGGCGGGGGCAGAGCCCCATGGAGCTCGGCTAGGAGCGTGTGCCCGGCTGCCCGGCCCCTCTGCTCTAAAGCCGAGCCCGGCCGCCGCATGGAGCCGGATCGGGAGCGATGCCACAGGCCGATGGCCTTTGACAAGGTAATAATTATTTCGGCTAATAAATTTTAAACAGGTATTATTTTCAACTTGACCTACATCACATTATTACATTTTGATTCAGGTTTTCAACCCCATTCATTAATCATTACGCACTACTAAAGAGTATCCCTTTTATCTCTTCCCTTGCTTCGCACAAAAAATTTTTAAGCCAAATTTAATTTTTAAAATTTTCAAAAGCTTCCATTTTTTCCGAGCATGTCTCTGATTTACGGTAATGATAAAAATTATTTAAGTTAATGACTTCGACATGTCGGGGTTTCATTAAGCTTTTGATTAGATCTCTCACTACTTCTTTACACGCGCAAAACTTTTTAATTTACAAAAATTAAAATACGGAAAACTTTTGCCCTCTAGAGAATTGCACAGTTTTAACTGCACTCCAACTGTTACAAAATGCTCTATTAAACGCTCGAACAACATTTAAACCATTCTTACAAATTGTCAACCCTTACAACTCACTACCACCAGTGTTTGAACAATTATTATGTTCACAATTTTTACGCCGGACAGGAGTGAGATTTGTAAAAGTCAGAGTCAGTAGGTATAGAGAGTATCGCATGCCTTTGATCCGACAAGCGTTTTATCCATATCGCACCTAAACACTAGGTAGGTATAGAGAGTATCGCATGCCTTTGATCCGACAAACGTTTTATCCATATCGCACCTAAACACTCATAAGTAAAGTGTAGTACAGATACAGAGTGAATAACTGGATCACAAATGGCTGCACTCTCCATATCTACTGGGCTCTGGTAAAAGCGAGGTTAGTGCGACATCCTGGAACAATTTCCGCGAAAATTGCGCGTCGGGGAAAATTCTTATGCAATTAAGAGCAAGTTGTGATTTGTTATCAGTAGAAAAAAACAGCCCTCTCATTCCACATTGAACAATTTTACCACCTGCCAGTTCAGCGAGTGCTTTGTTTGTAAGTGTATGGGCTCCCATAAATAAATTAGGCCTTCTTAAAATTTCGCTCGCGCATAAAGGCTATTTATTTAATTATTTCATCATCCCGCTAATTTTCTAATACACCCTCGAGAATTTTTAATTAAAATATCACAATCGTTTTATTTTGACGGAATGTTAAAAACAAATGAAAATCAAAGCTAATAATTACTTCAAAACATAATGGATGAGCCATTTGATACGCCGGGGTTGTATTTCCAGTTGAGCTTTTAAATTCGCGGAGCTGGGAAAATTGGTTTCTACTTACCTACCTACTCAAATATTTTTATTGACAAATTTTCATCCGTTTTTTTTTATTAGTGGTAACTCAATTCGTCCCTTAGTCGCTTTTGAAGAATTGCTTTGCTCGTTGACAAGGTGGATTTGCTGTTTTCCCCTTTTGGGAAATCATTCCAAATCAAAAATGTATTTTAGAATGTTTAAGAAATAATAATTTACAAATTTCGTGTAGTTGACATCAATGTAGGTACCTACTCAAAAGGGTGTTACGATTGGCAAGTTTTACAAACCGAAACGTATTGGTAAAAATCGGAATGGAGACGATGAAATTAATTTTGTACTTAGTCAAAAATTAAGTATCCAGCTTTGGGAGACTTCTCCCCCACACTCAGACTTTATCTCCCCTCATCAAGTCAAAATCTTGAAATTGGGCAATCTTTGAAAATTGGAAAGTTATGAACTTTATTAGGTCTTACTTTGTTAAACTGCGCTCCATTAAGATTACTACTTTTTATACTATACACAGAGTGGACACTGTCATGAATATTTCCCACCCTCTCAACCTAGGTTTTATTTAATAATTTTGCCTTTTAAAATAACTGAAAAGTTTTAGATTTCTACGTGTAGAATTAATAAGTGGACATATTTCACTTCCCATCCCATTTCCAAAAGTTCCGAAAACGTCCCCCGTACGCACATCTCTATTTCAGTAGTTTGAATGTCACATAATATAAGTTACTTACATTTTTTTGAACCCGTTCTCGTTGGAATGAGTAAATCGATTTGCCCTGATTGATTTTAAACGAAAGGTCGGGGTTCATGCTAACATGTCTCCCTACTCTAGTTAAAGTTTAATTTGAAATAAGCGGTACGTTTCACTTTGAAATGTCCGCGCTAATTTCACGTTCGTGAAACGGACGAATCTAAGGTCTGCTAAGCTAAAAAAGAGCTCTGAATAGCCAGAGTTGCTCAGTCGGACGTCAGAGAAAGAGGCAAGAGGAAAGATGGGCTAATAAAAGATCCACCCTGTAGTAGTGTAGTAGGTAGGTACTTATGGAAAACGCTCGATATAGCGTCACGAATACACGTCACGTGAATACCTCATCGCCCATATTACCCATTTTCCCATTAAAATTGCTGTACGAAAAGTAATTCATTCCTGTCTCAATTCGATAGCCTCTGTTGTTTAAAAGTAAATTTTTTAACGTCAAATCGTTCTTGGGTCTTTATGTAATAAAGAATTTGTCTTATGAGACAAATTTCGCGAATTTCAAAATTCTTCTGTTTATCTCCTTCAAGTCTCATTTTTATGAGATTTATAAAAGAAAAGTTACTTTCTTATGCATAAATGTTGTATATTATCCTTGAATCTTACATTTTTGTAAATTTATTGAAAGAAAACTCGATATTTCTACCGAGGGTTGCACGAACCCTGAAGTTTTCCCACACAAGATGTATGTTAGTGGTATTAACTTAACGTGTAAGTTGGGGTACCTTTAAGTATTGCGTGATTAATTGTCCAGTAGTAACTACTTTCTTTTCAGGACTCACAGCAAAGACACAATTTTTCAAATTTAACTATTCAAGATTTACGTCGATTTACTAATAAATATTATATGCTGTTAGTGGTAAATGGTGTACTAGAGCTATTTATAGAGTATTTATTATAGTTATTGGTTTACGTTAGTAAATTCCCTAAGTGCAACGACTTGTTAAATAATCAATTTGTTAGAAAAATTTAAATTTGAGATTGATTTTGGAGTAAATAACTAACCGACGATTTGTAACGTTTTTTGAGCTCGTTGGCGGTGGTTCATTTGCTTGTTTTGCGAATTTAAACGTTATAAACGAAAAAATGTAGTGTATAAACTTTTTTAGATCTTTATAATTATCACTGAAAGGTGTCTAATAAAGCCCTACTTAGATATTCTAATTCACAAACATAATTTTAAAAAGAAAGTTTGTTATACGCACCTAAATTACAGGTAATTCCCAACCTACAATTTAAAAAATTGGTATTTTCTTATGACTTATGACTATGACACTATGACACAACATAGCAGTAGGTAGAGTAGAGTTCCCTTGGATTGGGAATCCCCAATAGTACAGTTGTTAACTATTAAAATCATATAAAACTGCATAAATACGTAAGACCTTCAGCCAATTCTTCATTTCTTATTTTTTTTAAAGTGTCCACTTCATGGGTAGACTTACCTTGAAATGGACAGGTGTGCTTATGAAGTGGACAGTGTTTTAAAAACGTGTTTTGCAGAAAGCATTATTTGGTAGTGTCTCATAAGAAGGTGTTTCACAAAAACAAAATATCTACTCACTATATGACTTAGCTTTCAACCCGGGGCCCTAGGCTAGAGTCTTGTTAGCCTAATGGCAAATCCATGCCTGATTATAGGAACAGTGGCGCATTATACTTCTGTAGGGCACATTAGAATTTTGGTGCCCAATATCCATTATGTTCTAAATCCGGCGGTAGGGGAATATCAGAGAAGAAAACAAAAATTTTCTAGAACTTGTAACAAATTTGCGTGGCCTTTATTTTTAATTATTCATTTCTGTGATAAATTGTAAAGCGCAAAAGTTTTAAAACAATTAACACCTTTTGGCAAATGTTTGTAGAGGGTCTTAACACAATCAAAAAATACCCAAGTCTGCACAAAACTTGAAAATAAAAAAGAAAAGTGATAAAAGGTAAATCGTAAAAACACAACAGTAGGTAAACACTAAAAAAGCAACGCGAATTTATATTAATAATCTATACTTATCTTTGAGTTGGTTACAGTCCTGAAGATAACTGGGGATTGAGAATATTTTATCTTAAAATAATGCAAATAAAATACAAATTCTTAATTGCAATTTAAAATGGAGCTGCAACTAGCAACTAGGTACTAAAAAATGCTCAATTTACACATAAATACTTGCTTTATTTTAATTTAATCGATAATAATGTAGCGCCAGCAACTTCTGACGGGACCTATGAATGGGACATGTAATACAATCAGATAATAATACTAGAATCACCAAAATTTTCTTTTTAAACTTCAATATAGTAACAATTATTTCACATCTTTTCAACGTGTGCCATAAATCGTCCGATTCATGGAACTCCCAGCTGTCCAATTCATGGAACGGGTCGCTTTTAATTATATCCTTCAAATTTTAATCTAAAATATTGTAGTACCTATCAATGGTTTTAACATACCTGTGTGAAGCTTACGAACTGCAAATTTTACTGATATCGAATATTACTAACAATCGTTTCTAATAATAGAGTTGCAAGCTTCACAAAACTACTCAAATATTAACTTTGCGTTATTAAAAAACGGTATTGTAACTATTGTAAACAATATGTGTGCTAACTACTTGAAACTAGGTCTAATGGATGTAATTATTAGGAATCGTGCATAAATCCCAAGAATAAAATGTTAAATATTTCAGTCGGGCGCATTGAAAAATTCGAGTGTCCGATTCATAGGCCGTCCACTTCCAGGAAACTCTCCCCTACTTATAAAATTACAATCGGCATACTTTGATTCTGTTACCTCGATTCGAAAAGCCACTTAATTTCGGGAAAAACAAAAAGCTCTTATTAGTGGCTTTTTGCCGCTTCTCGTATCACCGCAATATAATTTTATTAAACAAAATTCAATAGAAGATCTCGCTTGAGAGCTCCCATTTTCCCGCTAATATTGTGATCTACATTGTAACTAATTAAAATTCAATTTTAATCCGTTTTAAAAATCATATTTTAATTTAAAAGTTGAAATTTAATTTTCGTCGTTTTTTATTGAAAAGAAAAATTCTGCCTTTCTCGTAGTAGGTACGCGGTTTTTAAATTAACTCGTTTAATAATAATTCTTACAACAGAGGAGCGAAGCAAGCTCGCGCTTTGCGTTCCTCGCTAAATATTACCAACTTTTCAGAAAATAGTTATTTACAAAAATCGTCGACAATTTAATTACAATTTTTATACCTTTTGACATAATCGGTATTAAAGTTGTCCGTTGCGGAAAAGTTTCGAAAAGCTCTCTCTCGACGCGGAGCGACGTTATTTGCATCTGTCTCAAACGTAAACGAAATGGTTGACTAAAATAGTTTTTAATAAAAGTTGCACGCCATTTAATTGTAAACAATTTTTACAACTATAAATAATCGGTAAAGTTGCACAATTGGGAACGGTTTTGAAAAGTTTTAAAAAGCTCTTTCGCCGCTAGTTTCAGTTCTTTTAAACTAAAATGGTTTGCGTAGACAATGCTTCGATAAAAGTTGTACGATGTAATTATAAATTACGAGCGAGTTGGTAAAAAATGATAACCGCTTACTCATGCTCATGGAAGAATATTTTAAGAAAGCTCGCTCGCCTAAGAGGGCGAGCATATGGATTAACCAAAATGGGATTTATGAGCCTACCCTGGTAAACATAAGTTTCAGCGAGATTAATGTTTGATAAATTTATTCGTCAGTTAATTATATTGGCGAAGCGTCCTATTCCAGTAATATACTACGATTCGATTCGTATAAGAAAATGTGCGGATTAATATAGTACAATTTTGTGTTATTAATGGATACGTTCTCCAGTAACGACGTTTCTTTCGTCTCGCACAATCCATCAATCAAATGGGTTACGCGACCCTACGAACTATGATCCCTAGTCTCTAGTCTCTACAACTGAAGTTGAGATATGTGTTACTTATAAATAAAAAAATTTAAAAAAAACTATGTACTACTACTACGATTCCTAAAACGTTATTTTAAAAGTTTCAACAGAGCGTTTCAGTTATTTTCTCCACACTCACGTAGTTTTGTAACAAGATAAATGAATCTCCATCAACGCGAATTTGTAAAATTGCACTTTAAGTTGAAGAAGAGAGAAATATAAAAGTTTAGAGAAATAAAAATAAAAACAACTTTATAGTGTGCAGACTTCAACTGTGCATAAACATAATTATGAAACAAATGGGCCCATTCTAGAGAAGAGCATGAACAATTTTAACATTACAACGCTATAAAAGAACTTACATTTTTTATTGTTTTAAGGGTGGTTTGTAATGAATGGACCATAGTATAGTAGCAGATAGATAAGCAGCTAAGATCGAAACAACACGGTTCAGCAAACATTTCATCATGTATTAGACTCAAAAGTGAAAAGTGAAAAACAGACTTACTCATTACATACCTACTCGAGGGAAAAACCTTTTCAATTTAGGCCATTTTGAAGATAGAAACCTTAACTCTTAACTCACTGTGTAGATATTTTATTTTTAATGCCGAAATAGTTATTGTTTATATGGATTTTTAATATTTTTCTTTATTGCCAAACTAAACTATTTAAAATTCTAGTCAAAACTTCTTATACGAATAACGTATGAAAGTAGGGCAGAAACTCGGAAAAAAAAACATTTATGATCTGTGTAAATCGTGATTTAAATAAGAAAATTTTTGAGATGAAAAAGTTTGTGTTTTTCAAATCAACAGAATAAACGAATTGATTATTTAAATTATTCAAACATTCGTTTGCCAAAAACAACACACAGTTTCGAGCATCGCCACAACTCGACCTCCTCCATATTTTTCATTTTTCTTCTGTATACTTTATTTCCATATTTTGCTACTTATTTTTGTAATATGCACGCGAATACTAATTTACCGAGGATTTAAATTGTCATTTTATGTAAAAAATGTTTTTTTTTCTTGTTGGTAATCATAATTTCATATGTTTAAGGTAATAAATATGTGCTTTAACTACAAAATTGTGGTTTTATGTTCTATTTCTGATTACGTCAGAAGCAGCGCTGCTACCTAGCAACGACTTCTAACGGAATACATAGGTATTCGAGTGAATTCCTAATTTATTTGAGAATTCGATCAAATGCTATTACATTTTTTTGTAAAAATCAATTGACGTCACGTAACTACAGGACCTTATTAAATTGATAATAAATTTCATACTTCTTTCCCCTTTCTCCCAAACTTTCTCAATTTCGTCCCAAAAACCCATTTTACTTTACAAAGATTTATATGTATTGCTTCTACTTTTATAGTTAACTCGCAAAAGTCGTAGTAGAAAACGTAATTTATGTCGAAATTTTCAAAATTGAACATATAAAACTACGTCCTGAAACAACCATTCAAAGTTCGACGCCGTTTTAAATTATACCTATAGACACCTGTTTGATTTAGTTTTAACGTTGCTTCCGCAAAGAACTTCCTACATTTAAATAAATATATTCATGAGATTCTATTTATTTTCATTTTTTAATAATTTATGAATATCCGCGTTAACAAATTTTGCGTGCAGGCTCCTAACTTATTACTATTTTTTAGTTTTCCAAAAAACATTCACGTAAGAATGAAAAAAATGGTAAGCCCTGCAAAAATGGACGTGTATAGACGTTTCCAAATCTCGTGAACAGTGACCTTGAAAAAGTTTTAACTTGACTCGATTATTACAAAAACAGCACACAACCGATTACAAGGAAATTAACTAAAAAATCTCAAGAAGGATGGATCTTTGCTCTTTTTTCAATTTTTCCCTTATAACCCAAAAACTACGCACTTTATGCTTAAAGTTTTTCTATACAAAAATAAATTACATTAAGTTTCCTACAAATTATGTCTCTTATGTTTTATTGTTCAGAGGAACATGTTAGGCGCTAGCGCGCATTAAAGTTAAAAAAACTTCCAAAATCGGCCGGAAAAATGTTTTTTAAATAAACAAAACAAGTCGATTTTTGTGAATTTTTATCAAATTTTAACGCACTGTAGCGTCTAAACCGTTTGTTTTATAAAAAAATCTTTCAGATATAGTTTGTAGGAAATTTTATCTAGTTTACTTTCACATAGGTGTACTTTTCTCAAAAAGTGTGTAGTTTGGAAGTTATAAGCGAGAAAGTGAAAAAAGAGCAAAACACACCCTTCTCGAGCCGCCGAGCTGAGCCGAGTTAATGCTGCCACTTTTAAGAGACTTGCGGTTGGTTTTGTTACTCATTTGCAATGTTCTTTTAGCCTGCCCTGCATTGCTCAAAATCAAAATTTTTGTATTTTAGTATTTCGACATTCCGCCTCTCGGACAAGCTATGCCGAAATACCCCAGCATCAACGCGCTCTACTACCTCAACTGTTTATTTTACAAAAAAACTTTATGAGACATAATCTGTAGAAAATTTAATTTATATTACTTTTGTGTAAGAACACTTTTCTTCAAAAGTGCGTAGTTTTTGAGTTATAACCGAAAGAACCAAGATCCATCCTTCTCGAGCCAATTTTTGGACGATTTTGAAAGTTTTTTTACTTTAGCGCCCGCTAGCGCCTAAATCGTTTACGTGAAGAAAAAAACTTTAAAGAAATTATTTGTAGAAAATTTAATTTCATTTATTTTTGTATAGAAGAGCCTATCTCATAAAGTGCCTAGTTCTTGAGTTATAAGCGATAAAAAAAATTTTGAACGATTTTGGAAGTTTTTTTAACTTTAACGCGCTCTAGCGCCTAAGTCGTTTACCTGGAGAAAGAAACTTTAGAAATATCATTTGTAGCAAATTTCATTTAACTTATTTTTGTATAGAAGAGTTTTTCTCATAAAGTGCCTAGTTCTCGAGTTAGAAGCGATAAAAACAATTTTGAACGATTTTGGAAGTTTTTTTAACTTTAACGCGCTCTAGCGCCTAAATCGTTTACCTGGAGAAAAAAACTTTAAAGAAATTATTTGTAGAAAATTTAATTTCATTTATTTTTGTATAGATGAGTTTTTCTCATAAAGTGCCTAGTTCTTGAGTTATAAGCGATAAAAAAAATTTTCGACGATTTTGGAAGTTTTTTTAACCTTAACGCGCTCTGGCGCCTAAATCGTTTACCTGGAAAAAAAGCTTTAGAGATATTATTTGTAGAAAATTTAATTTTATTTATTTTTGTATAGAAGAGTCTTTCTCATAAAGTGCGTAGTTTTCGAGTTATAAACGATAAAAAAAATTTGGGCGATTTTAGAAGTTTTTTGATTTTAACGCGCTCTAGCGTCTAAATCGTTTACCTGGAGAAAAAAAACTTTAGAGATGTCATTTGTAGAACATTGAATGTAATTTATTTTTTATAGAAGAATTTTTCTCATAAAGTGCATAGTTTTCTAGTTATAAGCGAAAGAACCAAGATCCATCTTTTCCGAGTCTCCCCCAAGTTATGCTGCCACTTTTAACAGGCAGACGGTTTTATTACTCCTTTACAATATTTTTTTGGCTGCATCATTAAAAGTTGTGTACTCATTGTTTAGTATAAGTGTCCGCTGGCTTCCGGACTAAAAATATGCCAAAGGTACGGACATAATGCAGGCCGATTCAGATTCAGATTCCGGTTCAGAAAGTCGGCGCATGCTGTGTCGGAATCAGATTAGTATGTGGTGGTTATAGTGGAAGCGTTTTTCAGAGTCATTTATCTGTCAATATTGGTTGAAAGTTGGTTACAATCATGGAGCCATCTGAAGACACAGTGTTTTTATTAGTTGCGACTGAAAATGTGGAATTAAAATTAAAGAAAAGTAGAACTTCATGAAATTAACCAATTACGATATAAATTTGATGAATATCATCACCTTTTTCCCCAATTCAAAAAGGATAGAAAACTATTTTTTGAATATTTGTCCCAAATTTGGGGCTTTAGTAACACTTTTACAATTAGTGCTTCGGCATTCATTTTTAAACTACACCATGTGTACGCCGAGTTCAAACTGAATCGGAAACCAGAATGAATAATTCATTCCGGTAAAGTATCTGACTCGGACACCTGTGCGCTTTTTCAGTTTTCTGCTTCAACTATGTCCACTCCCATTGATCAACACAGTTGAGTTCTCGCGCCGATTTTCTGAATCGGAATCTGAATCTGAATCGGCCTGCACTATGTCCGAAGGACCGTACTCGGACTCGGACTCTGAATAATAATTTAAAAGTATCTCCACTAAAGCTCCAACCACAGCTTCAAGAAGCGTTACACGCGCGTTTTCAGGACGTCCCTCTATTACAAACCTAAACCACAGTACACCACAGTTTATGTACTGTGCCCAAACCCAATATTGTAAAGTTGAAATAATCTAAGAGAAAAGAGAACCACTCGATTACATTCTTAAACCAATTTGTAGAACAGCTATAACAATAGCCGTGTTCGAACGTCTGCGATTTCTGTCTATCTCCATTATCAGTAGAGGATGCAGACTCGACTTGAGTAGTAAACACTAATCAATCAAGAGCGCGTCGCTTTTAAACACGGCTTAGAAGTTATCAAAAACTAACATCGCGATAAAGTATTCATTTTACGGCAACCTTTTGACTCCGTATAATAGTCGAAACTAAAACTGCCACAGCTTTGGAAAAGTTTTAGAAAAATTACTCGTTAACGTGTCACGATTTAACGTCAAAACTTTAATTAAAACTCATAATTATACAATTAATTTTATAAGATTAGTGGGCACAATTTAGTCCAATCAAATTTGTAATTTAAATTTATAAAAGACGGCACTAAATAATTTTTTGAGTAATTACAAGGAGGGGTTATTTGTTAGTGTTGGAGTATTATACAGTGTGTCGTTTGTCACAAAAGTATGGGGACGATCGAATAATTTTTTAACGGGCGCAAGTAACGCAGTATAATTGGGAGAAACTTCCCCTCACACCCATGAGACGATGGGGGGTTGGTAAAAAAAATTGAATGGAAAGGTTTGATGGTTTGAAAGCTTCAGTAAAGTGCTCTCGTCAGTTTGATACACTTTTTAAAGTATACGGCGAACCCTCGCTCCAATTTGAATTAAATTCATTGAGCATATTGAAATGGAGCCCGTCAACAAGATTGTTAGGTTTTTAAAAACAATTAATTTTATTTATATTATTTTTGAATGTAAATCGGGAAAGATTTTTAATGTAATTCTGCACGTCGTAAAATATAAATTATACGCGTAAGCCGCGAATCGTTGTTTAAGTGTTTAACAGTCCCTCAACCGCTTTCATCTTTATTGAAGAGTAAATAGTGTAATTAAAAATGCATACCTCATCAAAGAGATTGAGAAGATTAATTTTAATTAATAATTTGTTAGATTTTTAAATTGCTCTCGTTTCAAAATCAGCCAAATGTGTAATGTCATTAAATAAGGTGTTGTAAGTTGTAAGGTACCTGCTTATTTACAAGCAGCTGCTCAATTATTAATCACTTTATTTCATTAATTTATTGATGGCACCCAAGAGGTTTTTTGTAACTGTAGACGAGGCGATTGTTTGCCGTGGCTTTTGCACGAGACGACTCTCTACAATTTTATTTCTAATGCCGCCACTGTCGGCTTAATTTCCAAAAGCTACAAATTTACTTAAAGCTCGACCAGGAATCTGGGAACACACTGTATACTGGTGTTCGTTTTTTGAAGCAGCAATAATGTTTGATTTAAATTAAAAACAAAGCTAATCATTTATTTAAATTGACCACCACTGTCATTATCGATAGATCGAATCCAGCTCATATTCTCATAGATGTTAAATAAATGAAACGGTAAAATTTCAGGAATCTACTGTACATTATTAATCGATGCACTTACAGCTGTTAACATGCAACTCGTTAACTTTTCAGCGCTTTTCAGTTTCTATTTTTCGGAAATGCTTTTCAAACACTAATTTTCCGTCTCAATCAATACTTTGCAAAAGTCCAAATAATTTGTACAAGGTGATTCAAAATTTGTCGTGAAATGGCCTTATTTCAATAACCAATAACCGCCAATAACTAAGTAGTTACTGCATTTCTCGTGTCGTTGCAGCGAAATGTCTCCTTATAACCACTTTTTCAGTTAAAAACCCCTCCTGTGCCGAATGACATTTAAACATTTTAAGAATTGTTATCTGAATGTGACGTAGATACTATTTTCGTTCTCTCCGAAGCAGTACAATGAGACTTTTGCGTATTTATTATTTACTTCTAAACCGTTTGCGTTTGTTTATTTGTTGGAAACGTTCTCTACAACGTTCATGAATATTTACCCAATAATAGTTTAGTCTTGGCTCGACTGTACGATGTAAGTGCCTATAGAGTTTCAATGTATAACTAGCTCAATTGTTTCGGCGTTCAAGTCAAAGGTTCGTTTTCGCACGTTTCAAAATTGGCGTTTGCATATTAATGGGCGCGTTCATGAAATTGGATGGTTTGTTTGATTATAGTACGGGGTACGAAAGTGGTGAAATTACGAAACTTTAGTGTGTGTTTCCTCCACCTTTATGGCTCTATTATTTTTGTTTAACAAGTAGTACGTACATCTTTTGTTCGTATCTTTGTAAGTGCTTAAAGTATTCAATAACGGAGAAGTGGGTGCAGACTGTATCGCGCTCTCTAATGTCTTAAAAATCATAAAATGGTGCCTTTATAAAATCCCCTTTTAACAACTTGAAAGTTGAATAAAACTGGATAATGGAATTTTAATCTATTTTTTATTACTTAGCTCAGTATTTGCTGAAAATAAACTTTGGTGCACGTTACATACTCCTAAAAGGTTGCCTGTGATTTTAGATGCTTAATCAGCGACTTTTTATGACAGTATGTTTCATTTATCGTCCGGAAGGTAGCGAACACTTGACTAAACGATAAAGTATAAGCCTTTTAACGATGCAGGCTGAAAGAACATTGTAAATGAGTAATAAAACTAACCGTCTGATACTCCTAAGTGGCAACATTAGCTTAGAAGCGGCTCGAGAAAGGTGGGGTTTTGCTCTTTCTCGGTTTTTCGCTCGAAACTTAAAAACTACATAATATATGAGAAAAGTTTTTCTATATAAAAGTAAACTACATCAAGTTTCCTGCAAGTTAGATCTGGTAGGTTTTATTTCTCAGGATTAGGCGCTAGAGCACCTTAAAGTTCGACAAAAGGTTCAAAATCGGTTAAAAACTGTTTTTTTTTGTTTATCGCTTATAACTCGGAAACTACGCACTTCTAGAGAAAAGTGTTTCCATACAAAAATAAAGTGTATTTAATTTCCTATAAATGATATTTCTTAAGTTTTTTTATTCAGACAAACGGTTTAGGCGCTAGAGCGTATTAAAGTTTTACGAAAATTCAAAATTGGCCGAAAAGCTTGTTTTCTAGATCTAATACGTTGTAAATGAACCCCAACATACACACATAAGTGAAAAAACTTTAAATGAGATAACTTTTTTTTTACCAAACGCCTCGGGAATCGAACCCAAAACCTTGCTATTTCCGGTAGCACGCCTATACCAAATACGCTAGGAGGTTAGCATAATTTTCACAAAGCAATCCGGCATTGTTAAATGCGTCGAGAAAGCGAAATATATATAAATCAAATTAGTATGCATACAACAATCATACTTGAAGAAATTACAAATTTTTAAATATTTAGGGTTAATTAGTTAGATAGATCTAATAAGTTTTAAATGAATTTCGCTTTCTCGACGCATTTAACAATGCCGGATTGCTTTGTGAAAATTATGTTAACCTCCTAGCGTATTTGGTATAAGCGTGCTACCGGAAATAGCAAGGTTTTGGGTTCGATTCCCGAGGCGTTTGGTGGAAAACAAATTTTCTCATTTAAAATTTTTTCACTTATGTGTGTATTTTGGGGTTCATTTACAACGTATTAGATCTATCTAACTAATTAACCCTAAATATTTAAAAATTTGTAACTTGTTTTCTAGTTTTTCGTTTATAACTTGAAAACTACCCACTTTTAGGGAAAATGTGTTTCTATACAAAAATAAATTGCATTTGATTTCCTATAAATTATATTTCTTAAGTTTTTTTTTCAAACTAACGCTTTAGGCGCTAGAGCGCATTAAAGTTTGACTAAAATTCCAAATCGGCCAAAGAGCTTGTTTACAAATGTTTCGTATATAACTTGTAAACTACCCACTTTTAGGGAAAAGTGTTTCTATACAAACATAAAGTGTATTTAATTTCCTACAAATTATATCGTTTAAATCTCTTTCGTCCAACGAACAGTTTAGGTGCTAGAGCCTGTTGTAGTATAGCTCCTCGAGAAGGATGGATTTTTGGGGATCAAACTAAACCATAGGGCGCACGAAAAATTTATATACAAAAAGTTATATTTTTGGTGTGGATTTAAAAAATATATATTTTCGGAGACTTTTAAGTCCGGAAACCAGATGTTCTTCAACTTTTCTGGAATTTGAAAATTTTGGACTTTTTGTCAAACTTTAACGCGCTCTAGTGCCTAAACCATTTGTCTGAGGGAAAAAAATTTAGAGATATATTTTGTCAGAAATTTTATGTAGTTTACCCTTATATTGAGCGCTTTTTTCAAAAAGTGTGTAGTTTTGAAGTTATAGACCCATCTTTCTTAAGCAGCTCTCAAGTTAATGTTGCCACCTTGTAGTGGTAGACGGTCGGTTTTATTACTCATTTGCAATGTTCTGTCAGTCTGCATTGTTTAAAATTTTGTACTTTTCGCTTGCTTCCTCTCAAACTATTACGGTGGTAGTAACTAAAATCAAAACATAATGATTGAACACATGTACAAACAGTTATACAATTACGCAAGGATAATGACACCAAATAAATTCTTTGAATTAACAGCTAACGTCTTAGATACTGACAGAATGAAACTCTTGAAAATGAATATTTTATTTTTCCCTTGTAATGTCATATTCGACTCGATTATTGCTTCACATTACGGCTATACTAAACATCGACTGTCTGTTGAGTCTCATCCATCAACATTAATGTCTAAACATACAAAATTTGATTTTTCATGTAACATTTTAATTACATTGGCCTACAAAAGACTAAAATATCACTGACAGCTTATCCTGAAATTTCTATCCCCTTAAGCGCTGCAACATCGATTAAATTTGCCCAACATATTTTCTACAATTGCGATAACGATGCTACAAATTATCTTTTTTTTTTCTCTATAAAACTGCTGCAAATGCATTGTTCATTCTACCATTTAAACTAATTTTTATTTTTGAATGGCTTCTTGAAAACGTTCTCTACGCAAATCTTAACTCCAATTTTCGTTCCCCTTTCCTTAAATTTCTATTGTTTTTCATTTTCTGATAAAGCTTTATAGATCTCTCCAATTGCATATTTTGTGAATCGACATTCATTATTTTTAATCTCTTAAATCTTCTTTTCTATATTATACATTTTTCTTTTATTTCGTCCAGCTCTAGAATATTATAATCCTATGCACAAAAGCTTTTTAGCGTCACTAAAATACTGTTTTAGTTTATCGTAACGTTATTGTAAATCTTTTCATGTTGTTTTTATTATTTCGTTTCGAATTGAGCAAAATGGAAAAAAATTTTAAAACAGACTTAAATTCGAAATTTGTAATTGTTATTTTTGTTTAATTGGCGTACAATGGATATTCCATCATCGTTATGATGGTTTTGACAGAATCAAAATCGAATTTCCAAAGCTTTTACGGTCATTTCAATTTAATCATTCATTATGTAAATGTTCCGCTACTGCAATAATAAACGTGGCTTTTTCTATTTCTAGCAGCTGCTGATTTTTTCAATATTACAGCAGTCACGTAATGGGGAAATTTTCTGTATTAATCTACAATAACACCTTTAAAATTCTAAAAAGATTCTCTGAATGCAATCTTTTTGCCGAATTTCTTGAAAAATTGAACTGAAATGCCTGGTTTGTTCTCGTAGTAGTCTGAGAGGCAGAGAGCATTTTGACTAAACCGAGAAGGGTGTATTTTTGGCTCTTTCTCAGTTTTTCGCTTATAACTCAAAAACTACGCCCTCTATGAAAAAAATTGTTTTATATAAAAATAAAGTACATTCAATTTCCAACAAATCGTATTTCCTAAGCTTTTTTCATCCGGTAAAAGATTTAGACGCTAGCGCGCGTTTTGTTAAAAAACTTTCAAAATCGGGCAAAAAATTATTGTTTCGCACATAACTAAAACACTAGAATATATATTTTTAATATATAAAATTTCCCACAAACTATATCTGAAAGATTTTTTTCACAGACAAACAGTTAGGCACTAGAGCTCGTTAAAGTTTGAAAAAAATTCTCCAAGAAACTGTTCTTTAGTTTAGTTAGTTGTAGTTTAGTTTTACCCCTCAAAACCATCCTCATATACTTGAACGCGCTCTAGCACCTAAACTGTTTGTTTAACAAAAAAAATCTAAAAGACATAATTTGTTGGAAGTTGAACGTGCCTTATTTTTGTATAGGAACACTTTTCTACGAAAGTGAGTAGTTTTTGAGTTATGAGTAGGTAAGTGACACGATTAACTTGGGAGGCGACTCGAGAAGGGTGAATTTGGGCATTTTTACGGTTTTTTGCCTATAAGTCAAACACTACGCCGTTTATTAGAAAAAATGTTTTATATAAAAATAAAATACCTTCAATTGCCTACAAATTATATATCTTAAGCTTTTTTCCTCGGGTGAACGACTTAGGCGCTACCGCTCGTGCAATTCAATAAACTTAAAAAATCGGCCAAAAAAATTAATTTATCTCTTATAACTAAAAAAACTACGCACTTTTAGAGAAAAGTACTTTTATGTAAAAGTAACTACATCAAATTTCCTACAAACTATATCTAAAATGTTTTTTCCACAGACGAACGGTTTAGGCACTAGAGCTCGTTAAACTTTGAAAAATATTTCAAAAAACTGCTCTTTAGTTTAGTTAGTTAGCTTTACCCCTCAAAACCATCCTCATATACTTGAACGCGCTCTAGCACCTAAACTGTTTGTTTAACGAAAAAAATCTAAAAGACATAACTTGTTGGAAATTGAATGTACCTTATTTTTTATATAGGAACACTTTTCTACAAAAGTGAGTAATTTTTGAGTTAAGAGTTGAAAACCATTGCTTGGCAGAACAGAAGGTTTTCTTCACTTTAATGCTCGCTAGCACCTGAATCATTTATCTGAGAAAGAAAACGTAATAGATTTAATTTGTAAAAAATTTGAAGTACTTTATTTTTGCATAGAAAAACTTTTCTTATAAAGTGCGTAGTTTTCGAGTTATAAGCGAAAGAGCCAAGATCCACCTTTTTTGAGCCTCCCCCAAGTTGATGCTGTCACTTTTACCAGGCAGGCGGTTGGCTTAAGTACTAAATTTTGTACTTTATGGTTTAGTAAAAGGGTTCGCTGCCTCCCGGACTATAGTGGCGAAATGTGTAAATAAATTAATATGACCATCATCTTTAAATTAATATCGAAGCGGTGCACAATGGTTTCTTTTGAAAAAAATTACGTATTTCCAAGTTCTAAAATGTTTCAATGCCCCCAAACATGAATTAATTAAATTAATATTGTTTCGACTTAATTTTTTCAGTACCCGAGGGCATTTAGGGAAAAGTTTCCTGAATGATAAATTGGATATGATATACCAAAAAATGTCACCGTGGAAAAATGTTTGCCCAATACATCGAATTATTTATTTCCTGCGTCAAGTAGGGAAACCTGTGCCTTTTACAATATCATGCAACCTGCCTGACACGAACTCACACACACGATGATGATGAAGATAATAATTAGCTAATTTTCTAGTATTATTTAAGTCGTTGGTTTAGGACTTGAAGTTATAAACTTGGGAATTATCCTATACAAACATAAGCAGAGAAATTGAAATCCTTTACGTACTTATTACGAATGTAGAATTCTGCCCGCAATTAATATGGAATAATAATATAATATATTATATTATGTATAGTAGGTTTAGGGAAATTTCAAAATGGAGTAGTACTAAAATTACTAACCGCGTACCTACTATTTTATATTTAATTAAAATTATACCAAAGCTAATCTTTATTTAATGTTGTCAATAGCGCATTAAAGAAATAGTTTAGGCATCGTAAAAATAAAAGAATATTATTGCACTTAATAAAGTTTTAATGCCTACAAGACACCAAAATTTATGTGTACCTTTTAGGGTTTGCAATTTAATGTACGTTAACATTATCATGTTTTCCTTTCGCGTAAACATATGCAAATTAAGGAATATGCTCTCAATTATACGAACCTCACATTTTGAGTGAGGCTTAACTATCAGTGGGGAGGTCGTGGAACTTTTGATTGAAAACTAATTTAGATTCAAAACTAATCCTTAATGGTCGTATAATTACAAAAACTGTGCAATTGATTTTTAAAGTGGTCGTATGTTTTATATATGCGTTCATCTAGTAAGCAATGAAACGGCCTTTTAACACGCCACTCTTGTAAATTTAAACCGATTCTTTAATTCTTATAATTAATTTTTTTATAAGTAAATTATACAAATTTAATTACAAATGTACAACTTAATAGTTTGTCGACTATTTATTTTAATGTAACAAACTAATTTAAAGAAATTTGGTACCCCTTTACAAGTTGTTTGAATTTTCTAATTATTACTGCAGAAACTATCTAAAAATGCGCGCTTATCGGGCACCCTGTATAAAATAATAAATTTTAGAAATTTTGTACAATGGAAAATATTTTTATAAAAGCGCCTTGTATTGGAAAAAGGCTGAAAACTGTGCTCTAAAATGCAATTTCTCATTTTGGAACTTGGTACGTTCAATTTGACATTTTAATTTGTTTAAAATTCCTCAAGGCAAAAATTTTTCCCCATTTCTGCTTCTAAAATAAAATAGTCCTAATACAGCTATTGCAGAAAATAATTTATCGTAAAAATTTTAAAGTAGACTTTTGAAAAATATAAAACTTAATCAACCGAACAGAATTGAATAGGTTGTTCGTATTTTATTTTCATTTTACCCACAGCTCATTTTCCATTAGAAAATGTTTTTTCCCTATAATTTGTTACGATATTGAAAGTAAATACATACTTTTAAAGTACAAGTCACGTTTCCTGTTTCAAAATTAAACGTCGTATAAAGACTCCTTGGTACTGTTAAAGTTCAACTTGTACAAAAATGAAAAAGAAAAATTTAAATGCGAGAAAAAGTTTTCCCAAATCATCTTGTTATTTTATAACGTAAATTATCCGGGCTCCTAAGTAGACCTTAGAGAAATATATCTAGACAGTTATTCCATTTATGCAATTTGAGAGAGATATGAGCTTAGAGCGCCCTTTAAATTAATTTATAACACTTTTTTTACAGTTCTCTGTAATATTTTATTCAAATTTTCCTAAGTTAATCGAGAAAGTTGGAAAAGCTCCACACTCAACTGATTTTACTAACGAACTTTAAATTAATATTCAACTAAAATTAGTTCATTTATTTGTCTAAAAGACGACTTTTGTATAACCTATTTAGCTAAAGCGGGATTTACACGGGACGTTTCAAAAGAGTATACGTCAACTCGGACGGCAAACTTCTCACTAGACTACTGCTTCTCTAGCTCGTATTTTTATTAAACGCTTCCTGCAGGAGAAAAAGAGTGTTGTTCTTCAGTGCTTTGAGAAGCCCTTGGTCAATCTAGAGCAGTTTTGGAAACAAGACTTCTCGGAATAGCACGCGTGTGCTTTAGAGGCCTAATAATTTTCTAATTGGCTCCCACTTCTTTTATTTGAATTGCTGGCACCTTTTATAACTTCAAATCCATCCTCACATACTTCAACGCGCTCTAGCACCTAAACTGTTTGTTTAAAGAAAAAATGTAAGCAACATAATTTGTAGGAAATTTAACGTAGTTTATTTTGGTATAAAAATACTTTTCTCCAAAAGTGAGTAGCTTTCGAGTTACGAGCGATAAAACAGTTTCTTGGCCAACATTGGAACGTTTTTTCATTTTAACGCTCGCTAGCGCCTAAATCGTTTACCTGAAGAAAAAAATTTAAGAGATATAACTTGTAGAAAATTTAATTTAATTTATTTTTGTTTAAAAAAATTTTCTTATAAAGTACGTAGTTTTCCAGTTATAAACGAAACCCTGAAAAAAGATTTGTCTAAAAGATGACTTTTGTATAACCTCTTATTTAGCTAAAGCGGGATTTACACGGGATGGTTCAACTGAGTATACGTCAACTCGGACGGTAAGTTTCTCATCAGACAGCTGCTTCTCAAGCTTGTACTTTTATGAAACGTTTCTTGAGTAAGAAGACAAAAATTGCTGTTCTGCGGCGCTTTGAGAAGTCCTTAGTCAATCTAGAGCACAGTTTTGAAACCAAGACTTTCCGCAATAGCACACGTGTGCTCCAGGTGCTTAATAATTTTCTAATTTACTCCCACTTTTTCTATTTAAATTACTGGCACCCTTTCTCTACGCAAGGCTTTTGTCTTCATCTGATTTTTGAAACATTGCGATCTCTCTGCAGACTTGGGTTAGACATTTTTCAACAGTCTGTCAATTTCATAGAGTTGGCGTTTTTAATCCGCCGCTCTTCTCAACTTACTCATTGGCTCCTTTTCTTTTCATTGAATTACGAACACCTTTTCTCTTATCCAAGACTAAGGATGCATCCCCAGAAGCTTCTGGTATTTTACGATTTCTATACCCGTCTGATTTGTAGTCGTTTACTTTTCGTTATTCTCATTTTTGGTAACATATGCTCAACTTGTAGATTATGATACGTTAGAATTTGAAATCATCTAGAAAAAAACTGCAATCTAATTTTGCAATTTATTTGTTTCAGCTACAGGTAGATATTAGTTTGCATTTCAGGATGCACACAAACGCTTGTATATTGAATCTTCTTATTATTAGCTTCCAAACCCCTAAATATCGAATTTCTCGGCTATTTTCCGGGTCATGTATTCTAAATCGTAGCGCAATCTTGTGCCAAAACTATTATCTGCAAATTGTGGTGTGTACAAAACAGCATTCTGTGATGTGAATTTGTGAATAGTATTATACTAGTAGTTCATATACACATTTCACTACGATGAGGTTATATAGCTCGGTGTTGAGTTCAGAACCGACTTTGTATGCAGCTCTTATAAAAAAATTTATATTTGTTTGTCCCAAATAATGCATCGTTATCATATTTACTCGGCTCATTTAACCAACTTTCTATCTCTCTTCAGTACAGTGACGGCTTTTCAGAGGAGTCTAGGGAGGCTCAGCCTCCCTAACCAAAAGAAGAAGAGAGAAAAAACAGAAAATTTACAGTGAACAATGTTGTTTAAAATTAAAAACCAACTTGACTATGTTTACAAAAACTAAATTAGACCCCGCCCATTTTTGCCTGCGGAACGCTCTTTGCCTCGCGCCGCTCGCTAAATTTTGAAATTGATGGGCCGCCACTGTTTCAGTAGTAATAATAAAGACAGAGGACCGGGGTGGCCTAGAGGCTAGCATCGTCGCATGCGGATGTAAAGGTCGTAGGTTCAAAGCCGGCAGACACCACTGGAGTGTTTCTATGTGTCAAATACCCGGTCCTGGTGGTTCGGAACCCACCTAAAGCTGTAGGTCCCGTCTGCTAATAACCACAGTAGTTGATGCGGACGTAAAATACAAAAAATAATAATAATAACAATAATAAAAACAGCCTAGCCTGGTTGTTCTACTTTCAGTGAGAGTCCACGAGGTATATTTTTCAATACTCCAACACACCGAGTTTCTTATACAATGAAAGGGTTACAAAGGTTTGTTTTTATCGGCTCCAGTTGCAATAAAGAAATTCGTTCTAACTTCTGATTTATGTTTAACAATTTCTACCTAATCTTAGATTAGTCGATATATCTTATTTCGAGTTTTTCAACTATTCGCTTTGTGACGTGGAAGATACAATCAAAGGGTAGACATAATGTTTACGCCCTTCTTGCTTTTAGACGATACTCCCCAGGCACTAACTTATATTGCCGCATTTGTACTCGCCTATTTGATAATCCTATAATTTATCTACAAATCTCTCGCTTTCAGAATGACCCCCTGGTGTAGATAAAATATGCGGCAGTCAGTTCCTATTGTACGGAAAATAAATTGAAGACCCTCCTTTAGCTTCTCCTTCCGTCGCTCCAACCTTTCGATTCCGTTCTCGTGTCGTCGGAAGTCACATACTCACACACAGACACTCTGACAGTGTGATGACAGGAATTTTTTGCTTTCGAAACTGATTTTGGTGGATCTGAAAAGTCATAACGTGGATATTTCCTAAATAAGGATTTAAAACAAAAATTTTCAGAAGCGGATTTTGCTACTCTACACAAAAAAGCAACAAGTCATGCATATTTGGGCGCTTGAAAGAAGAGACATTTATATTGTTGAAACTCTTGTTGTTGACGTCGAAACGAGGCTGTTAAAACTCAAAGTAATAAAACTTAATTTTTATCTCATTTAAAAACAAACCTAATTATTATGAGCAAGCCGTGTACCTAATAATGTTTAGCACAAACTCCTGCGGTCTCTAATTACGTAATTTAAATAAAATGAACTCGTTTCAACACAAACAAAGAGAGATGACAATTCAAAAAGAAATTTATTTTTTCGCCCTTAAAATTAGTCGAATTACAAGTTTGCGAAAATATTTTCCAACTTTCCCTCTTTCGGAAAAAATACGTTAAAGTTTATCTGCAAATAGACGAATAATGAAATTTTTAAAATCTTTTTATTATTAAAAATAATCTAAGTTGAAAGTTGAACTGGAATTTTAGAAGTTAAACACAATTTGAGACTCGAGTTTGAGTAAGTTTTAAAAGTTTCTCGAATCTTAGAGCCGTTTCGTTTAACTTTCTGTCGAAAATTTCGCTTTTTTGATGAATTATTTTCAAATAGGTAATACTTTCGAGCAGGTATTTAATCATTGTTGAAATTAAAAAAATATATAAGAGCTGTTCGTTTGATTGTTTCGGGTAAATAAAATATTTTCGTTTTGTGTAATTAAAGGCGCAATGCAAGCAAGCACTTTTATGGTCTCGTGGTTTAGGAAAGCAGGGGAAATAATGGCGCTGTCCAATGATGGGGATAGGAATATCATATTCAAATCTACACGAGCACTATTTACATTTGCCGACATTTATTTATTTAATACTGAAAATGATAAGCGAATTAATCCCTGTATAGAAGTGTTTCTAAACTCTTTTACTTATTTTGAAAATATTGGGTGTCAAAGGTACCAAAATACGAAAATTGCACATTTTCCTGTATTAGCCAGGAAAACTCTGCTCTGCTCAGCTTTGCAGCTATTTTTAATTAATACCTTTTACATCGGACTAAATACCTCTATTGTAACTGTTTGAAGACTTTCGTAATAGATACTCCAGATTTACTTCGAGTGGATGGCACGACAAAAAAACCCTCATCGAGTTAACGAAGTCTGTGCGAGTCTCTCAAAATCGTTAATTATTACGTGTCTTTACATTTAGTGGCCCATTGATAACCCATCTCCACTCGAGCATTTTTCAAAACGACTCGAGCGTATTTTAACGTCCTCTTGAATTCACCCTACCTGTGTGTGTGTGTGTGGCCTCAAATTCGCAATTGAATTAAATCGAAGCAAATGGGAAACTTACTACTTGGCCTGGTAATTAATTTACATTTTTTCACTGCGCATTTTTTCTCCCTTTGCTTTTTCGAACGGGAATTGCCATCTCTATCAACACTGTTAATACGTAGATTTCTGATCTGATAAAGTTCCATTTCGTCTTCTTACTTCGTACTACTACTGTACGCATTGCTCGCTTATTAATCCTGTTTTATTCAAACTCTCCTACTCAGACAAAATTAATAACTCTTACAAGTGTCAGATTCCATGGCTCACTTTGTCTCATTCGTAAATTTGTTCGAATGTTAATTTCAAATTCGCAACAATGCCTTCAAAGATAATTAATAGTGGAGGCTGGATTTTAATTAGTTTAACGAATTCCTAAGTAAATATAATTAAAACTTCAAGTTTAGTAATTAAAAGAATAAAAGGACAATTTATTGTATCATATTTGTTAACAAACAAGCATTGAAATGACACGCAAATAAACAGCAAGATCCGAAGTTCGAGAATGTCTTCCTTATAACTCGTCAACTCGAGAATGTCTATCTGTTTGTATCTTTTTCTGCCTATACGATATGTCTGTTTGTCTGCCAGTCTGTCTGCTTGTATGTTTGTCTTGCCTTTCTGTTGCCTTTCTGTTTGTTTGTCTGTCAGTATATCTGTATGTTTGCCTGTCGGTCTATCTGTCTGTTTGCCAGTCTCTTTTTCTATCTGTTTCTCCGTCCTAGAGTGCGTTCGACGACTAGTCTCTGTCTGTGCGAGCGGCTATTAGCCATCACTTCAATAATAAATGCATATTTATTTTTTACACAAAACCAAAATTTAAAGGCCTCGCGTTGGTGGCCAAAATATTGCGTAACTTTTTATTACAATAAATTTATAATTCAGTTTATTTACTTGGCTTACAAAGGGCCGTAGCTTTTGAGAGGTGTTTTGAAGGTAAAATCAGAATCACCACTACAATTTTACAAGAAAAACTAGGCTTTTTAACTAAAGAAATAGAGGGTGGTCCAAAATAAAGTCTTTTTAGTTGCATTTTGGAAAATCTTGACCCACATAGTCCAGTCACTGTAAAAAAATAAATTACCTATCTAGAAAAAAATAGTAGTTTTCTTTCTGTCGTTCTTTATGTATTTGGGAATGCTGAATCCGAGTTTCAACTTTGCCACGATAAACGGTTTAGGCGCTAGAGCGTGCTAAAGTTTGCTACAAATTTTAAAAATGATCATAAACTTTTTTTTAATTTCTTGCTTATAACTCAGAAACTACGCACTTTTTGGGAAAACTATTTCTATACAAAAATACTCTACATTAAGTTTTCTATAAATAATGTTTCTTGTTTTTTTTTCTAAGATAAACAGCTTAGACGCTAGAGCGTGCTGAAGTTTGCCATAAACTCCAAAATCTATCAAAAAAATAATGTTTTTTAATTTCTTGCTTATAACTCGGAAACTACGCACTTTTTGGGAAAACTATTTCTATACAAAAATACTCTACATTAAGTTTTCTATAAATAATGTTTTTTGTTTTTTTTCTAAGAGAAACGGTTTAGGCGCTAGAGCGTGCTAAAGTTTGCTACAAATTTTAAAAATGATCATAAACTTTTTTTTAATTTCTTGTTTATAACTCGGAAACTACGCACTTTTTGGGAAAACTATTTCTATTCAAAAATACTCTACATTAAGTTTTCTATAAATAATGTTTCTTGTTTTTTTTTCTAAGATAAACGGCTTAGACGCTAGAGCGTGCTTAAGTTTGCCATAAACTCCAAAATCTATCAAAAAAATAATGTTTTTGAATTTCTTGCTTATAACTCGGAAACTACGCACTTTTTGGGAAAACTATTTCTATACAAAAATACTCTACATTAAGTTTTCTATAAATAGTGTTTTTTGTTTTTTTTCTAAGATAAACGGTTTAGGCGCTAGAGCGTGCTAAAGTTTGCTACAAATTTTAAAAATGATCATAAACTTTTTTTTAATTTCTTGCTTATAACTCGGAAACTACGCACTTTTTGGGAAAACTATTTCTATTCAAAAATACTCTACATTAAGTTTTCTATAAATAATGTTTCTTGTTTTTTTTTCTAAGATAAACGGCTTAGACGCTAGAGCGTGCTTAAGTTTGCCATAAACTCCAAAATCTATCAAAAAAATAATGTTTTTTTATTTCTTGCTTATAACTCGGAAACTACGCACTTTTTAGGAAAACTATTTCTATTCAAAAATACTCTACATTAAGTTTTCTATAAATAATGTTTCTTGTTTTTTTTTCTAAGATAAACAGCTTAGACGCTAGAGCGTGCTGAAGTTTGCCATAAACTCCAAAATCTATCAAAAAAATAATGTTTTTGAATTTCTTGCTTATAACTCGGAAACTACGCACTTTTTGGGAAAACTATTTCTATACAAAAATACTCTACATTAAGTTTTCTATAAATAGTGTTTTTTGTTTTTTTTCTAAGATAAACGGTTTAGGCGCTAGAGCGTGCTAAAGTTTGCTACAAATTTTAAAAATGATCATAAACTTTTTTTTAATTTCTTGCTTATAACTCGGAAACTACGCACTTTTTGGGAAAACTATTTCTATTCAAAAATACTCTACATTAAGTTTTCTATAAATAATGTTTCTTGTTTTTTTTTCTAAGATAAACGGCTTAGACGCTAGAGCGTGCTTAAGTTTGCCATAAACTCCAAAATCTATCAAAAAAATAATGTTTTTTTATTTCTTGCTTATAACTCGGAAACTACGCACTTTTTAGGAAAACTATTTCTATTCAAAAATACTCTACATTAAGTTTTCTATAAATAATGTTTCTTGTTTTTTTTTCTAAGATAAACAGCTTAGACGCTAGAGCGTGCTGAAGTTTGCCATAAACTCCAAAATCTATCAAAAAAATAATGTTTTTTAATTTCTTGCTTATAACTCGGAAACTACGCACTTTTTGGGAAAACTATTTCTATACAAAAATACTCTACATTAAGTTTTCTATAAATAATGTTTTTTGTTTTTTTTCTAAGAGAAACGGTTTAGGCGCTAGAGCGTGCTAAAGTTTGCTACAAATTTTAAAAATGATCATAAACTTTTTTTTAATTTCTTGTTTATAACTCGGAAACTACGCACTTTTTGGGAAAACTATTTCTATTCAAAAATACTCTACATTAAGTTTTCTATAAATAATGTTTCTTGTTTTTTTTTCTAAGATAAACGGCTTAGACGCTAGAGCGTGCTTAAGTTTGCCATAAACTCCAAAATCTATCAAAAAAATAATGTTTTTGAATTTCTTGCTTATAACTCGGAAACTACGCACTTTTTGGGAAAACTATTTCTATACAAAAATACTCTACATTAAGTTTTCTATAAATAGTGTTTTTTGTTTTTTTTCTAAGATAAACGGTTTAGGCGCTAGAGCGTGCTAAAGTTTGCTACAAATTTTAAAAATGATCATAAACTTTTTTTTAATTTCTTGCTTATAACTCGGAAACTACGCACTTTTTGGGAAAACTATTTCTATTCAAAAATACTCTACATTAAGTTTTCTATAAATAATGTTTCTTGTTTTTTTTTCTAAGATAAACGGCTTAGACGCTAGAGCGTGCTTAAGTTTGCCATAAACTCCAAAATCTATCAAAAAAATAATGTTTTTTTATTTCTTGCTTATAACTCGGAAACTACGCACTTTTTAGGAAAACTATTTCTATACAAAAATACTCTACATTAAGTTTTCTATAAATAATGTTTCTTGTTTTTTTTTCTAAGATAAACGGCTTAGACGCTAGAGCGTGCTTAAGTTTGCCATAAACTCCAAAACCTATCAAAAAAATAATGTTTTTTAATTTCTTGCTTATAACTCGGAAACTACGCACTTTTTGGGAAAACTATTTCTATACAAAAATACTTTACATTAAATTTTCTATTAATAATGATTCTTGTTTTTTCTAAGATAAACGGCTTAGACGCTAGAGCGTGCTGAAGTTTGCCATAAACTCCAATATCTTTCAAAAAATTATGTTTTTTAATTTCTTGTTTATAACTCGGAAACTACGCACTTTTTGGGAAAACTATTTCTATACAAAACTAAACTGCATTAAATTTTCTATAAATAACGGTTTTTGGTTTTTTTCTAAGATAAACGGTTTAGGCGCCAGAGCGTGCTAAAGTTTGCCACAAATTCCAAAAACGATCAAAAAAAATTTTTTTTCATTTCTTGCTTATAACTCGGAAACGACGCAATTTTTTGGAAAACTATTTTTATACAAAAATAAACTACATTAAATTTTCTATAAATAACGCTTCTTGTTTTTTTTTTCTAAGACAAACGGTTTAGGCGCTAGAGCGTGCTGAAGTTTGCCATAAAATTGATAAAAAAACAATTTTTTTAATTTCTTGCTTATAACTAGGAAACTAAGTACGCACTTTTTGAGAAAACTATTTATATACAAAAACGAAGCAACTTAAATTGACCATAAATTAGTACACAGCGGGCCTAATTAAAAAATTTTTTCTCCCAAATTTTTTAATTTAAAATGGGGACCAGTATGATTAGTTACCCTACTTTCTAGTTATTTTATTATAACTTAGGAAATAATTATTATTTTAGAAATCTAATAACAGAAATATATAGATAAAATATAGGGCTTCAGTTTGGATATAGCCGATTTTTAAAATCATTTCAAAATTGACTACTTTTAAGAGCCCAAATTGATTAAAACTTTAAAACGTATTTTCACAAAATCTGCTACGGTCGTTTTGTTTATATTTTAATATGTTGTTGATATCGAAGTTCTTAATTTAACATCGTTATTTGGTTTATTTGGTATGGGCAGATCCGGAGTTATGATTTTTCGTAGGAGATATTTCTAAAATTTATAATTTCTTTTGAAATTAAAATTTGTAATTGCTAAGTTGTATGTTATATGTAAATTGCTATTATTTGTTACAAGTTTGGCATAAGAAACACTTCCTGTTAAACCAGAAATTAGCCAAGGAAAAGAAGTTTTTGAAAACAGCCTGCTTATGATTTTTTAAAAGATCGTAAGATTAGCTATCAAATTAATGATACCAAACATGTTAAATTTTAACTTCTGGTTTAACCGGAAAGGAGTTTTATATTTTAAGTACAACACCCTGTTTATTTAAAGTGGGTTGGAAGATTGTACAATTAGCTATCTAGTGATACCAAACATTTAATATTTTGACTTCCGATTAAATCGGAAATGATATGAGCTTCTTATTGCAAACAGAAATGTTTTTTTAAAATCAGAAGAGCTTCTGAGCATACTATTGTTAGATACTATTTCTGATATGTTTTAAATATGTTCAAAGCGTACGAAAAAGTTCTGTTACGGCCACATCAGTCGTTTTTTTTCTAAATAGAAAACCAAAATCTATACCGAAAAACACCAACATTATTTATATAAATAAAAATCAATCTCAATTTCACCTTCATGTTTGACATCTTTTAAATAGAACACAATCTGGAGATAAGTGATTCGACAGGAACTCGCAAGTTTTATTTATTACTTTTATTTGCATACAAGACAGCACTTTTCATAAGATCGACTTTCCTTCAAAATTTCAAAAGAGGAAAATAAAATTACGAAATTTAAAATGTGTATCGTCGGAACAAAAAATTTTCAACTTAATTACTTTGTTAAACAAAACGAGTCTATTTATCTTTCTTAAATTAACAGAGAATTAAAAAAGAAACGGTAAAAAATAAACCCACTTCGAGAGTAATTTTTAGTAATTCGAACATTAAGAATTAATTTTGGCATTAGCTTAATTTTTGAGTTTAGAGTTACTCGGTGATTAATGTAAAGATATAATTATTATAAATTGTCCTACTTTTTAATTAAGTTTCGACTGGATAATCCAATCATCGATCAAACCTAGTAAAACTTACTTTTTACATTCGTTAACTGTGTGCGCATTTAAGAGCACTTTACTAATTAGAATTACACAACATTTCCAATTTTATTAAACTTCAAATTGAGTTATAGAAAATTGGAGGAGATGTGTAGTTACCGAACTTTTCTATTCTAAAATTGAAATCATTTAAATTGTCAAAATTTTGCACACTACTTTTTTTCATATAGGGCATTTTCAACTATTTCAGCTTGCTTCATTTTGTTTATTTTCTCTTACAAATTTTACTTTACTTTTAATTCGTTTTACTAAAAGTCCCTGCTCGGGCGCCAAATTTTATAACGAACGCATCTTGATACCCTCTGCATTCAAGTTAAATAATAGTTAGTCGCTAATATATCAATGATTGGAATCGATCAGTAGGCCTAAGTAAAGATTTGCCTACAAAAAAATTTTCAAAAAACTTTACAATTCATAAAAATTGTGAAAGTTTTGAAATTCATGTTTTTCGTCTTTAAATCGCTTACGTATTGAAATGCAAGCCGAAAAATGTAAAATTGTTTACAACCTTCTTTTGCAGACCGCAAAATTTTCTATAAAAATTCCTGGAGAATGCTATTCTAATAATAATATTTTAGTCGTGCGACGAGAGAAATTTTGGACGATAATTTCAAGCCGAGCTTCTTTTTGTTGGCTTTCGTCGCTATAGCAAACTAGACCACCGTTGTAAAAAAAATCTCCATTTTAGTAGTCGTTAGAGTTCACTTTAAATAACGAGTTGGCGCTACTAGCACCTACTTGGAGTTGCCCTTCCTTTCAAATTCAAAGCGTAATTGCTCTCGACTCGCATCTACAACAACTTAAACCTAATTTAAAATAGAAGCGCTCGTAGTTTCTGGAAACACGTTTTATCTCGAGAAGGTTGTGGCGTTGTGGCGAACAAACGAGTAAACTCAAATCGGATACTGCTATATTACAAATTATTAAATCGTGAAAGCTACTAATAAATTGAGTAACGTTTGTAAATTAAGTTAAAACATCATCGAATACATCTCCCCCTAATATTAAGTTTTCATAACTTGTTGAGCGGAAGTAGGGGCAGATTATTATCTGTGCAGTGTAGAAACTCCGAACAATTGTAGAAATCTTGGGAATGGATCTGTTTTACATATTTACAACTAATTTCTCAACTAAAGCAGAATTGGGCAATGAAATAAGTTCACGGTGTAGCCTATAACTGGTAAGCGCAGTGAAGGGGTTCTTAATTTTCTTTTTCGCAAATTTTCTTTTTACTATCACGTCCTCCTCATCCCATTCAATTTCTGTAATATACGATTTTATATAAGTTATGGCATGGCGCGCCATAAACATAAAATATCGAAATAGAAACATTTCAAATGGACGTCTTTTGATTAAAAAAAATAGAAATTAAGTAATTCTGAGCGCATAATTTTACATAAGATGGAAATGCTACATTTTGTTAGGCCCGGCATACAGATTAATAAAGTTTTTACATTAAACACATTACGAATCTCCAACAGAATAGTTCAAGTGTTTTGTAAAGTTGATTAAAGGCAAGGCGTAACTTACACTGCGGCAATGAAATGCGTACTTTTAGGACTGAACGGCTGAAGATGGAAATTATCTTATTGCTTCCAAAAAGGCGACACAAATGTTGTCAATTTATCAGAGAACTTCTTGTCGGTGTATCCCGGTGGTTCCCCTGCAGCTATTGGCGATTGGGCCCAAGCGCGCATTTAACGTAAATTTGAGACTCTTTCAGTGGTATGGTTACGACTTAGGACTCCAGTGGCTTTCATATTTTCTTAAAGGACTCTCACCAACAAAGCTGGTATTGAAAAGGACCTGTAAGAAAACGTTAACCTCACGTACGACCAGTCGCATGATAAAATGACTTGTAGGTCCCTCATTCAAATTCTAACCCTGCGGTGCACGTTTAAATTAGGATAATAAGTTAAAACTTTCTCTGGCTCAACGTTGGACGTTGTCTTTTTTAGTTTTGGGATGGTAAGAAAAGTTATCCTTGCACGATTGGTCCGAAGTTAATCCACTTTGCTCATCAGTTATTCTGCAAACGTCCACCACTTTTTTTCTTATTCTGGATCTCGCCTATAAACTTTTTTAAACGAGCCATTGACCCTCGATCCTTCAGTAATTGGTCCGATTGTTGCCGTTGCAGTGCACAAAGTTTTTGCAATCAAAGCTCAAGAGAAACTGCCTATTTATGGTGAAATGTCCTCGAAGCGTTTTAAAAATACTTCCTCTCGTGTTTATTTGTGTTTCGTAAATGTTAGCAAATCCTAAATGCTCCTTTATTGGATGTAGCAGTTTTGTAAAATCAAATTGTTTAATTTGAAAAAGAGGTGAAGAAATACTACATACTGTGACCTACTCCAACAGGATTCCCGAACTAAGAAAAAGTGCACCACTCAAAATTTCGTTTGTGCACTTCTGATCACTTCTTGCCTCGGAAGAAAAGCCGGGCCAATCAATTTGTTATTTTTGGAGAAACTTAAAGATGTACGTGATACCCAATCGTAATTCTGGCGTAGTTTCACCTACTATTATGTATAGGAAAAAAATTTTAAATCCACACGTTGATGTTTCGCAAACAAAAATAAATTCAATTTTTAAAGAAAAGTTTATAATTAATTTTTTGTACACTCGTCGTACACGAGATAAATGATCCAGAACGTTGTTCGAGTTAATGAAGCTCAGGATTTTAAACAAATAAATTAGCCGGAACAAAAATTTATAAAAAAAAAGGTTCCCTTTTAAATCCATTTATCAAGATACGATGAAAGCACCTGTTTGAATTGTTTCATCGCTCTCCAAACCTCCCTCAAATTACTATATATATGCACCTGTTAACAAAACCAAATCAGAAGAAGAAAAGCAGCTGAGGACGTTGATTGATGCCGGGCGTCGGCGTCTCTAACAGCACGGCGTCGAGTAATTGTGCTATCGATCGCGAACCACGACCTCCAGTGTTGCCAAAACCAAAGCTTTACGTTCCTTCTGTCACACACTTGGATAATTTTGTATTATTATGTAAAGCTTTCATGCCAACTAGCGACTTTATTGTAATTAATCGAACAAATTTCCACGAGTGTGTACTTTGCCAGTTAATTAATTTAGTTTCTCGACAACAACATCAAAAGAAATTAAACGAAATTTTTGTTCATTAGGGACTTGATTGTTAAGCTCTCTACTCAGAATACTAACGTCGTTAACGTCCTTTAAAAACAAACTCGATTATACACGACATGATGATACAAGGTATTTATAGAGTACGTGCCCTATTCGACACAACACTTCTAGGGTCGTCTCTTAAATCAGAGTGAGAGCAATGTTGTATATGCCTGCGTTACTCCAAGAAGTCTTAATAGGGTCCAACACCCACGATAAGTTCAGTTGTGTTTTTTCTGCTCTCTAGACTGCTGAAACGTACTATACATATTTAAAATAACGAGCGATTAGTTTAAAAGTGTAGTCATCTTGCGACACGATGTTAACGCTGCTTACAATAGCGTATGCTAGCGAATAACAGCAGAGCATCTTATTCAACCACCTGAGGGCTTGAATGTTAATGTGACGGCTTCATACATTGACTTGTCATTTTCAATAGAATAGATTGCGGAATTTCGTTTTTAATTTAAAAAAATGAAGAGTGAGCTGTTGCAGTTGCCAGTCATTCTGTCAATTTGTATCGGATGAGTAACGAGAATCTTGCTAAAATTGGAGAATTAGTTGCCCAAAATTTGTACTCGAAAAAGAAGTACGAAAAACAAACTGGCAACTGTGTCGAGTTTTTTCTACAAAAATCACTATCTTGATCAACTTTCGTAATGTGATGAACTTATCTCTTATAAAGAGTGTTCAAATTAATAAGTTCATGATTTTGTTACATAATCAAAAGCAGCATTGCGACCCCCAAGGGGGTTTTTACGTAGTCGCGGCTACTAGACAAATACTGAAACTGAAAATTGCTGAATATAATCTTAAGCCGTTTGCTCGTGAACAGTCAAAAATTTTCGCCTGCAGCGCCATCTTCAGGGGGTCGCCAAAAATTATTATTAGAATTTGAGAGTCGCGAGCCAAAAGAGTTGAGAAACGCTGGTCTAGAGTTGTAGTTTGCTATTTTTGATCCGAAACAGTACATAAGAACAGTGTCTCGTGTTTTTAAAAAATCACTATCTTGATCAAATTTCGTCATTTGATGGACATGGACACGAGTGTTCAAATTAATAAGTTAATGCTTTTTTTACATAATCTAAAGCAGCATTTCTCAATATGAAAATCGCGGCCCCCAGGGGGATCGCGTAATGTTTTTACGGAGTTGTGGCCGCTAGACAAATCCTGAAACTGAAAATTCCTGAACCTAATCTTAAGCCGTTTACTCTTAAACAGACAAAAATTTTCGCCTGAGGCGTCATCTTCAAGAGGCCGCCAAAAAAAATTATTAGAATTTTGGGGGTCGCGAGCCAAAAAAGTTGAGAAACGCTGATCTAGAGTTGTGGTTTGCAATTTTTGGTCTCAAACAGTGCATAAGAACGGGGTCTCGCGTTTTTAAAAAGTCACTATCTCGATTAAATTTCGTCATGTGATGGACTTCTCTCTTATAACGAGTGTTTAAATTAATAAATTAATGATTTTTCACATATTTTAGAGCAGCGTTCCTCAAATTGGGGAGTGCGACCCCCAAGGGGGTCGCGTAATGTTTTTACGGCCATCTCCAGACGGTCGCCAAAAATTATTATTCAAATTTTGGGGTGGCGAACCGAAAAAGTTAAGAAACGTCTAAAGTTGTGGTTTGCTATTTTTGGTTCTAAACAGTGCATAGAACCTTTTCAGAACTCGGTGTCTGTTCTTAAGTGAATTCAAAAACTTTTTCTATTCTTGGAAAAACTTCGAGTCGGCCTCTGGAATGAGGTTTTAGTATGTTCACTAATAATAAACGTAGAGAAAGTCTCATTGTTATTAGTGTGTTGATTACTATGGATTTGAAGTACATCCACGATATTTCCATAGCTCTCAATAAGAGGTCTCTCAATAACTCAGTCGAGTTTATGTAGTAATACGCTTATTCCGTTTTTGAGGATGCTCTTGTAAATGCTACTACGTATCTGAACTACCTGCCAAATATTCAACAGGCATTTTGGTAAATAACGCTCAACAGTGAGCTCGTCGAAGACAAGCCTTCGAAACGACAGGGATAAGCTTACTGATGTTAACACTTCACGCATTAAAATTAGAAATTTTTGATATAAACTGGAGTAAAGCAACAAATATTGTCGAAATATATTATTGTAAATTGTATAAATTTAAAAATTGGTAAGTTATTTTGCAGGTTGTATCGTATAAAATTTTAGTATCTTGTGCCAAGTTTTAGAATTGGCATTTTTAGAAACACTTGTTGATGATAAACTTGTTACACTATTATCCCTAACACCGGAGTCTTATTAAAGTTGACATTACAGAAACCCTTTTTAATAAGGGCTGTTTTAAAGTCCCCACTTTTTAATTTGACAAATTGCGTTTATGTTAAAACTACTTATGTAGTAAAAGTTTAAAATTTTCATTATTTTTCATAACACGCTTCAGGAGAGAGTTTATGTGACTACACGGGCATAAAACTCACCTTTGGAGTTTTACAACGCGCAACTTACCTACCTTTTTTTAAGTTAACATTAATTAATCTTACACGCTAAGGATGTAGTCGTTTCACGAACTGTTAGGTAATAAACGGTAAATTGTTGAGCAAAAAAATTGGTATCGAGCAAATCCAACCCTTAACAAGTTGATACATCTGTTAATTTTCCGTTCGAACCTCAAACAATTCAAACAGTTAGTTGTTCCTGCTTTCGTTTGCTTTCCCCGTTTTAGTTTGAATAGAGCCAAAATATATTTACCCAGGTGTGCGATTTTCTTCTCTTTTTTATTAACCTATTTTACGTTTTTAAACAGCCTCTTAGTCTACTTGATGGAATTTTTAGAGTGTAATAAATAGAAACGAAACTTCTCTAATACGAGAAGTCGTAAAACGCCAAAAAAGGTTGAAAGTTTTCGGAAAAAGGGAAAGTTGGTAACTCTACTTAATGCTTTTTGAACCTTTTCTTCTTTACTCTTTTTTTAACCCGACACCTAACAAAAGAGAGAAGGATTAACTTAAAAATGCACGATGTTACGCATCGTATCCTGAGTCCTTTTAAATTTTTAACTTATAAAAATCTCTCTCCTAGGTATTAGATTTTTGTCTCATCTTTCGGCGTTTATATTATTCATGGTTTATTTCGACTTGAGATCAAACGACGACAAGCGTGCAAATTTGACAGTTGGGAGTGCTTGTGGTTTACCTTTTTGCAACAACCTGAAATACGTGATTCTATCATCGTATCGCTTTAGTCAAATAACGAAATACATTTATTACATTTATACACAAAGCACTCGAGAGAGAGAGCGTTAAAAATTCATTATTTGCAAAATAATAATTTCGAAATAACACAAAATTAACTCAAGCCACCACTAGTTATGCTATTGAAACCCGTAAAACAGCCAGGAGCGATGGCTCATCTAAGCTACGCCAATAAAATCAGGCCTGAGCCCATCAACCCTCTTAAATTGTCCGCTACCGCTTTGCACTAACTGATGCAAAGTTGCCAGTAAAGCTTCCCAATTTAGAGGTCAACGATTGTGAAACGATTAAAAAGCTGGGTCATCTAAGCTTCGCCAATAAAATCAGGTCTGAGCCCATCAACCCTCTTAAATTGTCCGCTACCGCTTTGCACTAACTGGTGCAAAGTTGCCTGTAAAGCTCCCCAATTTAGAGGTCAACGATTGTGAAACGATTAAAAAGCTGGGTCCTCTAAGCTTTGCCAATAAAATCAGGTCTGAGCCCATCAACCCTCTTAAATTGTCCGCTACCGCTTTGTACTAACTGGTGCAAAGTTGCCAGTAAAGCTCTCCAATTTAGAGGTCAACGATTGTGAAACGATTAAAAAGCTGGGTCATCTAAGCTTTGCCAATAAAATCAGGTCTGAGCCCTTCAACCCTCTTAAATTGTCCTCTCCCGCTTTGCACTAACTGGTGCAAAGTTGCCAGTAAAGCTCCCAATTTAGAGGTCAACGATTGTGAAACGATTAAAAAGCTGGGGCATCTAGGCTTCGCCAATAAAATCAGGTCTGAGCCCATCAACCCTCTTAAATTGTCCGCTACCGCTTTGCACTAACTGGTGCAAAGTTGCCAGTAAAGCTCGCCAATTTAGAGGTCAACGATTGTGAACAATTAAAAAGCTGGGTCATCTAAGCTTCGCCAATAAAATCAGGTCTGAGCCCTTTAACCCTCTTAAATTGTCCGCTACCGCTTTGCACTAACTGGTGCAAAGTTGTTAGTAAAGCTCCCCAATTTAGAGGTCAACGATTGTGAAACGATTAAAAAGCTGGGTCCTCTAAGCTTCGCCAATAAAATCAGGTCTGAGCCCATCAACCCTCTTAAATTGTCCGCTACCGCTTTGCACTAACTGGTGCAAAGTTGCCAGTAAAGCTCCCCAATTTAGAGGTCAACGATTGTGAAACGATTAAAAAGCTGGGTCATCTAAGCTTTGCCAATAAAATCAGGTCTGAGCCCATCAACCCTCTTAAATTGTCCGCTACCGCTTTGCACTAACTGGTGCAAAGTTGCCAGTAAAGCCCCCAATTTAGAGGTTAACGGTTGTAAAACAAATAAATCTAACCTTCGCCAACTAAATCAGCTCTGAGCCCAATAACCCTCTTGGATTGTCCGCTACCTCTTTGCACTAACTGGTGCAAAATTGCCAGTAAAGCCCACAACGCAGAGGTTAACGGTTGTAAAACAAATAAAAACTGGGTCATCTAAGCTTCGCCTACTAAATCAGCTCTGAGCCCCTCAACCCTCTTACATTGTCCGCTACCTCTTTGCACTAACTGGTGCAATATTGCCAGTAAAGCTCCCCAATTTAGAGATCAACGATTTTGAAACGAATAAAATTGGGTTGGATTGCTCTGATTGAGTGCCAAACAATCGATTGAAATGCGTGCATTTGACCTAACGCACAATTTTGTCAAACCCAAACGTTTGAGTAAGATATTACGTACACGCTTCGTAAAAATGCCTAAATATATCTGCTCTCTCACCCTCTCCCACTATACCGTTTGGAAAAACGCTTTTTTGGCCTTTTTCAGTTATTTCTGGCGAGTCGCTTAATGGAAGGTTTACTGCGTGGTTAGAGGAGCTCGTCCCACCCATTTCAAAATCAGCGTTCTAGAGGTTAACCGGTGCACTCGATGTGGATTTTGTGTTTTTTATGATAATACTGTGTCTCTTCCATTTTCCGAAAAAAATTTGTGGAGTCGGAAGAGCTGCCTCTGTCACGCCTATTTTGTACGAATTCGGGTGACTTCACAAAGGGAATTAGAATTATGTTCCATTTTCCGTGCGTAAGGATTTTGTCAGTTAATTAGTTTATTGCAAAATATATGTAAATTTAATGCCTGTCCGGTAACAGTTAGTGGCTAAAAGCTAACAACCCTCAAAACCCCAAGTCCATATTTTACAAACTGCATATTTATTATAAACTGAAAGTTTGGGTTAATTCAAAAAGCTGTTTCGACAATAATTATTAGGGTTTTGGATTTAAATTAAATGCCTTGTTTCAAAAATTGCGATGGTTTTAACTTGATGACATTTTTCTCCAAAGTTTGTTAACTTAAACTCATATTTTACAAAGTTCGGGTTTATTTTAGGTCGAATTTCTGCGCCGAGCTATTTGTAAATGGGTAGGAAACTTGAGAATAGTTACATTTAAATGTTTGGAATATGTGCTTTAATTGTGGATTCTACGTCGTTCTTCTATTTTCTATACTGGAGCAGTCGTCAGTGGGCGAGTGGGCGTTTATTCTACTATTACGTAATACGTTTCGTTTTTTATCTTTTATCTCTCGAATTCGCCGGTATGCGGCTTCCACTAAGCTTCAGAATTACCGAGAGTGGTTTCAATAGAGCTACTTGACTAAATCAATATTACTTACCTTAAGGGCCAATAATATGCAAACGTAATATAGAGTAATCGTATTGTTACATCAACCCTCCCCTCCTCATAAGTCTTTATTTCCAGTTTAGTTCTATTAGGTTTAATTTGATTTTAATCACATTACGTCGTTTTGTTGTTCGCTCAACTATTTCAAATCTAGAGTTAAATAATTCGCTCAAAATATAACTCTCTCATCGTATATTATTTTTAAGGGAGGATTATTTCGAGAGTAAATAGAAACTTAATTTTATTCATAAAAGCCTAACTAACCAGAATTCCAACAACAACCAACAAAAATAAATTTTATTTTGCGTCGAACTCAAACTCGTTAAGTTCATTTCAATAATCCTTTTGGAATCTGCCAGCCACTCGCTGAAATTCACAAAGTTTTAGCTACGAATTTTCCTATTAAAAAAATATAAAGTCTCGTTTTGCAAATTTAAGAATGAAGTCCTGGAGCCCTCCATTCAGCTTTAAGCTGCATTTTTACTCTAGTACTTTACTAACCTACCCCAACTAAGACCTACATTCTAAATCCGTTCCTAAATTGTTAATGTTCCTAGAATTTACATTCCTCCCATTCGTAGTGTGGGGGATTAAGCAATACTAAAACGTTATTCTGCGCATTTGACAGTTTCACCTCTCCATATTTAACCTAGGGCAAAACTCAATATCTGCACAGTTTTCATCCAGCTTTATGAAGAATGTTATTACAAAACTTGAGAGATGTAATAAAGTGCACCCAAGGCTATTAAAACCCTTTTTGTTATTTGTACTCTTTCTTTAATTATTTTATATTTTGCGACCGTTTACTTTTGAGACGCTCTAATTACTGCGCTAACGAACGTACTTTATTGTTTTCTTTGGGAAAAGTGAAAAAAACAATTTTTTTACATAAAACTGTAAATTCGACCCTATAGCTATCCTACCTACACGTTTTATAAATAATTTACAAGGCTTCCTTTCACCTCCATTCGAGTTGCACGTCATAAACACTCTCAAACGAATCTTTTGTTAAAGGCAAAATATGGCAAAAGTAGCTTCGCTACTTTTGTTTTTTAAATTGAAAATGTAAAATTGTTTGCAATGTTAAAAACGTATTCATACATGTACCGTCAACCTATTTTATGAGAAGTGTCACAGTTGGGAGTAACGTCGGCGTGAGCATCTACAGATACGTTTTGACAACATTTCAGTTATTGGAATGTTTACCACAGCTGCAGTTTCTCTTTTTTCGCTTTTCTTCCACTTTTATCCTTAGTGGGCAACGCAAGGCTTTGAAACTTCCAATTTAACATGTAAATGTAACTGTACCCCCCCCCCCCCCCAATTTTTAAATAATCCTGGGTTACGCTTTTGTACATAAAACTTAAAACAAAAACTTTAGTATTTTGGTGGTTACGTTAGACTACTTCTGAAATGCCCTGTAGATATATTGCAAACGATTAATATCTGGTTTTTAAAGCCTTTTTGAAATTCACGCATGGAAGAGACTCATGCGATTATGTTGTACTGAGCAAGATGTTTTCTAGAGAGTAAACTCCGATCCAACTGTCAACAAACAACTCGAAACAAAGAAATGTGACAAATGCGACTTTGAGTAAAGCATAAATCTTCCCTAGAATGTGAAACGTGGAAAATTATTTATTGATCACTCTCATAACGAAACTATTGAAGAAGAATTCATTTGTTTCCAATACCAAACAGCGACTAACATTTGGATTTATAGTAATTTTTTTACATTTTGTAGTACGTACTAGAATACTTTTTAATAAATAAGGGATGTATTCGAAAACTAAAATGTTTTTGTAAAGTTTCCCTTTGTTGTGCGTTTGCATCACCATACCTACGTTTTCATTGTACTTTTTTGGAACAAGTAGCACCCCTAATTGAGTCTGAGTGCCAAGTTGATTCGATGGCAGTTTCTTTTTTAAAGCTATAAAAAGTTTTAGTTGGAAAGTTTTCGTAATTTACGGAGTAACCCATTTCTAGGCGCCCGAATAACTTACAAAGGTTAGCTTTCTTATTAATTTCTTCAATGGCGTAAGCAGATGGAGTTTTTTTTAGATCTCTCACAAAGGATTTATTTCGATGTTCTTTACCGCGCGCGTAAGCTTTTAAAAAGAGCTCATTTCGTCCGTGTATTTATCCAGTTTTGCCGTAGTGTCTGTTTGGGATCATTAATAAACTACATCCATTTCCAGCTAAACTGCTTGCCACAAAAAAATGAAAACTCGGTTACATCGCAATGTTTGTAATTTGTAATAACAGTTAGTTACTAATGCTATCTGTTACTTTTATTAAACGAAATTTTCAGTGAAATTAACCGCTATTTGACTTCAAACGATGCATGTCTCTTCACAGGAAAAAAATACAAAACTTGGCTATTAATTGGCAGACGCTGCAAATGGATATTAATTGAGCTTTCTAATAAATAAATTGCACTTTTAATTTGAATAAATTCTAATTTTAGTTGTAGGTTTCGGAAGCTGGAATGCAAATGAATGTGGCTCGAAATATGACTCTTTTGGGTAATGAAACATTTATAACTTTTTTAACCCTTAGCTTCAGACATGGAGCAAATTGACTCCTTTTTCACTTTAGTAGTATTTAGTTGCATTTTTCTGCTTGTTCAACGATTTTTGTACTCAAAATTTGTCATAGTCCCAAGTTTTAGGGCCATAATAAAGAAAAAAAGAAAAAAGAATTAAAAATGTCATCTCTAAATTTTTACTTACTTTTAGAACATCTTTATCTTTGTATTTAATTTTCATGTTTATGCTTTTGTTTTCATTAAATTTTTTTAGTAAATAATCTCTCTCCTGGTTCAGTCTTTATCGACAAACCGTAAAAAGTAAAATATTTTTGGTTGTAAGTATAAGAAACACAAAATTGCAACGGAGTCACTTTGACTCCATGTCTGTTCTAACGTAACTAAACTCCATGTCTGCAGCTAAGGGTTAATGCAATTACACGAAATTGCAATAAATTGAAAAAAATGACAATTAACAAGGTTGTTATTAAGAAAAAACAAAATAATGTTTGTTCTTCATCTTCTGTCCACTCTTGTGAATTTATTTTTGGAAATACCTACTTAAAGACTTTTCAAAGTAGATCCGTATAAATGTAATAAATGCGTTAAATAATAGAAAGACATTTCAAATATCTTATATTAATTTATACAATAGCGCTTTTGTAATTCCTCTTTGATCCAAATAGAAGCTTTAATTAATAGTACCTCCTTATAATTTTAACACCGACTCGTTTTCGATTAAGCAGAAAATTTCCACGATTCCTCCTTCGTCGTTTCGAGTATTTAGAAATTTAAATGCCATTTAAATTCATTAAATTTTCTTATTTTCTTTATCGTTTACTATATAAACCGTTTGCTTTTAATAACTTTATGCTTTTCCGGTTTACCGTAACATGCAAATCCATTTACATTAATAACTGGCGTTGATAAAACGTATTTAAAGTAAAAATAGGTTTGAAATACATAAATCAATTTCCAGGACTCGAGAAATAAAATCGCATTGGCGTTTTGTATAATACTACGTAAAGTTAAAAAGATAAAAATTTATAACTACTAGAGGCTAGTTCTTAGCCCAATTTAAAATACTTCGCCCCTTGAAATAGACCAAATAAACCATTTTTAAATTGTTCTTTTCGATTTTAATGAGATCAACCCTTTCGGCACTAATAGCTTCAACTTCCCATTCAGCCACTGTAAATTGGCCTTTTGTATATTCATGATCTGCAAACGATTACGACCCTGGAGAACACTTTGTGCATTAAGGGTTACATAAACGTTGAATATAATTTTAGTAAAGATAAACTTAACTTGTTTGCATATTATACACAATCCATCCGACAGTCACAATAATTATTCCCATCTTGTAAACAAAGACCACTTAGTGTAGTGGAGATAAATAAATAAGGGGTATTTTAATTAATGCAAATGAAGCAGTAAAAACATGAATTCTATTGCAGTTCGTGTCAAATTACCCCGCACTTTTAATTTAAAATGCAAATTGATTGATAATAAATTCATGGGGCGATTGAAAATGTTGAAGGAGTACGTGTACAGAGTGGCCTATCATTTCGCTTTCCGACGGCATAAGAATTAGATCGATGGTTAATTGGCGGTACAACTTAAATAGTAAAATAGTGCATAATAATTATATCTACAGGGAGCTAATTGGATTATTAACTCTCATAATACCGTAATTGTCATCAACACGTAATATCAGTGGGGTCATTGTCGACCGCAGATCAAAATCTTGTTATTATACAGGGTGTTTATTTCTACGGTAAATTTTAGGGAACAAATTAGGACATATGTCTGCCTTGAAATTATATCTCTACCAAATGCACCCCTAAAAAATTGTAAGCTCCCAAAGTTGAAGTTAAAATATTTAAAAAGTCGTTTTATTCGGATATAGTAATTTCTTTACATTTTAACTATTTTTTAACTTTTTGAGGTTAGTGATATTATCTTAAATGGGCACTTCGAGAAACTGCAGAGAACGAAAACGCAATTTAAATATTAAACGTAAGTAAAAGAAATTGCCTTCGACGTTAAAAACTCGAAATAGTGCGGTTTTAAAAAATTCAAAAGTCGTGTAAAATATAAAAAAAGTATAAATTTTGCGACAAAATAATGTAGGGCGCAGTCGATTCTATTCAAAAATATAAAAAAGTTCCAAAAAATTATTATTTGTAATAATACCACCATCCCTCAAAGTTTAACAAAATCGGCATGGTTCACACCTGATTTTAAAATATTGTCAAAAGTGAGCAAATATGCGCTTCTTGTGTAGATTTTTGGGCATTTAAAGGCGCACGCAGATAGGGAAGAGTTTAGGGCATCCACCCACGTCAAAACAAATACTAATTTTTCACTTTCCATTATACGGCACTCTGTTAAAAATCAAAAATTACATTTATCTTTCTCGACTACTAAAGCGCAAATGATATGGTTGCAAAAAAAGTTTCCTGGAGGTGAAGGTTAACCGACCTGCGCTAAATTAGATTAATATACAGTAAGTTCCAAGGGCCAAATTGCCTGTTTTGAAATTATATCTTCAAATGTTCCCCTAAAAAGTTAAAGGCTCTCAAAGTTGAAGTTAAAATATAAAAAATTTACTTTACTCGAATATAGTGAATTCTTTTCATTTAAAAATTTTTTTTTAACTTTCTAAGGCAAATAATATTATTTTAAATAGGTACTACATGGAGTTCAAGAAACGACAGATATAAGCGCAACAAAATTGAAACAACTTTATTAAGAAACATTTTCTAGGACGTTTAAAATTTGAAATAGTGCACTTTAAAAAAATTCAAAAGTTGTGTAAAATATCTAAAAAGTGTGGATTTTGCAACTAAATAATATAGGGCACAGTCTAATCTATCCAAAAATATGAAAAAGTTCCAAAATCTTATTATTTGTATTGTATTGTATTGTACTCAGGGGTCGATTGGCTACGTAAGCCTTACAGAACTGCGACCAGCGATGATCTTTTGTCTATAACCCTACGCGTATTATATTCTCAGGAATTCGATCTTATCAACAAAGCCTAGAGTGTCCCTGAGGGGCTTTCTTTTCATTTCTTCAGGCGTTAGTTGTGCCTGCTCTAGGTGTTTCAACTGCATATGTCACTATTTTCCAGTCCCAGTGTTTTGAGGTGGTACCTCACTGAGCAGTGTCCAGTAAACAGACCTGTGATAAGTCTGATTTCGTTCTTTGATAGAAGAAGAAGCTTTTTAGCATTCGTAGACGAGTACTCAATGAATTTCTTTGCCTGTCTATGTCCTGGTATGTTATGCCAGTGAGATTTTTTGTTCTCAGTTTCCCATTTTTGGATCTTTACTGTTCTGTGTGTTCTGGATAGCCCACAGAAGGGTTCTGGTCCAATCGGGATAGCTTTTGAGCCTGCTCTAGCTAGTTCTTCAGCTATTTCATTTCCTATAACTCCCTCATGACCCGGCACCCAGTGAAGAGCAACTTTGTTGCTCTTAGCCTGTTTTTTGACGGACTGTCTGCATACCCAAGTGGATAGGGATTTATAGCTGTTGGCTTTGAGTGCTTTCAGCACAACTTGACTGTCAGACATTATTATTATTTGTAATAATACCACCATCCCTCAAAGTTTAACGAAATCGTCAAGATTCACACCTAATTTTATATTGTCAAAATTGAGCATATGCCATATGCGCTTATTGGATAATTTTTTAGGGGGTTTAAAGGCACACCCGCGAAGTGTTGGGGGCATCCACCCATATCATAAAAAATCCTAATTTTTCACTTTCTATTTTACGGCACTCGTTAAAAATAAAAAATTAGATATAGATACATTTCTCAACGACGACAAAGTTTCTAATCAAATCAAAAACGGGTTACGACGTACCGTTTAATCGAATCAGGGGCTACCTACGTACCAATTTTGGACATGATCGTACGCTAAATGAAGTTTCTGACACTTTTTTGCCTTCGGTCGGAAAAGGTTCGTTTGTTTTTACATTTTTTACAAATTCTTTCTGTGGGACGCCTCGCTTGAGTAAATGATACAATTTTGACTTTCTTGCTGCTTTTTTACTTTCAAAAATCCTGGGATTACCCCACCATTGTAGAAAGTTCGAGATATCCCGTTTATTTACCAAAAACTGAAGTAATTGAATTGGATCTTTTAAAATTGAAGATGAAATATAATTTTACATTTCTAGTCACTAATGCTCTTCTCAATACTTTTAAAGCTTTCATGAATTACATATTTCATTCCTTTTCACGAAACTTACGTTCAAAGTTAATCTCGAGGGACTTATATTTAAAAAGAAAATGACGAGTATATACTCTATGGGAGATTTGAAAGGAACGACACACAATTTTGATTTAAAGTAAAAGAAAATGAAAAACGAGACTACTCCGACTCTACTAATACTACCACTATAAAATTTGCTCAGTTCGCTTTTACCGAAAGATTTTGTGTTCATTTAAGAACTTAATGCAGAAGCCATTATCTTTCTTTGTCTGTTATCGACATCAGATGTTAGAAATTTCATTTATCCGAGGCATTTTTCTAACGTAAGATAAATAAAGACGTTAAATAAAAAACTTTTAATTAATTGCGTTTCGAATACAAGCCGTGAGCGTTAATTAATTAGCAAATAAACTTCAAAAATGATTGTTTTTCCTGTTTGGGTGATAAGGAAAGAACTTGTAGATGCTCATTTTTTATTTTTTATTTTAAGGTACTGGCCTATGGCCTTTCGGGTCAAAAACGTCTAATATTTCCCCATTTGGTGAGAAAGTTTCTAGAATTGTCACTGTGGGTTAGAGGGTCCTCATGTTGAACTATGTATTAGGACTGGCTCTATGGCCCACCACGCCTTAAGAGCTTAAAAACTAGTCACATACAAGACTCGCTTATATCTTTTGACCTACTATACCGGCGCTAACTTACACTTCTCAGGGCATTATATTCGTCAAAATGCTCGTTGCACTCTATTTAACTTTAACGAACCATTGTTCTGAATAAACCGATAAATGTTATTCCAGATCACCGCTCTAAAGTGTTCAACTGCCGAAGTTTCCTAACCTCAATCTTACTCAATGCACTCTAGCAATTCTTATATTTCGATCAATATTTCTTATTTCCACGAATATGTCTGATTCTTTTGCCTGTTGTAGCAATCTTGTTCATTTAAACAACTTTCGAGAGCATTCTTGCCTTGTCCTGAACGAACAAAGTATTGCTGTTTCTTACCGATAACTATTTATTTCCTTTTGTTTGAACTCTTTAGCTGTTCGCTTTGAAAATACTAAAAACCTAAGTTACAACAATTTATTTGTCCATTATCTGTATATCTCTATTTCTATTTTAAGGGTGGCGAATTAAGTTATTTTCTACTCAACTTCCCTCAATTGTTTTCTATTGTTTCGAGTGGGCAATAAACACATCGTATCTTAAATCTCTGAACCTGAATGATATGAATGCGTCAAACTAACTTAATTGATAGCTATAAATAAACCAACGTTTATTGCTGATTTGCTATTAAATGTGTTTGTGGAGTAAATGATACTTAAACTTTCAACAGATTACTATTTTTGGATAATCTTCCTCTACGACTGAAAATAATTATTTCGTAAGTTAATAAAATTACGGTGTGCTGAAAAATATACGCTAAGATTAATTCATTTCTGATAAGTATTGTGTGCATTAAATTCCAATTTTACATGGTACTTTACGTATATTCAAATTTTTACGATCGTCGCCGCCTTCCAGTTTCCATAGTTTCCGAACACGGACAGAGTTTTCCCCCGATTCATGGTTACCATTACAGTCTCGATTTCTTATTTTTAACCAAGTTTGGCACGCCTTCTATTAACCTACTCACATTTTCCACATTTTCTTTTACACTCTTTCTCCTAATATCATCATTACAGCCAAGAGTCAATTTCGCGTGAACTACCACCCATTTCAACAGGTACAGATGTAACCGAGTGTTTACTCTTTATCAATGCACACAGCAACTCTCTATTTCAAATGTTGAACTTACTTTGCTGCTGCTCTATCTACAAGCTTAGAAAATATATTTTAGTTAAAGTTTTTCTTTCATACTTCTAAGCTGCATAAGCTACGAGGCAACAGACTCGAGGCTATTGTTTAGCTTCAGATTTGGAATGCTCTGTCTTTATCTTCTTTCTGATGCCTTTATCTTTCCAAAAACTTTTTTACGATTATTTCTGTTAATTGCCCTTCCATCCGTTCTTTTTCGATAGCAGAAGCTTCTTTCATTTACTAATACAAAGAAGTATATTAATTAGAAGTTCTATTGTGAACATTTTTTTTATAGGAAGAGTTTTCTAATTTTCAGATACTCGACCGAAAACGAAGTTTCTTATATTTTTTCTCTTTTCATATTTTTTAAAAAGCGCAAAAATTGAAAACCGTCTTATTTTAACGATGGAGAGGAACTGCTACTTATTATTGTTAAACGTCAACGGATTAACTTTCCCAAAATTACGCTTAAAGATAAAGCTTAACAAAATAGGAAATTTTAGCAATGTGCACAAGTTTAGTCTCTATTACGTTATAATCGCCCTACATACTTACATTGATTAGATTTTACACAAAGATAAGCTCCTCTGTCACCTAAACTGGTGTTTAAACACAAAAGTAACTTTACAGCTACAAGTTTATTTACAGCTTACTAAAGTCGAGAGTCTAGACAATTTTGAAAATTCAAAACTTGTACAGTAAAGGCAAATTTGTCCTACTAACAACCCGACTACAAAAAAAAATGGAAAACTTAGAAAGAGGCGAGGAAAGGGGTGTAAAAATTGAAAGAATATTTTATTGGAAATTTTTTTTGACGTTTTTATGAACAAACTTTGAAAAGTGACTGTCGGCGAAGCAACCAAGAGGTCGATGCGAGTTGAGGGAAAATGTGGCTTTTCTGTAGCAATAGTCGCCGACAATGGATCAACAAAATTTGCTCATCCGAGTGTATGTCCATTCGGAGAGTCTGTAAAGTGACCGTGAGACGAGCAACCGTGCATTTTTGAGATTTAAGAAGCACTTCGGATTGAGCTGTCACCATTTATTATACGATTCGTTTAAAAAATGTGTAACTTTTTTACTATTATACATAAATATCTCAAAGATGAAACAAAGGACAATCGTTAAAATATTCTAATCTTATGCATAGAAAGGCCCGTCGTTCTTTTCTCTTTTAGACTTTTGCCTTATTTATAACGGTTACAAAGATGTCATTTGAAAATTGTTTAGTTTTGTAGATTATTTCAGCAAACTGGTAACACTGATAAAAAATGACGCCAGATTTGTTTTATATAAGTTTGTTTAATTTAAACGGCATCACTTCTTCATATACCGTTAAGCTTAGTGCAGATTACGATACAATCGGCCGAGATGGGGTCGGGCGACTGTATCCGGCTCGTGGATAATAAGCCGGGGCGGAGTCGGCCAACTCGGTGGATACAACAAGACGATTGTCGGTGACGATTTATCAAAAAAATCGCATTTAGCCGGTAGCTTCGTACTCATTCATTTGATGAAAACATTGTGAGTTGACTGTATCCCGAGTTATGATACAGTTGGCCAAAATGGCGGATACAAGCGAACGATTGTCTGTCGGCAATTCGTCAAAGGAATCTCCAAGTCGCTTGTTTCCCATTTCGAATGAAAAACATCGGCTAGTTTTTACGGTTCTGACGACTAGCAACAACCAAAATTGATCGAAGACATACTAAAAAGGAGAAACTTCTATCACAAAATCCGTCTTTTTAAGTAAAGCACCTTAAGAAAAGTTACCCCATGTACCTACCTACTATATGGCTGAGTTTTACCCCCTAAAACCATCCGTATATACTTCAACGTGCTCTAGCACCTCAACTGTTTGTTTGACGAGAAAACTCTAAAAGACATAATTTGTAGAAAATTGAAAGTACTTCAATTTTATATAGCAACGGTATTTACTGAAAATTTGTAGTTTTTAAGTTATAAGCGATAAACAAAAGAGGCAGTTTTTTGGAATTTTTGTCTAACTTTAACGCACTCTAGCGCCTAAGCTGTCCGTCTGGAAAAGAAAATTTTTAGATATAGTTTGTAGAAAATTTTATCCAGTTTACTTTCATATAGATGCACTTTTCTCAAAAAGTGGGCAATTTTGAAGTTATAGACTATACACTTAAAAAAGAGCAAAGGCACACCCTTCTCCGATATACCCTAAACTGCAACGCGCTCTACCACCTGAACTGTTTGTTGGATTAAAAACTCTTGAAGAGATAATTCGTAAGAAATGTAATGTTCCTTTTTTATTATAAGAACACTTTTTTTAAAGTGCATAGTTTTGAGTTATGAGCGAGAAACAGAAGAAACAGTTTTTCGGAATTTTTGTCTAAATTTATCGCACTCTAGCGCCTAAGCCGTTTATCTGAGAAAAAAATATTTCAGATATAGTTTGTAGGAAATTTTATCTAGTTTACTGTTACATAAGTACACTTTTCTCAAAAAGTAGGCAGTTTTGAAGTTATAAGCGAAAAACCGAAAAAAGCAAAGACCCACTCTACTCCGATATACCCTAAACTTCAACGCGCTCTACCGCCTGAATTGTTTGTTGAATTAAGAACTATTACAGAGATAATTTGTAGGAAATTCAATGTACTTTATTTTTGTATAAGAACTCTTTTCTCTAAAAGTACCTAGTTTTTGAGTTATGAGTGAAAAAACGAAAAAGAGCTAAAATCCGTCTTTCTCGAGCCACCCCAAACGGTCGGTTTTATTTACATCCTTTTTTCATCCTGCATAGTCAAAATTTTTATACTTTATGTTTTAGTAAAAGTGTTCGACTGTTAGGGAAGTTATACACCCTGTATATTTTCAAATTTACCTCTGAAAAGTCGCACATCGTTTGCGATAAAATTTTAATAAATTTTAAATTTGCTACGCCTGTCAAAGCAATCATTTATTATCGACTGGAATGCTCAATTTTGAGTTTATTGGAGCCACGTTTGAGTTTTAAAAAGGTAATGTGTATTAAAGACGTGTAATCAATAAACTTTTGGGATTTGCCATGAAGCTTAAGAATCGCTTGTTTTTTATATTTTATTCAAGATATAAAAATGCAATTCATACCGCTAACCTACATTTTAAAATTCCAAACTTGTACATCAAACACTTTAGCCTATATTCTTCTGCACTGTTGTATGTACTTGACATATAATTCAAAAGATTTTCCAATTCGATAGGTTCCACTTTGTTTATTAAATTTTATATTCCGTTTTTTTTAATGTATGTGATGGAAAAATTATTTTTTTCTTCCTTCTATTTGTTTGATCTCAAAAAGAAAAAATAAGTTATACATTTCCCGCTAGAATACGTGTTATAAATTATTAAAAGTTGCATTAAAAAGTTTATCATAACATGACCCTCGAAAGGACTACGAGTATAAGCGAAGGATATTACATTAAAATTTAATTTCACTCTTTTTATATTAACGGCGAGATAAAATACGAACGTATTTTAACACACAGGGGAGTTGCAAAAATAGCCGAATACACTAATAACATAGAATTGAAAATTCTATTTTGTAGTGGACTCGAGAAGCTTGTAAGAAAATCACGCGATGGTTTGCAATTGCCTTCCGAGAGTTTGAAATGACTTCCTATGACTCCCTAATAAACTAATTTTTGTTTCAATGTTCTCTTCCTATTCTAACTCGTGGCTCCTTATTTTAGAAGCTTTTCCAACATGTTTACGTCCAGGGCTGTTGTTTGCTCTCTCTTCCACTATTACAATTTATTTATTGAGAACTTTTTTAATCGGCCACATACCTACTCGGCTTCGTTAGGGTCGATTATCATATCGTGCTCACTTTCACAGCCGTCGCTCTTAAAGTTTTTCAAATTTTCCAACTTAGCAACAAGTGCGGCGGCGTTTGCATAATAAAAACTTGCCTTTTCTCAATTTTTACAGAAAGGCGCGATTACGTCGTATTTTATATTCTTCGTCATGAAACATGTAACCAGATACCAAACCGTAGAAAAAGCAGTCAGTTATACTTGATTAACAATTCGCAAAACGATTTTCGTGTAATTATCTTCTTCCGAGCCTCAGATGAGTTCTAATTACTAAAGAAACTCCTCTTGCACGAGCATGTACAAAACTGCTCGGGAAAATGTGCTCGAGGTTTATTTTTTTTAGTTTTCGTGTTGACCGCTTTTCTCCACTTAATGAGCTTTTCTCGACATTGCCACGATTCGACTGCTGATAAATTAAAACGAGCCAAATTACTTAATGTGTCATCAAAAATATTCCTATTAATAACGTGTTGAAATCAATTTTGGGGTTAATGTTGTGAACGTTACATTCAATTTTTGTGAGGTAGGATTGATTTTGCTTGTCACGGTCAATTAACGCCATTTAGTAATGCCCATTAAAATGTTTAAATGTGAATAACATTTTGTACGAATGTAAACGATTTGAAAGCATTGGATGTTTTTGTTTACAGTATACCTGATGGTATAACTCTATCGGTAATCGGTGGCGCAACAAAGAGTAATTTTTTAATGAATTCTTTTAGGGGTTGGAAATGAGCATTCTTTCACTTACTCGTTTTATAGCCGTATTTACTTTTTAATTTGTAATTTTTATGTGCATAAATTTAATATAAAACTGCGGACGTACATTTTTAATTAAACCCTTGTTGCACCTAATTATTTGGGGCTTTCAAAAAGACGTTAAATTATCAAAATCGATGATGATTAACATAATAAAACATGTAAATTTTCTTCCGAAAAGGTGATACCTTTAGTTAAAAACGTAAAATTTGACAAAAATGGCTAGGGTCTTTTTACATTAAAGGAAAAGCTCTCTCGCAATCAAACAGTAATGAGAAAAGTTTAAGTATCTACACCCGAAATTCTTTTTTTGTGGAAGGTTACCTAAACGAAAATTGTCTTCTTTTCTTTGAAAACGCAAAAAAGTGTAATCTCGCGTTTGTAGGAACAGAAATATATCTAACAGTCATGCATAATGCGTAATTAACCACCAGCTAAAACAAAGTAATTAGTTGAGCAAAGCATTTAAATTATGACTGGAACAATTCACCCTTACAACCTTCCAAAAAAGGTCCACTTAATTTAGGTTTGGGCTGGTTTGGGATACAATCATGCGCTTTGTTGAACAGATTTTCACTCAAACTCGAGTAACAATGTTATTGTAGGTTTCTTATAATTAGTTTTTATCTTAGGAATAGATAATTACCTCAAAAAGGCTATTTATCATTACGAGGGTGTATTAATATATTCCGACTGGCATTTCTGAACACAACACAAATAGAACTTGTCCAAATAGTACGCCTAGTGGAGTGGTTATGATTGTTATGAACAAGGAAAGGTTGATTAACATATAAAAACCTAAGGAATCCACCACTGTCGCTTAAAAATATACAGGGTGTCAATTTTAAATTTACTTCCCACCTCCTCTTCGCCTTAGTATAGGAGCAGGGAGCACCGATTATTTCCGTTTCCAAAGTGGGGTAGACTTAACCCCGTAAATCTTAAATGGGAAGGAGGGTCGAGTGGATATGCGAATTTGTTATTTTTGAGTTAGTAGTTTTGATGGCTCCATAAAAATGCCTCTCTAGGTAATAAAATTGACGGGTCTCGCGTAATTTCAATATTGGAAGTTTTCAAATTGACACCCTGTATAATCTTTTGTTTAAAATTGCTTTGTCTGTCGATTAACAGCTTGTCGCATCGGTGGAGAATAAAGCATTTACTTTTAGTCTCGTTTTGTCCCATGCTTTTGACGAGACACTACTAGCATCGTCTACTACTACTCTCCATCGCTGCCTAATTAAATTAGTCTGGATGCTGATCCTTAAAGTAACAAAAGTTGCGCGCCTCTGTCAGTTGAGAAGGTTACAGATTTATGCTCCCCCTCTTTTAGAAACGAATTATTGTCTCAGAAAGCTCTAAACACGTCATTATTGTGTGCTTCAACCATAATTTTAAAAGGAATTGAATTTAAAAAGTTTTGAAAAACGTACCTAGGTAGAATAACAATCAATTGAATGAACATAATATACATCAATACCTGTATTTAATCTGGTATAGAGATGCTACGCGTTATTATTTGACGTTTTAAATCGAAACCAATCGAATGCAGCTCTAGAGCTGGAATCAGATTGTTACACGTATCTTATCTACGATGCCAACTGTTTTTCTTTTTTAAGAACAATTCTTCTCTCGAGATTTACCACTTAACAAAGAGTAGCGCTAGAAGAATTATTTCAAACGTGCTCTATCGGAGTGGCGTATTGTATACAGCCTAACGACAAGTAGAAAACTAAAGTCGAGATAATTTTATTTGATAACAAGCCAAAGCTTTTTCTCCAATAAATGTAGTCTTTAGTCTTTAGTTTACTTTATTAGTATATTGTGTGGCTTATAATAAACTTCGAGGCCTCATTAACGACGTTAAAAGGCCCACTTCGATCTTAAAGCGAACTTGGCAATTTTGAGGTAGCTTCGGGAGGTTTTGGAGATATTTTTTTTTGCGATTTGTAGAGAGGAGGCTCAACAAGAGTTGCAAAAAATTTGAGTGGTGAAATCGTGCGCCGAAACCTCCAAGGCTAGCCAATCCATCTCTAGCATCGGGGACGCAATTTTGAGGATTGAAAATCTAAGCGCGGAAGTGATACGACATAACGCATACAGGAAAAGCCACCTGTCTCTCTTCTTCTATTTTATATAAATCGTTTTGCAGGTTTTAGCTATGTATTAGCGACGCATTAAAAGGGCAATGTGACGTGCACTCGCTCATATATATTTAACGCGGGAAGGGCTCTTGAATGAGCCTTAAAATCCATGCCCTACAGAAAGCTAAGTGTTAATAATGTGTTTGTAAGACCGGATAAGACCTAATACGCGCATTATCACAGGAGAAGCTTGGGTAGAGCCTCTTTAAAAAGGTTTTGCAAGTTAAAATACTAAGAGGCTTAACGAAACACAAAAAGATGTTTGTAATTTTTTTTCACAATGCCCGCGCGTTATTTTAGCGAGCTCAAGAGTTTATTCGTATTCTCGATGTTTTCCATTTTCATTCGTTCATTTGCAAACGTCTTTGTATTTAGATTAGCTTTGTCGCTCGAAAATTGCAAGCATCTGTGAGTATTTTGAATGTATGCAGTGCGACTTCACTTTCCTGATAGACAATTCGAGCACGAAATAGAATAATGACGCAAACATAGCGTCCCCTCGTCGATTAACGACTGCAAAATGAATAATAAATTACGTCTGTCTGTTACTATTCTGAAAACAACCTTACACTATGTCAGTTTTGTAGAACGTCTTTGTAGACTATTATTTTCCCCTGTAGTTCGTTAAATGCCTGTTTGTAAGGACGCTCATGTGCAATAAATATTCATGTTTTGTTTGCGACATTCTACTTCGAAATAGGAAGTTCACTTACTGGCTCGTAACAACGGTAATATAATCATTATTCGTAATGAAGTCGCATTCGGAGTTTTATTGAAAGCAGTATCTATGGCTAGAGCAACTCCCTCTAGCGGCAGTAAATAACCGACAAACTGACCCGTTTTTTTAAATCACCTATACCTATTTTATGCCTTTCTCATCAAACAAACATAAATATAACCGAAACAAATTCCAACTTTTTACTGCCCCCTATAGTAGGTTAGTAGCAAAACTCACTTGATTAGCCCCTTATCTTCCATAACATAAAACGCCCAACGTTTATGGGCAATAAAATGCATACAAACAAAATTGTTTAATGAGAAAGTAGACTATGCAAACGTGAAACAAGAGGAACCGTCGTATATATTCTAAATGTAATTTCAAAGTTTAATTTGAAGCCGGAGAGAACTTCCTAATAAATTCTTGATTAAAACTTTCGAAATTAGAAATTAACATAAAGGCTACAAAATTATAGTTTTATTGCTTATTAAAAGTTTTCATTTTCTATTAGCTCTAGGTGTACGAGAATATGTTTTCAAGTAAAATTAATTGCAAATTACGTTGGAAAGGATAATTATAGTCGTTAGTTGCGGCGCTTATTCGTACTACGAAATGTAAAATGATTAAACTTTTGTACTTTTTGTTACAGATGGAGGGGCTGGTGCGGGAGGTGCAGGATACGGAGTGTGGAGTACCAGTGCGGAGTCAAAAACTCTTCTTAACATCAATACCCTCCGCCTTTATGGGTGAGCATAGTTTAATGCCAAATATAGCCACTGGCCAGTTATATAATTGAGAAGAAAAATAACTCTTGACCCATTCATAATCGTAATTGAAAAATAAAAGTAAAATCTCATGAACCGTGCCCTTTGAAAAGTTAAAAGGAAAATCGTTTATTGCAAAAAGTCGACTCAGGTTATTGAAAGGAAATGAACGAGAAATTAAATGTATTTTCCGTATTAATTTCTCCTCAACTTAATTTTAATTAATTTTGTAGTAGGTAATTGATGTTTCTTTTAATTATTTCAAGGTCATGGCTCGTGCGATTTGAAAAGATCGCTGATATAAGCAGTTTTCAAGCACCGATGCGGGGAAGGAAATGCAAAATAGTTATAATAGAAGAGAAATTTCGTTGTTTGCTATGATTATTATTCGAAGCATTTTGTTAAAGGTAGTGCGACGATCCCTTGATGGTTTTCAACCGTCTACCGCTATGATACCACAGTGAAATAGTTATCAGTGGCTCTTAGAAATTATAACTTCAATTAATATCTGCCAAAAAATAGAAAGCAATGGAAATGCTTTCCATTGTCGTTGATTTCAACAACGTAACTAATGAGCCCTTAATTTTACAAGTATTCACGATGATGGCAAAATTAGCTTTGCCATAAATTAGGTTATTTAAAAGTATACCACGATGTTCAAAATATAATAAAATTACTAGAGTTTCGAGAGACGCGCACTTTGTTGTCAAAATACAACCTCTAAATTAATTTCCTGCCTATTATATTTTCTTGACTTACTCGGAATAATAAATAGACAAAATTAAGACTAAACTAACGTAACAAGATTTTGCAAAATTAGCCTTCTCATTCTCTTTAGAGAGTACATGTACGTCAATTTGTCTTTTGAAGAGAGTAAATAGTAAATAGGTTATGTTGAAGGTAATAAATTCAGTACAAAGTTATACACATTAACAAAAAGCGTAGTGGCTGCTATACGAAGTGTAGGAGGGAGTTCCCTTGAATGGGACAACTTTTTGTTTTTATTGTAACTCATATCCTAGGCGAAATTGTAAAAACCTTATTATGTTAAATTATCAATAGTACAGTTGTTAACTATTAAACTCATATAAAACTTCTTAAACAAGTAAGACTTCAGTCAATTCTTCATTTATTAATTTTTGAAAAGTGTCCACTTCATAGGTAGAGTTGCCTTGAAATGGACAGGTGAGCTTATGAAGTGGACAGCGTTGTAAAAAGTATTGTAAAAGCGTGTTTTGCAAAAACCATTGATTGGTAGTGTCTCCTAAGAAGGTGTTCCACAAAAACAAAATTTCTACTCACTATAGGCTGGAGTTTTGTTAGCCTAATGGCAAATCCAGGCCTGATTATAGGAACAGTAGCGCATTATACTTTGTAGGGCATATTAGAATTTTGGTGTCCAATCTCCGTTATGTTCTAAATCCGATGGTATAGGAATATTAGAGAAGAAAACAAAAATGTTCTATAAATTGTCAAAAATTTGCGTTAACTTGAATCTTAATTATTCATTTCTGTGATAAACTGTAAAGCACAAACGTTTTAAAACCATTAACACCTTTTGGCAAATGTTTTTAGAGGGTCTTAACACAAAATACCCAAGTCTGCACCCAACCACTAAAAAAGCACCGCGAATTTATATTAATAATCTATATCTTTGAGTTGGTTGCAGTCGCGAAGATAACTGGGGATTGAAGATATTTTATCTTAAAATAACTCAAATAAAATAAAATTTCTTAGTTGCAATTTAAAATTTAGCTGCAACTAGCTGCTAAAAAATTCTCAAGATACACATAAATACTAGCTTTATTTTAATTTAATTGACACTAATGTAGCGCCAGCAAGTTCTGACGGGATCTATGAATGGGACATATGACACAATCAGATTATTCATCTTCTTAAAGTGCCATGCAGATTCCTGCGTAAGCGTTCATCTTGAGTCGTTTTCTTATCAGATGGTTCTATCAATTGCAGCCTTTTGTAGTGTTTGGAAGTCCTTTATCCCTGTCCATTGACGAATATTTCTTAGCCGCGATAGTTTTTTTCTGCCTATTCCTCTTTTTCCTCCTTCAATTTTACCTTGAAGAATGAGGCGCTGAAAGCGGTAGCGTTCCTCACGTAGTATGTGTCCGAGATAGCCTATTTTTCTCTTTTTGATATTTTCGAAAAGTTGTCGATCTGCTAGACCGGCTCTTCGGAGAATTTCCTCGTTTCTTACGCGGTTGACCCACGACACCTTCAACATTCGTCGCAGGATCCACATTTCGAAGGCTTCGATTTTGTTGATGACTGTTACTTTCAACGTCCACGCCTCAACTCCGTACAGGAGAACTGACCATACGTAGCATTTTACCATCGTATATCTTAGGCTGAAGTTTAAATTCTTGTCTGTAAGAATCTTTCGTAGTTTTCTAGTCGTAGGAAGGTTGTTCTAGCCTGTTCAATCCTGCATCTTATTTCCTGATTCGGCTCCCATTCTTTGTCAATCATGCATCTCAAGTATTTAAACTTGGTGACCTGTTCTATGTTCTCTTCATTAATATGTATTTGAATGTGTGGAGTATCGTTCCTACTAACAATCATAAACTTGGTTTTGCTGATGTTAATCCTTAGACCTATTCTTTGGCTTTCTTCATTGACCCGATTTAGTAGACTTTGGAGGTCCTGCGCATTATCTGCCAATATTGCGGTATCATCGGCATATCGGATATTGTTAATGGGAATTCCGTTCACTCTAATGCCAAAGGGGCTATCTGCGATTGATTCGGAGAATGCCTTTTCTACGTACAGGTTGAATAGCATTGGGGACAGGATGCATCCTTGGCGAACGCCTTTTTTAATTCTAAACTCTTCAGTTGTTCCAGCGTTACCGATTCGAATTTCTGCTTTTTGCTGCCAATACAGATTACCGATTAACCTTATGTCTTTTCCATCCAGTCTCAAATCTCTAAGGTATGTTATCAGAAGATTGTGCTTAACGTTATCAAATGCCTTCTCGTAGTCGATGAAACAAACATACACATCCTTTCTTTGGTCTTGGCAGCCCTGGACCAATGTTTGGAGACTGAATATGGCTTCTCTAGTTCCGAATCCGCTCTTAAATCCGAATTGACTGACTCCACTTACTTCTTCACATTTTTTATCAAGCCTTGTGTGTAGAACTCGAAGAAAAAGTTTTAAAAAGTGGCTCATTAGACTGATGAGACGATAATCCTTACACGAGGTTGCGTTGTTGGATTTTGGTAATGGAATAAACGTAGAGCGGAGCCAATCCTCAGGAAAGTGTCCAGTGTCATAGATGTTATTGAAGAGTTTTACTATCATCTCAAGGTTTTGTTCGTTGATTAAGTGAAGCGTTTCTGAGTACATATCATCTGGACCTGGTGCTTTGTTGTTTTTCATTAGATTGATGGCGTGTATGATCTCACTTTTTTGTATGCTTAGTCCTGTTAGAGTAGATATTTCTGCTGGAAAGTTCTCTGGTCTGTCGTCGTTGAAGAGACCCACTGTGTACTTTCTCCAGATTTGCAACAATTCTTCGGTTTCTGTCACTATTTCGTTGTGCTCATTTTTTATGTAATTTAGTAGTCTTTTATTGTACAACTCAGCTATTTCTTTGACTTTTTTATGAAGATTAATAATACTAGAATTACTCAAATTTTCTTTTTAAACTTTAATGTAGTACTAACATTTATTTCACATCTTTCCAACGTGCGTATGAATCGTCCTATTCATGGAACTCCTAGCTGTCCAATTCATAGAAGGGTTATCAATGGTTTTAACATACCTGTGTAAAGCCTACGATCTGCAGATTTTACTGATATCGAATATTATTAACAATCGCTTCTAATAATAGAGTTGCAAGATTCACAAAATTACACAAATATTAGCTTTGCATTATTAAAAAACGGTATTGTAACTATTGTAAACAATATGTGTTCTAACTACTTAAAACTAGGTCTAATAGATGTAATTGTGTGTCGTGCATAAATCCCAAGAATAAAATGTTAAATATTTCAATCGAGCGCATTAAAAAGTTCGAGTGTCCGATTCATGGGCCGTCCCCTTCAATGGAACTCCTGCTTAATAAATAATAATGATATGATACAGTTTTTTTAAATTATTTCTTTTTGTAAAACTACGATATCACGTATGTTTGACAGTCTACCCATCAGCACATTATCTTCTTTTTTTAATATTTTAATTAATAGCTTCGACTTCTCTTGCTTTTATAAATTTACTCCAAGACCTCTATTGGGTATAATTAAAGTTGGAATTGTCCTTTAGTTACGTTATGCATACTTAAGAGAGAGTTTACACCTAATACTGTATGATGTAGTGTAGGTAAAACAAATTTAACAAAAATATGACATAAATTGAAGCCCAATATCAATAAAAACAAAACCACCTGCTCTTCAATTTGCAACGAACCGACAATTTAATAAACAAACAATATCGGACGCCGAACAAAATTTTATCTTATCAATAATTTTAGGGGAATCGGGGAATCGTAAATGGAGTACTTAACAAACTCTAAAACGCAACAATTACTTGAAAATGGGATAGTATTGGCGTAATTTGGTTTTAATTAAGTCTACATTTTGTATATATTAAATTTTATCGTCCGTTATTGTTTATCGAAACCAATTTTAAATTTTTCCTAGAAGTAAACAATTTGCGTTAAATTAGTTTCATTTCAGTTTTCAAATTAAACGTTTTTAAACGAAAATTTTAATTAAAATTTGATTGGAGTTGGTTTTAATCAAGTGACGGACGCATCTATAACTTCTCTCTTTATGAATTTAAAGTATTTTAAATTTAATTGTCCGATAAATGCGGCCGAAGGAAGAAGGTCCTTAAAATAGAATTGTAAATTAACGAAAAAAGGAGAGTCGACCGATAGTTCAAAATTGCACCTACGTCTATTTATAAAGTGGCCGCTTAATGAATATTTACTGGATGAGGGAAACCTTTATAGATTGGAGTACTTTCGAGCAAAGTATCGAAATTCTTCTTTTTTTATAACTTCGCGGGCGGTAAATAATTTTACAAGATATTTTATCGCAAAGTGCTGCTGAACAAAAGTCCAAAATATCACTACCAACCACTTAATAATAAAATTACTAGTTTCACTGATTGCGTGTCTCCTCTTAGTAAACGGCGAAGCGGGGCGTGGAGCTCCAGAAGTACTAATTCTAGTACTAGGTACCTACTATACGATATAAAACAATAAAAGTAGCTCTGCTTCAAAAATAAAACAACATGTCAGGCTCGAATCGTAAGCTCAGTTTACCGCAAAACCTATAAATAATGTCAAAATACGTCAAATTAAATATACTCTTCTTTTATGAAAGCCCTTGCGCGTTTATGGCCACTCCATACATTTTTAAACGTCCCTGTATGTTTATAGCGAAGCTTTGTTAATAATTAAACAACGTACAAACCCACGGCCTACTTTCTTTGCAATTAGATTATATTTTTATGTCTGTTTTTCTTTTCATTTCCCAGTCTTGATTTTCTCTTTTATTTTTAGGATACGATTTGATCGAGTGGTTGATGCAGCGTCTCGTGATCGAAGAATCTGGTGAGCACGAAAAACGAAACTTGGAAACTTAAGTTAATAAAAAATTTTTTTCTTTATTCAGAGGCTCTCAATATTGGAAACCAACTTTGCCAATACGGATACTTTTTTCCGGTTAGCGATTGGAAGAACTTGACTGTTAAGGATGATAGCTCTCTGTATAGATTTCAGGTCAGTGAAATTTTAATTAACACATTTTTTGAATAAATCGAGTAAAGTTTGTTTTGATGTTTAAGTACGAACAAATTCGCATATTTATACAATTTCCGAAACAATTACAATTTATTAATGTTTCAGTTTATGTTCCCAACTTCTCTAAATAAACTTTTTTTTTTACAACCGTGATGTAACGCTTTCATTGAACGGTGGAATGTTGACGTTTTTAGCTTTGTCGCGTCAAAATCAAAGTTGTCCATTTTACTTTAAAGTCGGTAACGCGAGGACTTTCAACAAACACGAGGGAGGAGAAAAAGAGAATTTAAGGGTTACTAAATTTAGTTTATTTTGTCTTGGTAAAATATACTTTAGTTGGGTAAGTATTATTAATTTGGCCGTCCAAAATAAATTGATCGCATCCAATATTTGAAGTAGGTATAAGGTATAATAACAATTTTGAAGTTATATTACTTGGAGGGTTAAATTTATGCATCGAGTTTCCAAGGGTTTAAGAGATATAAAATAAATTTCCTACAATATAATATTTCCGCCCAAAAAAATTGTATTTCATTTTCGGTTTAGTGATGAGTAATGATTATTCTACTTCAATACCGAACTAATACCAAACACAGCAAAACGATAATATACTTTCGCTTAATTGTAATGCAAATATGCACACAAGCTCAGTTTCAACAGTTCGTAAATTATGTGGTAGTAAAAGTAGTGAGCATTGATCACAAGCAAATAAAGTAAATTAAAGTTATAAGTTTTATTTGTGTCCTAAAATAAAAAGTTAATGCATTACCATTTGTTTTTATTTGAGGATCGAGTCGACCTATACTTTGACTCTCGAACTCTAACTACAATAATTGTCATCCGAAAGGCTTCAAGATTAAAAATTGCGGGCCCTACCCTTTTAAACAACCGACTAATGAGGTCGTTTTGCATAAAATTGTAATGATCGCTTTAGAATGCGCTTATCCTAAGTTTTTTCTCCACTTAGGATACAATACACCCTGCTATTAAGTAACGATCAATAGGACGGGAATTTCCTAAGGTAAATATTTTATACACGATATAGCTAACAAGAAACTAGTTCCTTTGTTATTTGAGTTTGTGATAATTAACTGCTTCAATTTGCAGAGATTTGACCTTAAATGGTGGAATGGGGAGGCGAAAATAGCTCGAGAAAAGTTAGTTCTGAGGCTGAAGTTATCTCAATTGAGTGCTTTTAATTCAGGAACTGTGTCAAACCTATCAATTGGAAATTACTTTTTTGATATGAAAACTGCAAATAGTGAGAGCGCACAGGCTCTCTCAGCTTCCCTCTGGACGCGACAAAAGTAAATTCCCTGTGAATACTCTTTTTAGCATCGGTAATAGCAATCAAATTGAGCCTCTTCCGTCTTCAATCTTCTTCTGAAGCTTTTTTGAGATGGATTATATTATTGCTCTGAAGCTGGCTCCCAGTGGTTCCTTGCACCGCAACTTCTTGGGTCTATTGTGCGCCTCAGATATAATCGTCCTTTAGTTAGTTCTGTGCTTTTGATAAAGTCCAGAATTTCCTCTATTGATAGTTTGGACAATTCGCTTTGGAGTATCTTCTCCTTTCCGAGAGTGCTGTGAACGACTTTTAGTGAAAGCCTCGCAGTGTAGCAGAAGATGAATTGGAGTTTCCTTTGCCTCTGCACGTCCTCTGCAAAGTGGGTATTCTTCTAGTCTCATCGTACACAGGTGCTTTTTAAGCTCGCAATGTTCCGTTATCAGTGCCGTTGCAAGTCTTAGCTCACTTCTACTCATTCTGAGTACAGAGCGGGCTATTTTGTCAGGCCTATTTTATAAGAAATGCCAAAGGCTGGTTCTGGTCCAATGGATCTTATTTTGCTGTCCTCTTTAGCCAGGCCGTCTGCTTTCTCGTTCCTTAGTACGTCGGCATGAGCTGGCACCCATTATATCAGGCTTACAAAATTTTCCCTCTAGCTCGTTCAGTCTGCGGATGCAGTCCGTTACTAGTCCAGGCCCCACCTCACAGGCGTTCAGCGCCTTAAAGGCTGCTTGACTGTCAGGTACTACAAAGATTATTTGGTTATGATAACCTTGATCTAACAGTATTTACGCACATGTTGCCGTAAATCTCTGCTTGGAAGACGGTTGCGTGCTCCCCGAGGCTGAAGCTTACCCCTTGCCTCAAGTTGCCGCGTCCCCAATTATTCTAGCTCTTGTGCCTGTTGAGCTTTTAGAGTCGTCTGTGTAGAACGCAAGTGCATTCATTTTGACTGTCTTGCGTTCCCATTCTTCCCTTGTCGGAATTTTAATTCTGTAGGTTTTTTCGATGGTATATGCTCTGGTTATTCCATCAGTCTATCAGACATCATACTAAGTATGGGGTGTTCTGTCATCTCTCTTAGGATTGAGACATATCCTTGCCCATTTTTTCCTGGGGAGGATTGAATTTTAGATCTGTTAAGCCTCCTTTAATGCTTTGGATTTGACTACCAAATATAAGGGTTCAGCATTGTTTGCATTGCTGCTGTAGGTGTCGTACGCATTGCTCCAATTATTCCTAGCTAGTCTTTGGATTTTACCCAGCTTATGTTTTCAGGTTTGTGTGTGTGTTTTTGTTCACCACACAGAGCTTGCATATGTGACTATTGGTATTACCATTACGGTGTATATCCAATAAGTCAACTGAGGTGACAGTCCCCAGGTTTTGCCGAACGTTCGTCTACAGGTCCATAGGGCCCCTGTAGCTTTGTTTGCTACTCTGTATATATGTTGTATGATGCTTAAAGTATTTGGCTTCTCCCACTGCTTTCAGAGACGTGTCAAATAGCCTTCCTGTTACCACAGTCTTATTTGTTCTTCTTGCGAAATGGATTAGCGAGGTCTTAGTCGAATTAACTGTCATGCTCTCTTCCAAACACCGTTTCTCTACAAGATTCAGGGCTCTTTGCTTTCTTTCAAATACAGTAGCCCCAAACTTTCCCGTTGTTGTTATGGCTATGTCGTCCGCATAACCTACGACTTTTAGCCCCTCTTTCTCTAGACGTTTGAGAAGATTGTCACCTTATTGTAGCTAGTCGTGTAACTCCTCGTAAGCGACTTTGAACGTATATATTTATTACATATCACATACATTCGTCATTCGTCATTGTTTTCTTGTTGCTTAGTGTTATAACTATAACCAAGACCCTATACAACGAGCGATCGGATATAGCGAGCACATTTTGTTGGCACTGGCGTGCTCGTTATAACCGGACCCGACTGTAGTATAAAAAATCGCATCTTGGTAGACGTTACGCCTTGCAGGCGTTTGACGACAACATTGGACGAGTGTTGTGGCTTTAATTAGAGGCCCATAAACTAGATAATTCAAAAACCGACATGACGCCGCTTTCCATTAGAAACGTGCAGGGTGTTGAATTAGCCAATCCTCAAAGGTTAGAGGTTAGACTATAATAGTCCCCGAGTCTTCTATTTTTATTCATTTTTGTACTTACGACTTACATTTTCTCGAGCTCACAAAGTATTTGTGGCCTTTAAAACAAAATAACGCACATTTTACGACGTCCCATATGCTCACATTTTAGAGCGCATACAAATTTTAGTATAATATTGGATGCTCGTAGTAACTTTGACTCATAAATACACAAAAACGAAGCCTTTAGGCCGCTCGTAAACACGTTGTTAAACAGGACGATTTCAAAACTGCGGCTGCGAGAAATTGTTGAATGGAAATTACCTGCTGGGAAGTTTCCCTACCCGCGCGCCGTCGAAGCGTTTGTGTATTAGCAGCATTTAAGCTCTTTGGCTATCAAACCCTAATATTTGGACACTTTTTATCCTCTTCTAAAACTTTTCATAAACAGACTTCGATAACATGTAACATGTAACTTTGATTAGTAACACGATTTATGCTACGGCGTTAAATGCTTTTATTAGTAGAGTTCCCAGAGTAGTGAATTGTGATTTCTGTTTTCACTTTGAGATTAAAAGCTAGAACCTTTTTTAAATTATTCCATACCTTCTGGAGTACCAAAACCCGTTGGTCGTCAAAAGGTCGTCCTGTACGGGGTGGGTGTAGGGGGGTTAATGTGAAAAATTCCAAAAAACATAGTTTGTCCAATTTGAATCTACAAAACATTGGGCAAATTTTGGTCGAAGCACAATTTTTATTAGAGTTAAGATAACATTAGCAAATCAAAAGAAAACAATTCGGAAAGCACGCTTTTAGATGGGCGACCTTAATCTTTAAACTGCTCTGGTTAAATTTCCTTATTGCAAGGCAATGTTTCCGTTTAAAACCGCTACAGTTTCTTTATTCGTCATATAATCCAAAAACACCCATTAATAACGTTGCAGATTGGAATTTCAGGATGCGTTTTCATTTATTATTTTTTCGTCAGGACTGCTCTTTAATTTTTAAATCGTTTTTCCAGCAACGCTCGCAGGGTATCGGTTAAGGTCGATTTTCCCTTGCTGTCGAGCGTTACCATGGTATGTTTGTTCAAAATCGTCTGTTCTCTCAATAAATAAACACAAGCACTTGTATAATTTTAAACATCCTACCTTGCATCGAATGGGGTAGTTCCGATTTTTTGGTATGTTGTCTATGACGGAGACCTACAAATAAATCCACGTTTTTAGTCTCGACAGACCTCCGTATCTACGTCAAATATCAAAGAAACTGTGAATATCTTTACCTTGCTTCAGTTTTTGTCAATTTTGACCACAAAGGACTTATTTTTCGGCAAAGACAATTCTATACTTTTAGAAAGTACACTAAATTTTCTACCATGTGAGGTCAATACGATCTCTGTAGACTTCATGGTGTCCGAGATACAACTGTACAAAATTTGCTAATCTATCATATTGCACCATTTATAGCGATACATGAATGACATGAGACAATATCTTAAAGCAGTGGCACGATATCATAAGGTAGTAGATGGGTAGTTATGATTTTTTGGCATGGTATACAATGAATGCCTAATGAGTCATTCCACATCATGATAAATATAGTAATAAAATTTTTTTATTCTTGCTCCACTATTTTAGATTCTGCTCAAACTTTGTGAGAATCCAAAGAAGGAATCCAAAGAAGGAAATCCACCGTTATTTAATTTTCGTATGCGTCAGTTCTTCCCTACCCTTATTAAAGCATTTAAAGAACCTCATTTTTATGTTTTAAGATTTTGAGCTGTAAAAACTTTTCTTTTGTAGATACCTACAAGTTCAAGGTAGCATTTCAGAGCTAAAAGATAGTAGTTTTGTACAAAAAATAAAAATTCACACAATAGATACCGTAAAAAAATAACACGGTGCTGAAAATCCGTGAATCTTACTGCTTTTTCGTGATTTTTAATTGACTCCAGTGTCTCGACTGTTGAATGCAAACAGCTAATATTTCTCAGAGATCAAATTCACATCTCGTGGAAGACGTTGAACCTACAATTGACTCGTTGGACCTACTCCTAATTTAAAAGAATCACTACTTGAAATTTTAAAATTCTCAAAAATCGCATTATTTAGGCCATAATATGAGCATGTAGACTACAAGCTAGAAATTTAAAATTTACAGGATAATGAGGTCATACCTTGAACTTCAAGAGCCTATAATATCGTTTGGTTATTGTCATCGTTTATGCGTGTACAGGCATGATTAATGACTAATAAAAAGTTACACACGGTGTATCGTCTGTACCTATTTATTATTAGGCATTGATTGTGTACCATATCAAAAAATCATAACTACCCATTAACTACCTGATGATATCGTTCCACTGCTTTAAGATATTGTCTCATGTCATGGATGTATCGCTATAAGTGATGCAATATGATAGATTAACAAATTTTGTACACTTTCAAAATTTCGAACCACCTGTACACCCATAAACGATGACAATAACAAAACGATATTATAGGCTTTTGAAGATCAAGGTATGAACTCATTATCCTGTAGATTTTAAATTTCAAACTTGTAGTCCACATGTTAATATTATGGCCTAAATAATGCGATTTTTGAGAATTTTAAAATTTCAAGTAGTGATTCTTTTAAATTAGGAGTAGGTCCAACGAGTCAATTGTAGGTTCAACGTCTTCCACGAGATGTGAATTTGATCTCTGAGAAATATTAGCTGTTTGCATTCAACAGTCGAGACACTGGAGTCAATTAAAAATCACGAAAAAGCAGTAAGATTCACGGATTTTCAGCACCGTGTTATTTTTTTACGGTATCTATTGTGTGAATTTTTATTTTTTTTACAAAACTACTATCTTTTAGCTCTGAAATGCTACCTTGAACGTGTAGAAACAATAGAAAAATTTTTACAGCTCAAAATCTTAAAACATAAAAATGAGGTTCTTTAAATGCTTTAATAAGGGTAGGGAAGAACTGACGCATACGAAAATTAAATGACGGTGGATTTCCTTCTTTGGATTACTTCTTTGGATTCTCACAAAGTTTGAGCAGAATCTAAAATAGTGGAGCAAGAATAAAAAAATTTTATTACTATTGTAGTAAAGATTAATTATGAAAGTGTCGGTTGGCGGCGAGGGATAAGGTAAAAATAAACGCAACACTTAAGGTTAACATTGTAATTAATGGCTATTGCACATAACATAACATAACATACTGTACTAACTGAACTCATAAACTGAACTAAACCCATACGCGGGCTCTCGCTTTTGTCCCCTCCCAACTCACAGACGGGGCACACGACGGGCGGCAAATTCAAATTCAAATAAATAATCCTACAGTTCGGCGAACCTGACAAACAGATCGTCCCGATCTAAACATCATAAAAACACATTTCATAACACAATTTCGATATAAACATAATTTTGACCTACTAAGCAAAATATGCAATTTCTAAATGGGTACATAACCTAAACATAAGTACATAAGACATAAGTGAATACATAATACATAAGTGAGTACATAAGACATAATAAGTACATAATACATAAGTGTTTTATAAATGACACATAAATAATTATCATAAGTACATAACTAATTGCATAATTTGGATTCGGTCTAAACATAAATTCAAAGTAAATAAATACATAAAAAGTAAAGTACATATAAGTGTTATCAACTAAAACATTTTACGCACATGGCATAACATATTATTAATTAAACAAAACTGAGCGCTAATCGGGGCATAAAAGGCTAAAATATTGAAATTTAATCACTCACGTCAGTGAGCCATAATCTCATGTTTTCAGGACTGAAAACACCTTCGAAAGATCTTTGTGTCACTTGGAAATTCTCAATGTCGGTGATCACATATCGATCGTTGCTTAAAACCTTTTTAACTTCATAAGGACCACGGTATTTTGGTAATAACTTTTTATTTACTCCTGGAGTAACATCTACATTCTTTACAACAACATAATCGCCAATAGAATAAATATGGGGGTGCTTATGACGCCCATCATAATAATTTTTGTTGTATTTTTGTACTTTCTCGTTTTTTTCTTTAGCCTCATTTCTGATTTCTCCTATCGTTTTATCGTCTACTAAGTTTGATTCTAAATAATTTCTCAATTGGTCATAATGGTCTCTTTGGTTGACTCCAAATAATAAAACAGAAGGGCTAAATCCGGTCGCTCGACATACCGAATTATTTATGGCAAATTCCACCTGTGGTAAAGCTGCAGGCCACTTATTAGCTGCTTTACTTAACTTAGCCAACATAGGCGTAAGGTCTCTATTGAAACGTTCAATTTGGCCATTAGCCTTGGGTGTTCCTGTTGCTATTTTAATATGAATTATACCCTGTTCACTAACAAAATCATTAAATTCTTTTGATGTGAAAGCTGTTCCACGATCTGAAATAATTGTTTGGGGCTTACTATAATCTCGAAAATATTGCTGAAGTTTATGAATAACTTCTATACTTTTGGTAGTCTTAACATCGTAAAATCTAACAAATTTTGTGAAACTGTCAATAACTTCGAAAATGTATTTTTTGTTTAATGAAGTTTTTTCCAACGGGCCGTAATGATCAATATGGATAACATTAAAAGGTTTGTCGCCTTTAGGAATGTTGTGCAACGATCCTTCTACTGGACCATAAGTGGGGCTAAATGTTATGCATTTTAAACAATTACTAATATACAATTTTACTTTCTCACGCATATTTGGGAACCAGTAACATCGAGCTACATATTCTAACGTTTTGTCTAATCCACGATGTCCAATCTTATCGTGACAGTTAAAAATTACTTTATCCTCCATTGCACGCGGCACATAAAACCTTATGTCGTTTTTAACTTTTTTGTAAACAAGTCCGTTATTTAATTCATAATTCTTACTTTCTGCTAAGTTTAAGTCATCCCTAATTTTTTGGACTTGGGGGTCCAAATTTTGAGCTATTGATAAATTTTGTTCAAACGTATTTCCTTCTAAAACTAAAATGATAGACGCGCGGCTTAAAGCATCCACATGCCTCATTCTGTTGCAACTTCTATGCTCTAAGTCGTATGTATAATTTTGTAGAACGAGTGCCCAACGGTTAATTCTAGGATTGATCTCTTTTTTGTTAAGAGCTAATTTAATCGAATTACAGTCGGTGACTATTTTAAATCTTATTCCTTGAAGATAAACGTGAAATCTATTCAGAGAATATACAATGGCAAGCATTTCTAACTCATAGCTGTGTAGCTTCGATTCATGATCCGACGTACGCTTACTGTAGTAAAAGACGGGTTTAAATAAGGTATTTTCCTGTCGCTGAAGAAGAACAGCACCATAACCTTTCGAGCAAGCGTCACAGTGTAACTCTGTCTCCAAAATCGGCGAATAAATAGCCAAAATAGGACCGTTCACTAATTTATCTTTGAGATTGTTAAACGATTCTAATTCTAATGATTCAAACTTAAATACAGAATCCTTTCTTATTAAATCATACAGGCATTTTGCTATAATCGAGAAGTTAGGTATGAACCTTCTGAAATAACTGGCTAAACCAAGAAATTGCTGTACCTGTTTGGCACTTGTCGGAATAGGGTAGTCGGACACTGCCAAAACATTTTGAGGGTTAGGCTTAATGCCTTCACTATTAATCAAATACCCTAAATAAATTATTTTTGTTTGTAAGAAAAAGCATTTATCTAAGCGTAATTCTAACAAATTTTTACTCAAAAGTACAAAAACCTTATCTAAAATTTGTAAATGCTGTTCTACCGTTTCTGTGGCGATCAGGAGGTCATCTAAATAAAGTAGGATTTGGTGATTTCTAATAAGGTCTGAAAATATCTGATTTAAGTAACGCTGAAAAACTGGAGGTGCATTACAAAGTCCAAATGGGACCTTGGTGTATTCAAACTGTCCTAACGGCGTGACAAATGAGGTGTACTTAATTGAATCTGGATCTAAACTAATTTGGTGAAAACCGTTCTTCAGATCTAAAGTGGAATAATAATTTTTATTTTTAAGACAATCTAAGTGGTCGTCAATAAGCGGAATAGGGTAATTATCCCTTATTGTTAATTTGTTTAATTCTCGAAAATCGATACACAATCGGTATTTATCCGAATTTTTCTTTTTAATTAATACGATAGGACTACAATAAGGAGAATTACTAGGACGAATAATGTTACCTTCATCCAACTCATCTAAAATTTTACTCAGCTGACCTTTTTGTTCATACGACAATCGACGGGGTCTATATGAAAATGGAACATGATCTGGTCTTAAGACAATCTTCATTTTGTAATCTAATTCGGCTTTAACAGGCCTTTCATAATTTAAATAACTGTTTTCAAAAATATTTAAAACTTTGTCCTTAACAGCGGCTTCTAAATTTTCATTAATGTTTAAAACAGATTGCTTGTCTTGACCTACATCAATTAGCATTATGTTGTCATAAGTATCACTCGATGCAACGCTTTCCGGTTTTTTCGAAATAGATACTCGATCCGAAAACGTCACATTTAAATTCGATTGGACCAAAAAGTTGCGTCCCAATAAATAATTATATGACATTGTACTATCAGGTACGACATGAAAGATAATATTACAATGGTTTCCATCTATAAGAATTGTATCTTCAAAAATACCTAAAATTGTTAAAGGAGAACCATTGATACCAGAATAATTATTAACATGTTCATACGGTTTCAAGTGAAACGGCATAATAAAATTCGACGAAATTAATGAAATAGGACTCCCACTGTCAATAATACCTTTCAATTCAAAATCATACTTAGCTAACTTAATGTCGACAACGTAAGGTGGTGATCGAATTTCGCTCGAAGTCGAAGCGTGAACCAAAGCGGTGGTGTGCGAGTTGCTACTATTACGTCCGCGACGTGACGGGCAGGCGGAAACTAAATGACCAACACTTCCACACTCGTAGCACGATCCTCTTGGCCTCTTAGGTTTAAGACAATCGTTTGAAAAATGCCCTATGCCATTGCAATTAAAGCACCTCCGCTCACCTTCTTTCTTCATAAATGTAGAGCTGGTTTTTTTGACTTCCCGAACAACTTCACTTTTTTTTTCACTCAATAATTTTGCTGTTACTTGAGTCATTAGAATAAGGAGTTCATTTAACGACGCAAATCCTTTCATCCTGGCTTGGATTTTTAAATTCGAGTCTTCGATACCGTCGATTAAATATTCCATTGTTTCTTCATCCTCTAAATCCAAACGATTTGCTAATAAGACCTTTTGATGAAAATAATTTTCAAAATTGTCGTTTCTTCTAAATTTACAAGATTCCAATCTCCTTCGTAAATCAAGCGCACTTTCTTTGTGTCCGTACATCTCGATCATCCGGGTCTGCAAGTCCTCGTACGACGCTGCAACTAAAGTGGGCTTGGAATGAAACCATTCTAGCGCTCGACCCTTCAATTTCCCAATAATTGTGATTAAGAGAACTTTCGGTTCGACTTTATAAGTGTCTCGAACAGATTCAATTCGTCGAAACCAATTAACGACATCATCGCTGCTTTCACCACTAAAATCGGGAATCATGTTCTTCACTTCGGCACTGTTAAGTCTTAATTCATTTTGGAACGATAAGGCTCTTACGGCCGTTTGCACTAAATCTTCAACGGTTATTTGATCGGTAGCCATCTTGTGTAAACTACGACGTAGTTTCGTTTTAAAATTATTACCTATACCCCACACCTGAAGTTGTAGTAAAGATTAATTATGAAAGTGTCGGTTGGCGGCGAGGGATAAGGTAAAAATAAACGCAACACTTAAGGTTAACATTGTAATTAATGGCTATTGCACATAACATAACATAACATACTGTACTAACTGAACTCATAAACTGAACTAAACCCATACGCGGGCTCTCGCTTTTGTCCCCTCCCAACTCACAGACGGGGCACACGACGGGCGGCAAATTCAAATTCAAATAAATAATCCTACACTATATTTATCATGATGTGGAATGACTCATTAGGCATTCATTGTATACCATGCCAAAAAATCATAACTACCCATCTACTACCTTATGATATCGTGCCACTGCTTTAAGATATTGTCTCATGTCATTCATGTATCGCTATAAATGGTGCAATATGATAGATTAGCAAATTTTGTACAGTTGTATCTCGGACACCATGAAGTCTACAGAGATCGTATTGACCTCACATGGTAGAAAATTTAGTGTACTTTCTAAAAGTATAGAATTGTCTTTGCCGAAAAATAAGTCCTTTGTGGTCAAAATTGACAAAAACTGAAGCAAGGTAAAGATATTCACAGTTTCTTTGATATTTGACGTAGATACGGAGGTCTGTCGAGACTAAAAACGTGGATTTATTTGTAGGTCTCCGTCATAGACAACATACCAAAAAATCGGAACTACCCCATTCGATGCAAGGTAGGATGTTTAAAATTATACAAGTGCTTGTGTTTATTTATTGAGAGAACAGACGATTTTGAACAAACATACCATGGTAACGCTCGACAGCAAGGGAAAATTGACCTTAACCGATACCCTGCGAGCGTTGCTGGAAAAACGATTTAAAAATTAAAGAGCAGTCCTGACGAAAAAATTATAAATGAAAACGGATCCTGAAATTCCAATCTGCAACGTTATTAATGGGTGTTTTTGGATTATATGACGAATAAAGAAACTGTGGCGGTTTTAAACGGAAACATTGCCTTGCAATAAGGAAATTTAACCAGAGCAGTTTAAAGATTAAGGTCGCCCATCTAAAAGCGTGCTTTCCGAATTGTTTTCTTTTGATTTGCTAATGTTATCTTAACTCTAATAAAAATTGTGCTTCGACCAAAATTTGCCCAATGTTTTGTAGATTCAAATTGGACAAACTATGTTTTTTGGAATTTTTTACATTAACCCCCCTACACCCACCCCGTACAGGACGACCTTTTGACGACCAACGGGTTTTGGTACTCCAGAAGGTATGGAATAATTTAAAAAAGGTTCTAGCTTTTAATCTCAAAGTGAAAACAGAAATCATTTCTAGACGACTTTTATGCGACTGGGCACCCTACTATATATGCTCATTACTTGGCTACTTTCAGTATGAATAAACAGTGAGCGGTTGTCATAAAATAAATTGTTTTATGTTTTACTAGTTCATTATTATCTTTTTATTGCTTTGTTACGAGATATATTATACTAGTCATTATACCCCCACGGGCATTAAGGAATCTTAACGCCCGCGGGGTATTAAAAAATCTTAATATTCCAACGAGTATTTAAAAGATGCAAATTTAAAAAAATATATATTTATTTCGTTTGATATAGTACATGAAATAAATATTAAGTCTACTTAATATTGAAATGACAATTCTGAAAGGATCCAGTAATAGTAACATTGGCTGCTGTGAATGTCGATGCCGTATTTGTAATTAACTTATCGCCTTCATTCACAGAAATGGCTGACGTTGGTAATAAATCGTGATAGGTAGAAGGCACACCAGCTAACATTCTGGAAACCTTATTTTTTGAAGAAATGCTATCCTCTAAATATCCTTCTGCAACCGAAGAACTTTTCCAGCCCACCATGTCGTTTCAATGTAGTCATACTAGCCCCTGCTTCTGCCAAAAGAGTTGCAGATGTTCTCCGTAAACAGTGGCCAGTGAATTTATCTGCATCGCTTAAACCCAGATATTTTGCTATGTGGGAAGGTATTTTTCCAAACGTGTTTTTCCCCACAGGCTGTCCAAAACAACGGCCATGTCTGTATCCTAAGAAAAATCTTTTTTCAGAGCATCCATGTGGTCGTAAAGAGATGTATTTTCTTAACAACATAATACTATTCATCTGATTTTCATCGATAATGGTAAAAACTCGCTTCTTATCAGTCTTTGTTTCAGGTATATTTATTACAAAAACTGAGCCTCGGTCTTCTACATGATTAATTAACATATTAACCAATTCTTGTCGTCTACATCCACCAAAAACACCAAAAATCAAGGCAACTTTTACCATCAAAAATGTCTCATCGGGCGCATTATGAATAAACTGTAACACTAGCTCTCTGGACAAAACTTTAGATTTTTTTGGTTCATATCCTTTTGATCCTTGTTTTAAAAATTCTCCTAATTTATAATAATTTTTAACGTTTACATTTTTATTTACTAATAATGTCTTCTTCAACATGGAGTATTTAGCCCACAAAGAATTCGGGGAAAATGATTGAGCCAAATCTCCGAAATATCCAAGCAGCACAGTCTCGTTGATTTGGTCAACGTTGTTTTCTGTCATCCAGTATTGACATTTTTCGTATTCCTTATTGTATAGGACTTTAGACTTCTGGGGTAATAATTTTTCGGTAGCTTTTTCAGCGTTTATTATAATTTCATCTGGAATTTTAGTTTCTTCCATTATGACAGATATGCACTTTTACTTTAAACAAATATAAAACAAGTAGTTTCTTAGCAACTTTAATTGACTTTAATCAGTGCTTACTATAAAAATTTGTCAATGAAATCACTCATATTATTTATTTATTTATAATGAACTAGTAAAACATAAAGTTTTATATGAACCACGGGCATTACTAGAGTTTATACCCTCAGGCGACTTACAAACCCTCGGGCCAGAGGCCCTCGTGTTTGTAAACTGTCGCCCACAGGGTATAAACATCTACTTAATGCCCTTAATACATAAATAACTATAACGTTTTTGTTTATTTTTAAGTGCCAATACTTTTAGTGCTCACACTGAAGGGAATCGCAATGAAAGTTGTCTACCAACTACCAAGAATAAGCTTCTGACACGATTCGTAATCTTTAATTTGGTTTCTTTATACGCTTTCGTAGAGAATCTCGGGTGGTTTATAGAACGACTTTAAAAACTTTCGTGTTATTAAATTTTCACTTCTCTTACAGATTTTTTTTGCTCTTCTAATCTCGATAAATATCCTTCATTATTGCTTTCGTTTTAAATTCACGCCGTAGCGCGCCGTTCTCAAAGCGCTTATATTGCACTTTTTTAAATTAAAATTTTTCAAACTCCTAACCGTACAAAATGTGCTTGGAAGTTATTCAAAAATGATTATAAAAAATTTATAGGTAATTGATTACTACTGTCGGCTCACTGTCGTCTTAAAGTTTCGTGTCACGTCAGACCTTAAAGGAGCTTTGTTTGACTTACCTTTCAAACTTCCAACATTCGCTTAATCAATTTTTTATCAAACGCGTTTATTTGAGTAGAATTTTTATTTTATATTCCAATTTCATTTTCACATTTCCCAGAAGAATTTTAGATAACAATGGATACACACTTGGTGTTAAGAATGAGAGCCGCTATACTGTTCTAACTGATTGAGTTGATCAAAAAAATTAAACTGGCTCAGATCAATACTCAAATTTAAATAATTCGTAAACATTACATGAAAGCTACACTGTTAGGTGGATTTTTGAAAAATTATGATTTCCCGACGGGCCTTAAATTTCCAATTTTATCAGATAGAAATTTTAAAAAATAGCCTGGACCCCAAACGGATAAATAAGTATTGATTAAGTAGGTATATGAAAACGAGCAACTTCAATTGTAGAAGTTTTGTAAAAACTCTCGGAGATTTGAAATTTTGTGTTAATTAATAATTAACGTTTGCAAGGGTTTGTGGGTCAATGCGATACGGCTAAATTAGCTTTTCGATATATTTCACTAAGTAAAATTGTAATCACTTTTAATGCGTTTAACTTGTATTTAATATTTCATCTCTCTTTTCCAGTCCCCGTATTATTGGCCATGGCAAAATCGACCGCCAGATAACGTAGAATATGCAATTTATTTAGCCAAAAGAACTTTAAGAAATAAACAGCGTCACGGATTAGAAGATTACGAACTGGAATCGTTGGGAAGTTTAAGGAAAAATTTGGCTAATAAATGGGACGTGATTGCAATGATGGCTAACGAGCAGGTAATTATTATTGACGAAACAACTACTAAATGAGTGCAGAAAAAATTTTAATTATACTTTTATAATATTAAAAATTTTTGTCAAAAACAGACAGTGGAAATTTTTCAAAGTCTTTTGTTAAAACGACAACCTATTAATATTTTCCACTTTGTTAACCATAATAGCAGCTTATATTAAAAAATCAATTTTGGTTTATTGTAGACTTATGTTGTTGCCAAGCTGGAAATTTAAGTAATTTATTTTAAAAAAAAGCCCAAACGTCGCCAGCGTCATCGGGCGAAAAATAGAAAATGGCAGACTGCAAAGTATTGCTATCGCTGCTTCCCCGACTGCAAAGCTTCCTCTAAACTATATTACAGCGCTTTTAATTCCATGAGCACTTTGCTTGTTAAAAGTATTGGAAACTAGTTGAAACAAATTTCTCTCACAAGTAAAAATTAGGTGCTAATTTAGAACCATCTAATAGAGACACATAAAAGCTAAAAAAGTGAAATTTCAAGGTAGACAGACACGCAAACACGAAAAAAATTCGTCTGCAAATGAAGTTTCTCGTCGTAAACAAATACAGTCGACGAGACGAGCAGAGAGAGAGAGAGAGAGATGCGAGAAACAATTTTACTCTCGAAAATTATGTTTTTTGCCATAAAATGTGAAAATCTCGACAAAGAAATTTTCTGCATCGTTACAAAGCTTACCCGCCGTCGTGTGTGGCGGGTAAGCAAAGAGAATTTACTTAAAGGGAAAACTTTTGATACCCAAATATCGAGCTTATCTTTTAGATATTGTGCGCCTTTGAAATGTTTGATCATAAAGACTTGTGACGAATATCTCTTGTGAGTTTCATTTTGTACAACAATTTCGTACATTGTTTTATTCAAGGATGTTTTCAAACTAATAGTACTTCTTCTTTGTTTAAAAATACATACTTACAATTTCTTAAATAGATATAGTTTAACTTCTTCTAAGCAATGGGCTCAGAATTGACATTTTTAAGATCAGTTCCGTTTAAACTGCCCATTCAACATTAGTCTAGTCAGTAGAGGAAAATAAAGCCAAATTAAGGGAAAAACTTTAAAAAATTGTTGAATAAAAAAGGGTTGAGAAAATTGCGAATAACTGCAAAAAAAAAATTTGTCAGTTTTAGCTTAACTTGAAAACTACGCACTTTTGGAGAAAATTACATCTACACAAAAATAAACTACATCACAATTCCTACAAATTATACTTTACAAGTGTTTTTCTCAAAGGAACTCTTTAAGCGCTAGATCGCGTTAAAGTTTGACCAAAATTCTAAAATCGGCCAAACAACTGTTTTTTTAGTTTTTCGCTTACAGCTTGGAAACCACGCATTTTATCAGAAAAGTGATTCAATATGAAACTAAACTTCATCAAATTTTCTACAAATTATATTTCTTATGAGTTTTCTTTCAGAAACACTGGTTACGCGCTAGTGTGCGTTAAAGTTTGACCAAAAATTCCGAAATTGGCCAAAAAACTGTTTTTTTAGTTTTTCGCTTATAACTCAGAAACTACGCACTTTATCAAAAAAGTGCTTCTATATGACATTAAACTACATCAAATTTGCAACAAATAATATTTAATAAGTCCTTTTCTCAGACAAACTGTTTACGCGCTAGTGTGCGTTAAAGTTTGACCAAAAATTCCGAAATTGGCCAAAAAACTGTTTTTTTAGTTTTTCGCTTATAACTCAGAAACTACGCACTTTATCAAAAAAGTGCTTCTATATGACATCAAACTTCATCAAATTTCGTACAAATAATATTTAATAAGTGTTTTGCTCAGACGCACTGTTTACGCGCTAGTGTGCGTTAAAGTTTGACAAAAATTCCGAAATTGGTCAAAAAACTGTTTTTTAGTTTTTCGCTAATAACTCAGAAACTACGCACTTTATCAAAAAAGTGCTTTTATATAAAATTAAACTACATCAAATTTCCAACAAATAATATTTAATAAGTCTTTTCCTCAGATAAACTGTTTACGCGCTAGTGTGCGTTAAAGTTGGACAAAAATTTCAAAATCGGTCAAAAAACAGTTTTTTTAGTTTTTTGCTTACAACTCGGAAACTACGCACTTTATCAGAAAAGTGCTTCTATATGAAAATAAACCTTATCCAGTTTTCAACAAATTACATTTTAGAATTTTTTTTCAGAGTAACTGTTTACGCGCTAGAGCGCGTCAAAGTTTGACAAATATTCTGAAATCGGCCAAAAAACTGTTTTTTAGTTTTTTGCTTATAATTCGGAAACTATGCCCTTTTAGAGAAAAAGTCTTTATATAAAAATAAACTACATTAAATTTCCTACAAATTATGTCTCCCAGAGTTTTTACGTCAGGTGTAAACCGGTTTAGGTTTGGCGCTATAGAGTGGTGAGGTCTGTTTTGACAATATCCTTATTTCAAACAGTTTAATTAGTTAATATTTAATTATTTTAATTACTTATGTAATAACAGGAGCAGACTGCGCCACCGGGTCACCGGGAAAATTCCAGGTGGGTCGGTTGCTTTGGGGCCGGTAGCTCCTATCCCGTATAACATTATTTTTTGTTATACATATACCTATTTGTATGTGGGGCAACTTTACATTGTCAGGTTTTTCTTTTATCAAAAGCGGCATTTTAAGAAAACGGTAGGTAACCTGTATTAATAACTAAAGAAGGTCCACAAAAATTATGTACATTTTTTTATGTATTTATAACTTCGACCTTAAAGCTTTTCTCGGTGAGTTTGGACTTGACATTTTAACAAAAATCTCATTCTCTTCCATCCAATTACGTATTTACAAAATTAATTTACATGCCCAAAACTTATGTTCAAAAACATTTTTGAGCAAACTTCCAACGTGTAATTTAAATATAAAAAAAAGCGAAAACTTAAAAAAAAAAAATATCCTTTTCAAGAAGGTAGCAAGACGGTAAAAGTCACTTGAAATGATAATTCAATTCAATAAATAGTTCCCTTATGTAAAACTATCTACCTCAATTTTGTTTTTGACGCCGCATTTACTACAAGATGTGACTAAAAACAAAAAAAATAAAGTTTCGTTTCAAATTTTTTGATTAAAACAGTCGCTTCAGTAATGAGAGAAAGCACTCCGTGATTAAGTTTCGTCCTGGAAAACTTTTCTATTTCCTTAGATTAAAATTATCTTATGCATTAAAAAGGGTCTTAATGTGTAAATGTTTCTCGAGTCGCGAAAAATATGAAACGAGGACTAATTAATTATTAATCCTACATCATAATACGATGAACAACTGGGGCTTGAGATGCCCGGCGTTTTTTAGTTTTTTTTAAATTCCACATTTTGCCGTAACTTTTAATTTGTGAGTTGTTAATCTCACAAACATTTATCTTTTTCTTATTTTTTAGATTAATATGACGTAAAAGCCCCCAATTCCGTTAATTATATTTTAATTTCTTCAAAAAGTGTCTCCACGTCTTAAAATTTTAGATCCGCGTCAGGTTGATAAGTGTTCGAAAATTTTATTGGTGTTTTACTTTTGTTCTTCCATGTTACGCTTCTTTCTTCGCCCTTAAAGCAATTTATTGTTCTATTATGAGACATATTATTCTACCCCTTAGTACTTAAATTTTCTAAATTACTCAAACATATATCATATATCTCTTTATTCTAAGCTGGCAAGGAACAAACTTGCCGAATCGGTGGGTGTTATTAATGTTTTGTTTTGTTTTGTTCACATCATTGTTGCCGAATTTCTATACGACGCTTTTAGAAAAGGATTTTTAATAACCAAACGGCTCAACTACGCTTTTGTTGATGATAATTATTGTACTATCGATTCGCATCTACTCATTCTCATTACGCATTGACGTTTACTTAAATATTTATAAGATGTGTGGTAACTAGAGATAAACGTGCTGTGGGCTTAAGAGAAGGATTAACTAGAACTCATCCTTCGTAGAAACTTCTACACCGCAGCATCACATCTACAGTCAAACTTCACACTAATGTGGTGACCCAGGCGTGATAATATGACTCAATGGGACGCAACGAGAGTTATCGAGACTATTTATAGTACTTCTTTGATTAAAAATACATACTAACAACTTATAACTCTGAAACTACGCACTTTATCAGCTAAACTTCATCAAATTTCCTACAAATTATATTTCACTCGACTAAAAAACTGTTTTTATAGTTTTTTGCTTATAACTCTGAAACTACGCACTTTATCAGAAAAGTGATTCTATATGAAACTAAACTTCATCAAATTTTCTACAAATTATGTTTAATAATTGTTTTTCTCAGGCAAACTGTTTATGCGCTAGTGCGCATTAGAGTTTGACAGAAATTCCAAAATCGGCTAAAAACTGTTTTTTTAGTTTTTTGCTTATAACTTGGAAACTACGCACTTTATCAGAAAAGTGCTTCTATATGAAACTAAACATCATTCAATTCGCTACAAATTATGTTTAATAATTGTTTTCCTCAGACAAACTGTTTACGTGCTAGAGTGCGTAAAAGTTTGACTAAAGTTCCAAAATATCCACAAAACTGTTTTTTAGTTTCTCGCTTATAACTCGGAAACTACGCACTTTATCAGAAAAGTGCTTCTATATAAAACTAAACCTCATTTAATTTTCTACAAATTATATTTGACAAGTGTTTTTCTCAGACAAGCTGTTTACGCGCTAGAATGCGTTAAAGTTTGAGAAAAATTCCAAAATCATCCAAAAAACTGGTTTTGAGTTTTTCGCTTATAACTTGAAAACTACGCACTTTATCAGAGAAGTGCTTCTATATGAAACTAAACTTCATCAAATTTTCTACAAATTATGTTTGTTAAATGTTTTCCTCAGACAAACTATGCTAGAGGGCGTTAAAGTTTGACAAAAATTCCAAAATCATCCACAAAACTGTTTTTTAGTTTTTCGCTTATAACTCGGAAGCTACGCACTTTATCAGAAAAGTGCTTCTATATGAAACTAAACTTCTTCAAATTTTCTACAAATTATGTTTGATAATTGTTTTCCTCAGGCAAACTGTTTACGGGCTAGAGTGAGTTAAAGTTTGACAAAAACTCCAAAATCGTCCACAAAACTGGTTTTTAGTTTTTCGCTTATAACTCAGAAACTACGCACTTTATCAGAAAAGTGCTTCTACATGAAACTAGACGGCCAACTACGTCTCTAAAGAGAGAGCGGCGGCGACTCGAGGAAACCGGCGTGTGCGTTTAAGATAGGGATTAGCGAATAGTGATTTTTATCTCTGATACGTGGCGAAGAAGAAACCGATGTCTCTGCAGAGTGACGAATACATAGTTATTTACAAAACGCTTCAAAATCTCATTATCTCTTTTTCTGTACAAGCTTTTTAAAGCTCAACATGATCTCATTCGATTTACTACAATTTACGATAAGCTTTGAGTAATCTAATTTTGCCTTTAAGAAGGATCGTATAAATGTGAATTACTTACACTCTTTTAGGATCAAACACTCCTTCATGGTGAACTGATTCCAAACACTTTACGATTTTTATTTTTAATATAATTTCTTCTTTCTAAAGTCTTTTCAATTTAATTTAATTTTTCATTGAAAAAACTAGAAAAGTTTGAAGCAATCTTATAGATTTTTCCACAAAGAAATGGTAAAATCACGAACTAGGACAATTTATTACAAATCCATCTATTTACCAAACTATCTAATCTTATTTATAGGAAGTAAAAGGGGAAGAACGCGTAGCATTATCTAAACTTGCAAAGATTTTCAGATTTAGATAACCTATTCACCTCGATAAATGTATTTCAACCACGCAACGACCTCATATTTCTAAAACCAAAGTAAATTAATGTTTATTGAGCTTTAACTAAATTAGCAATTTTAAATTATGTAATTGCAGACATTGCATGCAGTTGCGCTCGCAAAAAGAAAAAAAATCTTTTAGCAGCTTGTTAAAGGTCGGCGTAAAAATAGGGTATTTGTTGGAAAATGTTTACAACGATTGTCGAAACTTGAGAGCAACCAGGCGCTTAAATTTAATCCAGATTTCGTTCTAATATTACTTTGTTTCCAAAAAACAAGAAAAATTTGTGTGAAAATGTAATTGCTACCCGGAAAAAGAAGTGTGGTAAGCTCTGTAACGGTTGTTGCTTTGTTGGTAATTTTGGGGGAAATTTTCTCGAGTTTTTCAAATCTCTTTTTAAAATAAAAAAAATGTTTTCTGAATTTAATTCGAAGTAAGTTTGAAATTGGCTTTTTGTGCACTTTTTTAATAGCAAGAGTTATTAGACCACCCTGTATACTACTTCGTTTATGTGTAGAGCAAAGAGTCGGCATTAAATAATTTATTCGAGAGCTAAATTATTGCTTTAAAGTAAATTTACAATTTCCTTCCTCATTTATCTACCAACCACGATTCTGATAAAATTTTATCAGTTTATTTTTAGTTATTTATTGTAAGTCAATAAGTGGGTTTCGTTACGTTTAAAGAAAATGGTGAAGGTTTTGCTTAATTTTAAGAGAAAAAAAAAGGTTTTTCTAAATAAAAAGAAATGTGTTTCTTTTTGTGTCGGACTTAACTTAATATATTTCAGGCGAGATTATCAAAAGCGTTAAAGAAAGGGGATAAAGTTGTAAATGATTCGCAAGAGAGAGCATATTGGCGCGTACATCGACCACCCCCAGGCTTAGTAAGCTCCTTGGAGCAATGCCCCGTGCCCTCTAGAAGTAGAAATGGAGCAAGAACAAGAAAAAGAACTATAGAAGACTGCAAAAGAGAGGTAAACTTTTTGTTTTTATAATTTTAAATTTGAACGAAACAAATTTTTGTTATTTTCAGGTCGAGTTGCTGAAAAGTAGTTTATCGAGAACTAGAATTAAAGTTTCACAAGCTTTAGAAAGTATGGTACAGCACGTCGAAACTTACACCGAATATGATACTTTGATAACGCACAATTATACCCAACCATCAAATCCTTGGGTTAGTGAAGATATAACATTTTGGCAACTTAACAGTCCTTTGTGAGTAGATTTAAATCGAGTGTTAAATTTCTTTGACGTGTTCAATTTATTAGGGTGGAAATTGCTACTGAGAAACGAGTTAAAAGATGGGCTTTATCCATGGAAGAATTAGTATCTGATCCAACGGGTATCCAAGAGTTTACTAATTATTTGCGTAAGGAATATAGTCACGAGAATATAAGGTTTTGGACGGCGGTAAATGATCTGAGGCGCTCCTCGCAGTCCCAAATACAACGAAAAGTTGCAGAAATTTTTGAGTAAGTTCTCAATCACCACCTCTTTTTAAATTGTTTACTGGGTGTTTGAGTTGGTGTTATTTAGTAAATTTAATTTTATAGCGAGTTTTTGGCCCCGGGTGCTCCTTGCGAAATAAACATAGATGGGAAAACGATGGAGAAGGTGCACCAAGAAATGAAATCGCCTAGTAGGTTTACGTTCGACGCGGCACAAGAACACGTATACACTTTATTATTAAAGAAAGATTGTTATCCGAGATTTGTTAGATCCGAGTATTATAAAAACCTCCTAGCAACTGGTATTCAACCTTCTCAAAAGAAACGGTAAAACAAACACATACAAAAAAAATATAAAAGGATAATATCGATTTATTTAAAAATAACAGCTTTTTCGGATTTGGTCCAACAAAGAAGAAAATATCAACAAGTAGCGCTCCAAATCCTTCTTTCCTGCAACAACAACCTCCTCAAGGCACCTTAGTTAGTTGTGGCGCTCTTTCAAGACGTAGGGGAAGCGATCGTAGTTTATCCGGATCGGCACACGAGTTGGCAATCTCTGGTGTGAAAGACACGCGCGTTCCGCATTCTCACTCCCAAAGCAATCTCAGTGATATTCCGTACAGGTAAACTGGTACATTATAATAAAAAATTGCTGCACGGCGCATGAGCTTAAAAACGTGCTATATGTACCCACATATTTATAAAATGTTAGGGCACATGACAATGTATATCTGGTGGATATACTGCGCCATGCTAATTTGTAGAGCTAGTCAAAGTCATACTTCACTTTCAGGGGTGATCTACCTTGCCAGTCTAAGAGGTCGAATGCTCCACTGCCAAGTCCGTAAGTTCGCGTAATGTTTCAAACTCCTTTTATGAGCCATTTTAGGTGTTGTATCGTCGATGTGTTTTTGACCCTTGCCTGAATTGGAAGCTGTTCACGCTCTTGTCACGCAATTAATGTCTACCTTTCGTCTCGATTAATATTATGTGGTTACATAAATGTTTAAGATTTGCTTTTTTAACCAAACAGCGGCTTAGATAATAATTAAGACGGGACGCCGTAAATTTTCCTAAATTTTGCAAATGCTTTTCGAGTAATAGAGAGAGAGCGCTCTCTCGTTCGTTACCGTTAACTACGCCGCTGTTTTTAATATCAAATTATTTGCAGGACGTAAAAGATAACTATTTTGCATCCAAGTAAGCATCCAGTAGATCTCCCTATTAATATTTAACGGCACACCTGTTATTTTAAGTTCAAGTAAAGAGATCTAAAATCACGAACGCGGGTTGGAGTTGTTTGCAAAGACGAGAACGCAAATATACTGAATCGGAGCTTGTGTGAGGTCGATTTTTTTTCAAAATTCTATTTTTCGTGTATTTAATGAAATCACCAATCACTATCTAAAATTTCAACACGTGAGACTTAGATAAAGCTTGTAGGGCACTTGAGCGCGAAGCGCTCTTAATTTGAAGAATAAAAGCCCCGAAGCTCGAGCTTTCGTGGGTTAAATATAGTAAAATCGAAGCGACGAGTTCAAATTAAGCAGCTCGATTCGTGCTTAAGGTAAATCGTTCAAGTTTTAATAATTGGGTACTCAATTATTGAGCTTCTCGCACTTTTGAAATGATTTATTTAAAAATTCCCATGAACTGAAGTTAAACGATTTTTCACCAGGGGGGTCTCCAGATCCTTCAGTGACGTTTTGATGCAGCTTTTGCATAATTTTATTATTAAGAGGACTCTAAAGTAAAATTGTAAACTTGATATACTGCTAGAGTACAGCACACGTTTACTACAAGAATATGCCCGATGCAGAGTCTCGGCTCTTATACGAAAAATTTATTTATTTTTTTGTTTTTTCAAATGAAACTTTTTTCTCTTATAGAAAAAGGTTCAAGGTATATACCTGGTTGAGTGTTTTTTTAAATTTTTTGTCAGTATTCGTGGAAATGCCTTTCCAATTTCAGCGTAAAATGAGTGATCTCAACTTTTTTTTAAAATTTATTAGCAATAAATATAGCAATAAAAATAGCAAAATATTTTCCAGTAGAGTTCTAGATTCATCTTTAATTTAACGTTTATTTTTTATTTCATTTTGATAGCATTACTATTTCAATGCAAAATTAGTTACGAGCTGGAGCATTGTAACGGCTACTCTCTAATCTATTTTAATAGCTCCTTAACGGAGGATGAGCTAAGTTAGCAAGTTAGGAACTGGATAGCTATCACTTCAACTAGAACAGCTCCACGTAACCTACTTAACGCTTAGTCTTTGTCTCGCTACCAACTTCAACCTGTGAAACATTTTTAGGCTCCTTGAAGGTTTTTCTGAAATTTTTGTTCGGAAAAACTAATTATTTTGTTGTAAATTAACCTTCAAGTGGTGTCTTGTGCTTCAAGACTCTAGAGAGGCGATAAAATTACGCATTAATCAGTTTTATGCCGTATCGTGACCTGGTATTACACAAGTTTTAATAATTTGAGGTTACAAATAACGAGGCATAATACGGCATAGAACGTTTGCGGTCAATCTGAAGCTCAAATGCACCTTTACGTAGTTCTGCACGAATTTAGTTAAATAGAATTAATAGAAAAGTCTATTAGATTAGTACTTTTAGGTATAGTTAACTTTTACACCTGGCACTTTCTTCTCTGAAGCAAATCCATGCTGAGACATATACTACCGAATAATCAAGTACGCTAAATTTGTTGCATGCTGCTCGCTATTTAAAAAGCAATCTTTGTAAAAAACACTTTTTTTTTAACAAAATTCTCCTTCTACCACCGATATTTCTGAATGAGTGTGCACATCGTTAATCGTTACGATTGCACTCCGGGGTCCGATGTTTCGTACGAAATATCAGACCCGCTCATGTATTACCTGTGGCAGGGCGGAGGTCAACGACGATTGCGAGGAAATTGATGCAGAATCTGCGTGCAGGGTGAAGAAACCTAGCGTGGCTGTAATTGCGAGCGTCTCGACTTCCGAAGACGTGTGTCCGTGGGAGTCGGTGCCGGAATCGCATTCGAGAAAAAATTCGTCTCAGATGGATTCGTGCAGCTCTTCGTCCGATATAAGTGCAACTATAACCGAAGTATCCGATAGATTTCGACGCACGTGCGGTATAACGCAACAAAATACGTTGGATGGCGACCGAAGGGGACAAACTAGCAGGAAGTTATCGACGGCGTCTTTCGTGGAACAACGACGTGCTTCCGTTTCTGTTCCGATCAGACACGCCGACATGAAACCTTCCGGGTCTTCCTTCGACGAAAGGCATCCCGCAAATTTGACTGCACCAGTTTCCCCTGCTACTACTAGTGATACGGACAATAAAACCGAAGAAATTACTTTTACAAAAACTTTCAAAAAAAGCTCTAGTCTTACGAAAACGTGCTCCGTTACTGGCGCGAACGCTCCAATAATCAGTGTGAGTTCAGTGACAGACGATACGGTGACGGATTCGAACGAGGAAAGACAAGAAATTGAACCCGCAGCGAGTTGTAGCCAGCCTCTGGCTCCGCTCGCCGAACCGGACGGCGAGTCTCCAGGTAGCGAAATATTGCCAGAACCAGATCCCGGACCAGATTCCGAAGCAAAAAGTAACGACGTGTGCCCTTGGGAAGACGAGTAAGTTTACAACACCTCACCGTCGCACTAGCACTAAACATCTCCTCAAATTGAGCTAAACACTGACTTTATTTGCTCCACAGGGAGACGTGTAAAATGGACGCTCCTTTTGTGAAGACATATGCTACTCTTGGTTACCTTTAATACATTCTGCTGCCAACCTTCCTTCAAATTACTCACATCCATTCAAATATAAACTCGAATCAAAAGTTAATTTTCTACGTTCCGACAGAACTTGTATACACAAAAACATGTTTTTTTCGATATTTGAAGTACCCATCCGCGTGTATTTGATTAAATTTATTTTAACGCGGCAATTTTATTGGAAAGATTGAGAAGGGAAATAGGAAATAGGAAGAAAAGCAATTTGTGGGGAAAATGTGACTTTTTTTTAGGTCCGTAATGATGTTCGTCGCTAGTTTTTGCGTCTTTGGGTTTAGGTACGGTCGGCGTTCGAGAGCCTACTTCTGAGCCCTTTAAGTTAGCCCGTCGTCGACGTCGTCCTGCCAAAATCGCACTTTCTGAAAGACGAACGATCTTCCGCCATTAATCGGTGCTCATAATAAAGGAACTTTTAAATATTTAGACTAGATTCTATATTAAGCTAAGCGTTATTGGCTAAACTAAATGTTAGATTAGGATATACGTGTACGTGTACATCAAAAAAAATTATATATATTAAAAATAGCGAAAATTGAGAAGTTTAGATTGCGGTGCAGCTTCTAAACTTTTCTGAAAAAAATATTAAATGTCAATGCACTTCGATGTGAGTAAATTCACGTATATTTAGTGCGAGCACGATGTTTTAAAAAAAAATACGCAAATTATGTAATGTGATGTGTTTTATGTGATGTATTAGAGGGTATTTTTAATCATATTTGTGTAGTCGTCACTTAACTCAAAACTGATGTAGCTTAATTAAATAACGTCCTTTAATATGAGACCTGATGATGGGCCAAAAATTTTCGCTTAAACGAATAATCGGTCTTTATATTTCAACTTCGAGGAATTACTCTTGTGGATGAAGGAATAATTACAAAATGGAATTTTTTTAATGGTTTCGAATGGGTGTGCGCCTAATTAAAATTGGTTTGATTTCGCACTAGGGATGGAGTACTTACAAATATCGAACGATTGATAAATAGGTAATATACGAGACAAGCAAACTGGCAAAATTATTGCTCGCAAAAATGTATTGTTAAATTTAATGTAACCTTTTCTCCTGCATTCGACTGTAAATTTACCCCAATATTTTTAGGGGTAAATATTTTGTAGTTCTGTTCAATGTTTAATAGCTCGAGCATATGTGGAATGTGTTAAATTGTTAGTATGTTGTTAGGCAAATTCGTGCCTCCGCAAATAAAGACGGAGAACATTATGAAAAACCATAAAAAAAATGGCTGCCAAATATGCATTTTACAAAAAGCGCATATTATTGGATAATTTTAGTTTTCATAGTCTTATTTTTACAAATGTTAGAAAATAAGTTTTAAAATTTATTAGCGAAACAATTTTAACTCATCTTTTGATGAGAAAGAATAGTTGGTGATAATACTGTGCTTGTTTTCCACTAAGTTGTAGAGTGGAATTAAAACTTAAAAAATGAAGCTTAAGTAAATTATACGAGGAAAAAAAATTCAAAAAAAACTCAACGTCGGCATTAAGTTGACTATGCAATTGTGGCCTAAATTATAATAAAATATCGTACGTAAATCTATTATATACCCCACTTTAAAAAATTTCTCGGATCAGATATTTCAAAAAAATTAACTTTCGTCTCTTCTCTAATAATTGTCGACTCGGAGAGTTACAACTGCAGCCTTATGGTTTTTTACACAAATTGAAACAAAATGCTACTATGTAATATTGTTTATTTACATAGAGCCTAGGCGTTAATGTTCAAATTTCGTCAAGTGTTTTTGAAAGGAGCCCCTTTTTCAAAACGGGAAGGCCTCCAAATAGTTCGTACTTAAATACTCAAATCAAATTGCTATGTTATTTAAAAAAATAAATATTATGCAATGTGATTTACCTAAGAAAACGCTATTTTAAATTAATTAGTCTTTCATTGTCGTTAGAAGAAAATATTTGGAATCATGTTCATTATAATATTAATATTGATTATGTATACATGTTGGACGAGCAGCGGAGCTTAGTCATTGTATATATAGTTTTTGTAATCATGGATAGTGAATACTTGTTACGTTAATACAAAAATTACCTCAATCATATTACATTTGTTAACTGTAACTAAATTTTTATTTACCACCAACAGGATAGGACACCAAAATTCCAAACTTCATTTTACTCTAAAGTAATTTTTAAAAATGCTTTACAGTCAACAATGTCATATGACGAACGGTATAATTGTTCTTAGTTCTTTAAATTATTATAGGGCAGTTGTTGATAGGCTAATGGTAAAAATTGTAGATTAATAAAATAAAGAATTATAACTATGAAATTTTGTCTAGTACAAATTTTATTTCTAGCAGCAAAATAGTTTTTAATTTCTTAATAATCGTATTCTAGCTCTAAAACTTACGCAATCGCCCCTCTTTTTGTTCAATACTTTCTAAGTGCGCTACTGAAACTACTGAAACTGCAATTACCGGTGTGTGCGTTAGGCAACCAACCGTACAGCCAAGTTAATTAGGTGCCTATCGCAATGCGTTACTAGGTGGCGCAGCCGTCGTTAAATCCATATCCATGTGCTGTCGCTACAAAAGTGCAAAGCAAAAACTTTTCTTTTTCTCAAATGTGTAGTGAAATTAAAGATGAAGGACTCTTAAAATTAATCCAACGACAATTTTTATCCGGTGTTCCCGCGAACAAAATTGACTGGCACGTAAGTATAACTTAATTTGCGTTACTCGAAAGTTAACCTTAAAATTTTGAATAATCTCTTGTAGAACATTTTTGACGATTTTCAATTGGACGACCAAAAGAGTTTAATAAACTCGACCGTAAATTTAGCCTCCGTTATAAAATACCCCTTAAAAGTTAGTTATCAAACGGCATTTTTAAAATCAATTTTAAAAAAGTTGGACGAACAGGAGTCTGAAATAGACGACGTCGTTTATAGCGCATTTGGCCGGGTGGTGGCGCTGGGCGATTTTTGCGATTGTTTCAAGCACTACTTGCTCGAAAATCGCAAATGTATCACTTTAAAAGAAAGTTCTAGTTTTATTTCTAAAGGAACTACCGGTCTTTGTAGTTGGCAGGTATTTGAATGGATAAATTAGTTGACTTTTTTCTAAAAATTGAAGTTTTAGGCTGCAAGCGCACTTTCCGAGTGGTGCCTAGTAAACAGGACGCTGTTTGAAGATAAAACAGTGTTGGAGTTAGGTTCGGGAGTTGGTTTGACGGGTATAGCGGTTGCGGCAAATTGCCATCCTAGGAAAATTTATCTCACGGATTGTCATTCGGACGTTTTGCAAGTTCTCGGAGATAATGTACTTTTAAACGATTCGCTCGTAGAGCGAACGGTAATTCGAGTCTTAAATCTTCCCTGGGAGAAAATTGATGGAGATTTTTGCAAAGAAACTAAAGTCGATTTGTTATTAGCAGCAGATGTTGTGTACGATTCGTCTTTGTTTACTCCTTTTCTAAATGCAGTTTTATGTTTTTTTCAAGAAGGTGGTGTTAGGGAGCTCATTATAGCATGCACGGAAAGAAATAGTGTGACTTTGGGAGACTTTTTGTTGTTATTAGGTAAACGAATAGTTTTAATTTAATTTTTTGTCACTTTGTTTATTTTTATTGTAGAAAAAACGAATTTGTGTTATCAAGAATTAAACGCCGTCGAGCAGAAAAATTTTATTTGGTCCACCGAGTGTCCGATTCGTATGTTTTCTGTTAAAAACCCGATTGTAAATTTCTAGGTGAGAATAATTTTTTTTACTAAGTAGGTACCACTTTTAGCTTTTACACGATAGAATATCATAAACGATTTTATTTTATGCAATCGATTGTTACAGATCGTTAAAATCGATATTGAAAAAACATTATTTTATGTATGAATGAACACTTTCTATAGCTTTCCTTTATAGTTAATTTATTTTAATATTAGAAAATTATAGTCATTTTGAACACTTTGTATTAATTGTACTACTAAAGAACTTGTACTTGAACTAATTGTTTATACACATGTAAAATGCATGCAACTTTTACTACAGAAAAGTTATAAAATCGCAAGTTACTTTAAATTCAATTCTTCAAAAAGGAGTTCCGTGATTTCATAAATTATTTTATCTTCAGTTCAATGTACATGTACATAATTTATCATTTGTTTGGCTGTACTGGTGTACATTTCTTATTGCTTGCTGTTTAGTTGATAAAACGTGAAATTATATTTATCGTTCGAAGACCTTGCATTCCCTTGCATGTCTTATCTTCACAACACATTAATACTACGAAGTTTCTATCAAAAATGATTAAAATAGTTCTTTAATTATCTCCTATTCTTGGACAAATACATGTAGGTAATCGGTGCGCGCAGGGATGAAAAGAGAGGGTGATCGACGACCGCATAATTGCTAATTTTTGAGAGCTTCGGGGTTGGAACTCTCAAAATGATGATTTTTGGAAACTTTATGGCATATAGTGAACATTTTGTGCTGTTGAGGACGCTACTAATACGTATTTTAACGAAAGATTATTTGTCTTAACGACAGGATATCCAGCTCTACAATCCTTTTGGGTTGGGTTAGTCATTAATTACCGTATATGGGCTTTTTATACAGTACACAGTTAATTAACGCTGGAACCTTGAAGTTCTAGTTGGGCCACATAAATGTTGTCTCAATGTATTTTTCTCTAAGCGCCACGATGCCACGCTCTACTGTTGTACCTACTCATCGTCATTGAAGTTTTATGCATCTTTATTATTTTTTCACGATCGACCATCCTTTAATTTATACAAGCTACAAGCAGATATAAAAGCCCAACCTTCTTAATAAATTGTGTGCGTCTCATCTTACTTCATAAACTAACGATTGTAAACAACGCCTAATAATTTTGCGCAGTCTATTTGAAATCAAAGTTAAGTGGGCCACGGTTAATGTTGCATAGAGAACACAGAACAATAATTCTATGTTAATTTTCTTTGACAATTTTGAACAAAACTTTCTTTCAAACGTCTCCTAACCTAACTGGATTTTAATGTCATCGAGGAAGGAAAGTTTTTATTACCCATTTTATTATGCGTTAGAATAATTACTAAATGCATTTTGAATTTAATTGTCACCTTAGCTGTACATTTAGAATTTAACAAGTGTTAAGTTTATATCCGATTGAAATTTTTGCGATTGGTTTATGTACTTTGGTTTAGCTGTATCATTTTACGCATGTAATTAACTGGTAATAGTACATGATACCTAATACAAAAAATAATGCAAATTTGTTGTACTTAATGGTGGCGAAAGTACCATACTTTTACAATGAAAGTGATTAATTGTAGGTAGTGGAAATCTAAGTTCATCAATCATCTGCTACTAATAAGTAAGTCTCATTGTGGAAAAATTGATATCGGCGCCTTCACTTTCGGGCTTTCTTATTTTGCTAAATTACAAGTCAATTTGCACCTGTCATCTAATTTTTCAAAAAACCTTTTGCAAACTAATTGTTTTTAAAATTAAACATTATACGTAAGTCACGATTGTGGTAATTGCATTAAAAAATTAGATCCGTTTTAATGTTTTAAAGGACGTTTTTAATGTTTTCTTTTTAAATTGCAGGAGTGCCGTAATTGAGCAAGAACAAGAGGTTTTGTTATATATTTCTTTGACCTATATGTAATAGATTGAACAATTTGATGGCATGCATTTTAATGAGTCGAAATTATTTTTTTTGATTTCTATTGTTGCGTTGCATTTTTTATTAAATTAAACAATCTAAGATTATGTCATCACATTTTCTAATTACCTACTGTTATCATTATCATAAAAATAGTTTTACGTTTTTAATTAAATTAAAGGTCAGCAAATGATTTATTAAAAGTTGCAAAACATGAAAATGCAATAAAATACTTATTCTAATGGAGAATTAATTATTAGAATTTCTAATCCTATTACATACTACAATAAACGCAAGTTCCTCATATACAGCGTGTCCTCCGGATGGCCTTAATAGACTGAACAAGAGGGCAAAAAATTTTAACTTCAAATTTACAGCCAAGTGTTGTATTTATAAAAGATCTTTGCTTGATTCCAAACCATTGTTTGTTGAAACGAAAGTCAAATATTGATCTCCAAGTGTAGTTTGTTGTTCTTGACTAAACTTCAACGCGCTCTAGCGCCTAACCTAAACCGTACGTCTGACATAAAAAACATGAAAATATAATTTGTAGGAAATTTAATGTACTTTATGTTTGTATAGTACGACTTTTCTCTAAAAGTGCGTAGTTTCCGAGTTATAAGCGTAAAACTGAAAAAAACAGATTTTTGACCGATTTTGGAATTTTCGTCAAACTTTAACGCACTCTATCGCGTAAACCGTTTGTCTGAAAGAGAAAACCTATTAAGGATAATTTGTTGATAATTTGATTGACTTTATTTTTATATAAATGGACTTTTCTCAAAAAGTGCGTAATTGTCAAGTTATAAGCGAAAAACTGAACCAAAAAGCTTTTTTTTCAATTTCTCATATGCATCACTTTTACGAGGTGGCAAAGTTGAAATTCGGATTCAGCATCCCAAAATAATATTACATAAAGAACGATAGAAAAAATCCTGAGACAGTAGACTATTTCTGCAAGAGCTAGAAGGCGTTTAAAAGGGCCGATTTTCTTGTAAATGTGTTATTGTTGCCTTTTCTCTTTGTAACGAACAAGAAAGAAGTTACCTATCTTCTTCGGGGGGTGAAAACAAGCGAAGAACAACTTTACACCTGATTCTCTTATTATTTTATAATAATAAAGATAATTTACCCAGTAACCTACTTATTAAGGCAAAGCTAATATTCTTAATAGTTGTAAGATAATAATCAATTGTCGATTGACTGTAGATACAAAGTGGGTATACATTTCATTTTGATGTTCTACAGACATTCGCTTTCACTAAACAACAGTCGTTGGTGTTAAAAAATGAATTAGATTTATAAAACGACGAAGTTAATTAATTAAAACACATGTTTGATCGACAGTCTATAACACGAGCTTCGAACAAACAACAAATTGGTTGTATTTTCGAGACCTGTCCTGAAATTCTTCACCATATGCGTATGCGATGGGAAAACTTTGTTTGTTTTCGCTTTTAATTAATGCCTCTGTAATTTCTTAAAATATTCACTTTATTTTAATTTGCGTATCATCAATCATATACACATTTGTCATACGGTCGAAGGAGGACCCATTTTGTCTTTATATAAATGAATAGAAAGTCGCGACAGTTTAAAAAAAATTAACTAGATCAGTAACAGTAAAAAGAGCAGAACAATAGACTTAAATTTTCTTTTTTTATGTCTGTAAGTGCGTATTATAAGATTTAATAATTCCTTGTTACCTCAACAATAAAAACAATTTAAATTATTATAATGGTTTTTTAAGGTTTTAAAAAAAATAATTAAGCTCGACGAACTTGACGACCAAGTTTGGGAAATTTAAAAAGCATGAAACGTCTTACCTTGTTGTCACGTGTAATTTATAAAAGTTGTTTTTTTGAATGTAACAATAAGTTAATAAGTTGGGGCCTCGGTTTTATTCCACTACTTAGTAGTAATTATAATGTTCTTTATTAAAAACAGGAAAAAGTAAAAAAAACCTCTGCCTCAGGTGAAAATGATCAATTTTCAAAATTTTCTGGAATTAACCGAATTTTCATGATGCGCTTCATGTTCGTTTTGTATGTTTGACTTTATTTTTTTCTCTATTTCTCGTTTTTTTTAAGTTGCACGTGTTTAATATAAAGCAGACGTGGTCATCTTAGCTCGGCTAGCACTAGGTCAACTATAAATTTATTATACGATGGCTTAGTGATCTTTATATTATTTAAATATTACAACCTCGGGGCCCTAAGTCTTTTTTAATGCTTCAATGTGATAGGAAATTTGAAAATGAAATACAACATAGTATTATTCAACGTCTTCATCTTGCACAACATCTTCGAAAGAATGATTCATCCTGCTCTGAAAGTCTTTCTATAGCTTCTGTTACCATGACGGTTTTTGACATGTCGAACTGTTTTTCGTTTCAGAAACGATATGAATGTATGATATGGTACTTTCCTCTAAAAGTACTATTTTTCTCTAAAAAACGTGCGACGTTACTATTGCAACCGTATGTGGATAGTGGGATAGTCAATAACTACTCCGTAACAATCTCAAGCCGAGACGAGAACTTTTATGGTAGATTTTTGAACATTCTACTTCTCAAGCTTAAAAAACCATTTATTCTATCGGTTCTTATTACAATCCCAAACTGAGATGAGAATTTTTATGAACGATTTTTGAGCACTCCACTTCTCAAGCCTTGGAGAATCAGGGTACTTTATTCCATCGATTGTATGTTGTCATACTACCAGGGTGCTTCCATTCCATCGATTGTAATTCGTGTCTTATAACTTATAATTAGTAATTATTCCACGATAATCCTAAACTGAAACAAGAACTTTTATGCCCAATTTTTGAGCACTCCACTTCTCAAACTCTGGAGAACCAGGGTACTTCCATTCTATCGATTGTAATTCGTGTCATAACTTAGAATTCGTAATTTTTTCACGACAATCCCAAACTGAGACGAGAACTTTGATGGTCGATTTTTGAGCACTCCACTTCTCAAGCCTTGGAGAACCAGTGTACTTCCATTCCATCGATTGTATGTTGTCATACAACCAGGGTACTTCCATTCCATTGATTGTAATTCGTGTCTTATAACTTATAATTCGTAATTATTCCCCGACAATCTCAAACTGAGACGAGAACTTTGATGGTCGATTTTTGAGCACTCCACTTCTCAAGCCTTGGAGAACCAGGGTACTTCCATTCCATCGATTGTATGTTGTCATACAACCAGGGTACTTCCATTCCATTGATTGTAATTCGTGTCTTATAACTTATAATTCGTAATTATTCCCCGACAATCTCAAACTGAGACGAGAACTTTGATGGTCGATTTTTGAGCACTCCACTTCTCAAGCCTTGGAGAACCAGGGTACTTCCATTCCATCGATTGTATGTTGTCATACAACCAGGGTACTTCCATTCCATCGATTGTAATTCGTGTCTTAACTTATAATTCGTAATTATTCCACGACAATCCCAAACTGAGACGAGAAGTTTGATGGTCGATTTTTGAGCACTCCACTTCTCAAGCCTTGGAGAACCAGGGTACTTCCATTCCATCGATTGTATGTTGTCATACAACCAGGGTACTTCCATTCCATCGATTGTAATTCGTGTCTTAACTTATAATTCGTAATTATTCCACGACAATCCCAAACTGAGACGAGAAGTTTGATGGTCGATTTTTGAGCACTCCACTTCTCAAGCCTTGGAGAACCAGGGTACTTCAATTCCATCGATTGTATGTTGTCATACAACCAGGGTACTTCCAGTCCATCGACTGTAATTCGTGTCTTATAATTCGTAATTATTCCACGACAATCCCAAACTGAGACGAGAACTTTGATGGTCGATTTTTGAGCACTCCACTTTTCAAGCCTTGGAGAACCAGTGTACTTCCATTCCATTGATTGTATGTTGTCATACAACCAGGGTACTTCCATTCCATCGATCGTGTTTCGTTTTTCGTTTCCTAGGTGTCCAATCTCACTAATTACCCCCTCGTACGGGGCCGTTTACCTTGTTATCGACTTCAAACGAGTTGAACTGGAAGAATCTATGCTCGATTGGTCTCGAGAATGTGTTAAATTCGAAACTTTTACATTTGAACTGAAACAAAAGTAAAAGAACAAATAATTTAATATGCACGAGGCGTTAAAGAGTTTTTATTTATTTTCTACGTATGTAAATTCAGCAACTTTATCGTTCATTTGAGTACACGTTGTCAACAGTATACGATACCAATTTGTATCTATTGTATCTCTTTTTCTGTAATGTATTTATTATATTATAAGCAACTCACGTTTCTATTTGTTTTGTTTTTAGTGGAACAATACATCATAACGAACAAATTAAAATTTTGAACACTAATCGAATGTCTTTTAGTCTCTTTTTTTGGTATGTGGGCTCTCGTTTTTTTTATGCTTTCCTAGTGTCTAGTGTCTAAAAATAGAACTACCGTCAATAAGAAAAGATGAATGAGTTTTTTATTATTGATGTAGTAACTTTATTTTTCGATCCATTATTTTAGGTCAATCAAATAATTTTGTGGGCCATCTTTTTTTATACTTTAAAAGCCATACCAATTTAACGTTACTAAAATGTATTAAAAGGTGTGACTAAATCGAATTAAAATTTTTTTATTTAATTAAAAAGACATCGTAGCCCAATAATTTTATACAATGAAAGTTGACTAAATGTTTTCGACGACTCGTAGAGTAGGTGAGTACGTGAATTAAATTTGATGTTAAAAAAGTAGGTTCTCTCGATGCATTTATGGTTCGGTAGTTCTTGTGTTGTTTCTAAAACCTGTAGAACATGGTCGCGGTGCAGGTTAAAACTTTGTGAATTTTTCGATCGTGGTGTATGCTGTGTAGACGCCGCCGCTGTTTGTCCAGTAAAACCAAAATGCATTTAAATATAGGTTTTTTTTTTTCTTCTTTAGCTCAAAGCGAGTTTCTTTTAAGGCACCTTACGCCGACAGACCCATCCCAGCGTGGCGCCAACACAACGTTTATCGTTTATCCAAAAATGATGTGGGGAAGCCTCTGGCTCACGCTCATGTACATCCTCTACATAATAATATTATATAAAACGACGTCTGGTGTTAAATTTTAATTTATTTATTTCCATAAGAGTATGTTTAAAGGGCCAATCGCTTTTTATTTCATGAATTCCTCAGGATATCATCGAAACATAAATATTACTTTCGGGTGTCCACCTTGTTCACTTATACTCGTTTTTCGAGTTTTTTTTTGAAAAATAGTTATTTTATAAGAAAGTTTTTTCTAATATGTCACATTGCGTTGTCTCAAAATAATTCTGGAGTTTTACTTAACGAGATTTACCTAAACGTTAATAATGATCGTACACAAACACAATTCTCGATACGAGACGATTATAAAATGTATAAACGTAAGTTTCTCTTTAATAGTGAAAGAGCTTGAAGTTATTTATTTTTACAGGGCTTGTTTATTGCTCACTTTTATGTCTTTTAAATTCAGGTTACTTTTCCAGAGAGTATTATATTTTATTGCGGTACATGCCTCGTTCATTTGTTCATTTACTCGAGGAGCCACGCAGCCACTTGATCGAATCGGTCATACCAAAGAGAGCGTCGGATTGGGATGAATTGATAGGGTATTATTAGATCAAAAGTTTATAAACACGCATATGAGCGTCAAAGATCTTCCATCTTTTTCGCCGATTTCATCGTAGATGTAGGTAATGCACTAAACTTTCGTATGTCTCGAAATTCATTTCCATATTAGGAAGGTACAGCTCGCTTTGAAAAAAGTATCGTTTGTAGAACAAATGCAGTTTCCAATATATCGAAAGGTTCCTTTGAAGTGAGTTTCGTGGAGAACGGAAAAAATGGGCCAATTCTTAATGGTCTTTTTAACATATAGATATATAGATGTTATTAAGGTAGATGAGTATTAAGTTTTGATTTTTTGTTCATAAAATCTCATCAACTAACGAGTTGGTTTCTCAACTAAAACGTAGAATTATTTTATGAATGGGCAAGTTTTTTCTAATACCTGCCCAATTTTAATATTTCATTCTGTGTATATTAATTCCAGACAAAATACAGGTTATATACCCACCTTCGTGATTCAAAACGGCCCTAGGGCCGTTTTAGGGCTTATTCCTAAAAATTTGATAATTGCAAACAAAATTGATAGTGCTACAAGGAGTGTTTATGATTATTGTTCGGAAACATAATTATACGTCTTTTTTTTTAGTTGAAAAAAGCCTAACCTTAATTACTTTGCCCGTAAAAACTCTCATTTACTTAATTTAAACGTCATAATTTTGTAGTGAAAAGTAGTTTGTCGTCAAATGTGTTTTGTATACTCACAAACAAGGTAAAAGAAAGGAAAAGGGATTATTGTACCTACGTAATAGTAGTTGGCCGTGGGAAACAAGAAACCTACCTGGTTTCTTGAACTCACGAACTAACCCTCTGATGTTTAATGCGTGTAAACTTTTAGGTAAATAAGACGAAAAGATGATATTATTTTGATATAATTTTTGAAAGTATACATGAGCGAGTGAGGGAGAAAATTGTAATTTGTGGTGTGAACGTAATTGATATAAAAGTAAAATAATCCTATAATCTGAAACCTTGCGGAGCTATTTATTTCCTTTGAAACTCTCCCTCTCTGCCCTCTCTCTCTCTCTCTCTCTCTCTCTCTAAATCTTGCTAGTTTGGTTGAGAACTTGAGGATATACTTAAAAGTGTGTAATTAGGAAAAAAATTGTTTAGATCAAGTTGCTTAGTCATTTAAGTGAATTGATATAATAGATTAGCATTCTGAACGCCAAGCTGTCTACTTACCAACTTACCTATGTTAAGTTTATACTTACACCGTATGCGGCGAGATAATTTGTTGAAAACTTTTTAAAAACGGCTCTAATGATAGGGAAGAAAGCGTACAGGAAATTGCGTAATTTGGAATAAATTGTAACTTTTTTACTTTTCTCAAAAATTAATTGTGCGTTGGTGTAACCCAGTCAGTTCAAGAGGGTCAAGCAATTGACGAAACGAGGTGATTACTTGAAATATAAAACAATTAAGGCTCGTCTTTATTTCTGTTAATTACACCCAAGTTTTGTTTGACAAAAAAATAGAGTTTAAGTAATTACGCGCTTGTAGTCTTTAATCATTTCAATAATTTTAAGAAAGTGGCCCGAATTATGTCATATTTTGTAATTTTTTAATTGCAAAAGTGTTTTAGTGCATTTGGAAAGAACGACTCACCAAAATTAGTGCCTCTTAATTAAAATTTATTTAAATTTATCGAGGTATTGTTAATTAAAACTGTTAATTAAAAGTAAAAGTGTCATAATTATAAGTTGATAGTTAAGAAGTTTGTGTTGTTTCGTGACGTTTGTGATCGAAATTGTAAGTTTTTTGCCCCCTGTAAAATTTAAATTTATAATCTACTAATACATAATTGCAATTAATTAAAAACGAAATGAGAAAATACGCAAATACTTTCTCGACAAATAATTGCTTCAAATTAAAAACTTTTAATCGGTGGCTCAAGTGTCGATTTGGCGCAGAAGAACCACGGTCCTGTTCTAATAATTTAGCTCTAGTTAAAAAAATATTTTTACAAACTTTTTTACTAAAAACTGCTACCAGTAACGCATCGGCATGCAGTACGATTTAAGTACGCTGTGCAGCATGGGGATCTCTCTTATCTGAAGGGCTAGATCGGAGGTTTAAATTTAGCAAAGTTGCTAAATTGTGTGTTAACAAATAGTCTGAAAAAAAAATTTCTAATAAATTTATTACCCAACTCCGACCCGCACCCGTGTGGACAGTTCTAATAACTTGTAAATTATACCTGATTTTTAAAAACCAGACTTTTTACACCAAACGACTTCATTATTATTCAGCCCCATTAGTTATTTGTATATTTCCCCACGTTAATTGGACACCCATTTTTTATAAAAATTAAAAAACACAATTATCATGTTAGACTCATCGGAATAGTTACCTTTATCTTAGTTTTTATAAGTGGAAGAGATCCTATACCCGAGTTACCTATATAATAAAAGAAGGTGTATCATGATCATAATAAAGTAATTTAATCTTTCAATCTATATTTATATGAAAGATGGTTTGGGACCGACCGGTCTGCCCAATTTACCTACCGCATTGCTTTTTTTTAATCATTAAAAATACAAATCCTCGAATCACGATGTGTTTTACTGTATTTTTAGTTTATAAAATATAATTTTCGATTTTAATTGTGCTTTAATTATTCCGAAGCATCATCAACTTGACCCGAATTTTTGTTTTAAATCTTTTGAAGTTAATTAAATGTTGTGGTTCGTTACACAAAGTTGGGTGATGGGAGTCTCTTTTAATGAAATTTATTTTCCGTAATTTTCTTCTTTTTTCTGGTGTGTAATTAATGTATAAGATGACGACTTTAAGTATAATTATGGCTGTAATTATCTCTTGTTAATTTAATTATATTTCGAATTCAGTGGTGTAATACTAGAGATGTTGCATCGTTTTCTCTATTTATTTATATTCAATTTGTAACTAAATCCAAAAATTCTTCGACCGGAATAAATGCTCATTTCCTTAGTATTGACTTTCGAAAACTGATATTTGAATCCTCCAAGATTCACGATATAGTTAATCGAATATTATATGGCCTCTCGTATACACATGATGTGGCGTCTTTAGCGGGGCTGTTGTTGGTTATATCGGAACTTTTTACCAATGCCAGACCATACCTAACTCACGTTAAGCATTCTTCACTCTTCACTGTACTATTGAGATATATTTTAAACAACTCGACATCTCGACAATATCTTAAGTGCATTTTGAAGGTTTAAAATTTTTTGTTATTGTATTTGTCAAATTAATTCTGTTTCTGTGACAGAGGTATAGTTTCACTGTAGATATTACCACCGGATACCACGTAAACATCGTTTAAGACTGTCTCGAACAACTATCTGAAATGCGCCGATGCATCGTCTCGTAGCAACTTCATTATTTGACAACGCGTAAAATCCAAATTATTTTCTAAAAAAAAACAAATGCGAATCGTTTCCAGTTGGCATATTATATGGTAATACAATGGGCAACACAAATGGAGCAGCAAGTTGTCAGTTTACTAATCACGTTTAAATAAAATCTCTACTGGTAATGACCACGACGCACATCAGCATGCGGATTTTCTATGGTGATAAGTGATAGCTTCGAGCATCTGTTGTCGAATAGCTCAAAAATAACTCAATTATGTTGTGACGTTTTCGACTCTTTTAGTTTAGACATCTAGGGAGAGAATCAGCAGGGTTTGAACTCCCTCTTCTCTTTCTAAAATTTCCCGAGGTTCGAGGTGGTGGGATCCTTGATCTACTCTTTACTGCGGCTCCTCTAGGTCATTAGTCATTTATAGGCGTAGAATACACTGAAGTTGTCATACAGCCCCAAAGAAAAAAATTGGGCTATCTTGCAGGCTATGATACAGGTCGCTTCCTTCCTGCTCATCTTTGGTTCAAAAGTGTCCGTGTAAATCCTCCTCTCTAAAGGCAATCGGAAAATGAGCCGGAGCACCATCGTGCTCAAAAAGGAATGATCCTCGTATCTCCGAAATCGGTCGTTTGAAGATATATGTTCTTTAAAACTTTTCTGCATATTTTGGTCCATACAACATACCCCCCCTCTCTTTAAGTTTATGACGCATGCTTTTTATCACCCTGTATAGTTAAGCCGTCATAATAATATGCTTCAGAATGTCGGAACTACAGAATTTCAAATATCACTTGGGATATACTACGCTAATACAGAGAAGCGTAGACTTCAATCCGTGGAGCGTTTTTTTACTCTCCAGATCTTCAATACGACAGTAATCTACACCTGTACTTTTTTAATTATGTAGTTTCTTTTATTATTTCTGCTTCTAACATGCAGTACTATCCTGTCCCGTAGGTACTGTCGTACTGGTAATTGAACAAAAGTACTAAAAAGCAAATAATATTAACAAATCTTCTATAGCTATAGCTCTATTATAGAGCTTTTCACCATTGTGAGTTTACACAGAACTTTTGAGCTTCTTATATTATGTAGTTAATTACATGTTAAATTAGAAAAAAATTCAATTGAACAAGAAACAACCCTACAGAAATTATACCAAATGCCCATCGTATGCCCATCACTCGCTCGCACAATCCCACCGTACCCCTATCCAATTCGTTCGTTTCGAATCGGTCGCATCGAGTTTCAAGTTTCAACTCGCAAGTCGCACATCAGTAAAGAAGTGAAGGTTGCGCGAAGTAGACGAATTCATTTTTTAAAAAAAAGCGCACAAACTCGTGTTCGAAATAATTTTTGTGCCCCGCGTGTAATTTTATCATTCGAGAAGACGAGACGCCGAAAGTGGATCTCAATTAAAGTAAGTTCCGTACGATTCAAACTGTTTTGTTGGGGAAAAAAATTATTTTTTTAACAAGAATCCGAATTTTCGGTAATAAATAAGTTAATTACGCAAATGTTGTAATTAAAAGTTAACAAAAGTCCGAAATAAATTCTTTCGCGTTGTAAATTTTGGCATAACGAGTGTGCGAGTATGTGGACCAGATTTAAAGCATGTGCAACTTGCTTTGTGTCGGCTAAATAAACCGGTGCTCATTTACATGAGTTTTAAAAATATTTGGGAATTTTTGAGCGTTAATTGTCTTTACATTTTTGTTAAATTCCCCAATACCAATTTTGAACCGGATGTGTAAAATGGCGAGTCTCATTAATGCGAAATGTACAATATAATTTTGTGAATCATAAAAATATTTTGACAAAATAATTTATTTATAAAATTTTGCGAATATACATTGAGCACACTAACACACATCACACGAGCCTAATTACGTATTCGATTAAACACTTTGCTGTTTTATTCTCTCTTTAATTGTTATTTACCGATAGATATATGTCCAATATACTAGTTGTGTGTGTGAAGTGTGACCGACTTACGTTTACCTTTTTAGTTATTTGAAAAATCTTGGGCTCAATTAAATTTTATCGATTATAAATTAATAAACTACGAGTAGGTAATTAGAAACCCTCTACTTATAATTTATTATTAATACTTATAGGTATACTATATTTGTTTGAAGGGAGCAGGGGGGCTACCAAAGATTCATCTCGCAACTCTCAAAATATTTATGAAAGAAGGCTCCCCCTAGAGTTTTTGTTAATTAACGCTAATTCCAGACCTATTGTACATAGGTTGTTTTTGAGGGGTGGGGGACAATATTTGCCGACCGACATAGTTAAAGACGCACTAAACGTATTGTATTTTCTTCTAAACTCGCCCCCCTCGATGACAACGCACTGGTAATAATAAAAGATAAATTATTCTACCATCATTTGATGTATTATATGTATTTCATTAAATAACCACTAGTGTGGTCTGACTTTATTGCTGAAAAAAGTTATAGGACAAAACAACCTAAGTACAAACGCGTTGCTCGTATGACGAATTGCGCTTTTAACGCCCCTGGCTACAATTTCAAGCCACTTGCATTGCATTACAATAAGTAAATTGGGATCAACGCACTTAAATCTGAAGACTTAAAAATGCAAAATCTTATGCAACCCCATTTACCTAATTATTAACAATTTTTGTGGCCTCTTTAAAAAGTTTCTTCCGTGACTGGAATTTGTAAGATTTCCAAATTTTTTTAAAACAACTACATTTCGTACAAAATAATATCCTGTGTGCGTACGCGTGTGTGTACAAACTTTTTCGTCGGTTTACGTTGTCATAAAAAAATTATTTATAAATATCGTAACTTTAAACAAACAGATAAGTGTTTTGATGTTTTCGGTCAAGGTTCTGTGCTCTTTACTTGAACACGGCCAATTTATTTGTCAAGCAAGCATTGAAAAGTTAAACAGTCGAATGTTTAATAAATATTAAAAAAAAAGACAAAAGAAAAAAAATTTGTAAAATAACAAAAGAATCGCATATTAATACAAGGTGGCTCAGGTGGGATTATATTTAGTTTATTACGATGCATTCAGTATTGTATTTGAATGCATTACAATTAAAGATTTTACTATTACGAACAAAAGATGTTAACTTTAAAAAAACATTTGAATAAAGACAATAACGTTATAAAAATTGGTATACATGGGAAAATTACGCCTGGTGCTCACTTTGCTGTCCTTTGTAAAGTGTCATTTGTATAGAGACTGAGTATACTCAACCAGTGTCAATTAGACATTCTTAAGACTAAAATATTAAAAGGAAGAGAATACCATTGGCATACCTCCACAACATTTTTTGACATTACATTTCTGTTCCCAACCTTTGCTGAACGGACGTTATCTGCGGTTGTAAGTTGTAACTGGACTCCGTCCGAAATCGAGAGAAATATTCCGGCGCAAATTAAGAATTTGGAAAATTTATTCGCTGGTCACTGTCCACAAATTTGCTTTAAGGGCTCTATTGTAGTTCTGGTGGTGGATGAGCAATAACTTCATCCTGTTGGAACCACATTTCAGTCATGTCAATTCGACAAAATTTTGCTCACTTACTGTCGCTGCACTATCATCTTGGTTATGAAATATGATAAGAGGTTATAAGGCCACATCAGAGAAGATACGACTAACTTTTGGATTGTCGGTACTTCGAAGGTCTGCAGTTTTGTTGTATTTGAACGAAACGTTCCAACAAATGTATACAGTGTGTCCAAAAGGTATCGGCTATACCGTTATACTATACAGTATACAGTTCAATAAATATCTATTTTTTACAAAAAAAGTTTCAAATAAAAGTTGTTTGTCAAGTAGTCATCTACCACCTTACGGTCATAAACTTGATTTTTGGTTAAAAACAAAAGAACAGCGAATAACACTTGGAAGATTTTTAAATGGCAAGGTACGTCGTTATTATACTCATTCGATAGAGGCATTTCTTCTTTTTTCGGCAATGTTAAATTTTAGCATTTGAAAATTTTCGTGAAAAACAAAAAAAAGTTAACATTTATTTTATTGTTCACAATAAATAATAATAATAATAAATTTTGATCTAATAGATATTGTTTTTCGCGAAAATTTTCTTTTGTGAGAGCACTAAAGTTTTACATATTATACGAAAAGAGAAAAAAGGCCTCTATCGATTGAGTATAATAACGACATATCTTGTCATTTAAAAATCTTCAAGTGTTATTAGCTGTGCTTTTGTTTTTAACCAAAAATGGAGTTTATGGCTGTAAAGTGCCATTTACTTAGACAGTAGTCTAATCGTTTTGGTAAGGGCATGCGTCGTCTAGAAGCTTGAATAGGGTATTTTCAATGAACGCGTTTACAATGAAGTATAGTTGGCAAAAGGTCGTTGCTAACAATGGGCAAAAAGTTTGCAAGGTTTAAGCTTTTAGACCACTTAATCGGCACCAGCCAATCATAGAAGCGCATCTCTCCCACGTCGCCCAGCTATTTGAAATTTAAACAAACAGCTGACAAAATAGTTGCTTTGATTTTATTTCTTCATTTTGGTTTTTGGTAGTACTATTTTAACCTCATTGTTCAAGCTTAAGAAGAAAAAAATAAGGAAAAAAAATAATTGCCACTAAAGTCTATGTAAATGGTTTTACGCCACGTTGCCCACTTGGCGAGTTCTAGACCAGCAAACTACACCATCAATCTGCACTAAGTTCTATGTAAATGGGGCTTAAGTTGGTAGATAACTACTTGGTAAACAACTTTCATTTGAAACTTTTTGGTAAAAAGTGGATATTTACTGAAGCGTATAGTAGACTCGATATTTTTTAGACACACTGTATATAAATACGTAAATCGCTAATTCTGTAACCAAAAATTAGGGCGTCTGCATGCGTCTCTGTCGGCTGTTTTCTTTAACCTGCGTTAGTCTTTTATTTTTTACAAAAGTTATTTATTGTAATTTTGTAATGACCAACTGTATCGATGTATAATCGATGGAAGTCGGGCGACTAATAGCCGGCTCGATTTTATTAATTGGCGTTTGATTAATTTAATTATTATTGTAGGCAAAAATGTTTTGAGACGATAATTTCGCATCTTTTCTTAACGTGTTACGTGGATAATCAGTATTAAGTTATTATTTCTAATTTTCTCACGTACATACGGAGCCTTAAAACTTGTAACTAGCACTTTTGATACGTTTATCTTCTAATTTTTAATTTGACGCGGATTTTTAATTAAAATAACGAGCCGCAACTTTTCCCGATTTGTAAAACTATTTTTTACTGTAATTTTGTTTTATACACGACTTTCACGTTAATTTATAAGTGTTAGATTTTATTACACGTATAAAGGGAGAGGCCGTTAAGAAATTATATTTACTTTTTAAATACGTGAAAAGTCAATTTTATTTGATGTTATCTTTGGGCGGCTAAATTTAAGGAGCGTCCATCACACTGGATCGCGATAAAAGGCACTTGGTAAATTAGTTTTCTATTTAATTAAACGAAATTTTAGTCTTCGATATTCTGTACCAGAAAGGTGGGAGACTCGAAGTGACTTTTAAAATTTCTTTTAACATTAGAGACATGGCGCTTTTAATATTTTTTTTTAATAAGTCGCCCAATGATGGATTTCTGCTTTAATTGCAAGAAGTTGGAAAAAGTTGTTGTGTGGACATCGACACACTGTATAACTAATGCGCTTATGTGTTAACTGGTACAAGGTATGGGGAGGAAAATAGAAATTTTCGCATCGTATAAATTTATGGATTGTTCATAACTTTTTTACGACAGTCTTTTGTTTATTAATATTATTATTAAACGATTGTATAACGTGTAAGTCTCTCGAAGCAGGTGATATCAAAGAAATCGCGACGTGCTAAAAGGTGTGTCCAATTAGCGAGAGATGAGAAAGCGCTAAATGCTTGTTATGGTAGCGGCAATAATTAAAAAAACATAGGCGGAACTCATTACAGTCCATTGAAAATTAATAAAAAAAAATTATTTGGTACAGTTCCGCAATATTATGTAGTTGCAGGTTTCCGGTATATTTTAACCGGCCTTTTAAAAGAGAAAATTCGCAATCGAATACATAGAAAAAAAACTTGTATTATTTAAAAGAGGTATAATTATTCAATTAAATAATGTCAAGTTTCTTAACGATCTTGCGTTTTCCCAAGCGATAGATACAATTTTAATGGTAGCAGTATCTCGATATTAAAAGGAAATTGTGTAAATTCTTAGTTGGCAATTGCTTTAATTTAAAAGCTACTTTACATGTATTAGGAAATTGTTATTTTCTGCGAGAATTTGACCAAATATGCATTTGTAACGTTGGACTCGGAATAGTTTCTGAATTCCGACCAGAAAAGCGCCAAATGCAAAAGTGATGTTCGCGAGGCATATAATTACATCGAATTGCGGTATTGTTTGTATAAAAGGTAAACAAGACGGAAATGGCGATTGAAAATACGTGTTGTTAACCTATGCACGGAAGCGCCTAACAATGGGCACCACGTCAATTATTTAAAAAATTTATATTTTGTTTGAATTATAAAATGTGAAACCTAACTGTTATATAGGACTTAACGGTCGAGTTGGTGTTTACTCGAATAACCTGCGCATTAAATTTCGGTTCCGAAAGGGGTAATGTAGTACAGGAAGTGCAGGTGGTACAATTCACTTCATTAAATGGTTTCATGAGAACCACGAACTGTAAAGTTAAAAAAATATTTAAGCGAAATAATTTCGTCGACTTTGGAATAGGCTTCACCAGGTCTTTTCACAACTTTTCATCACTGGAGAAGTGTTTTGAAAGTCCAGTTCCGATTGTCGGGGTAACCCCCAGGACCAGACCCCTTAAGAGCGCCATTTTTAATTTTAATCATCTTTCAGTTGAGGCGGGGTAAAAGTAAAATTATGAAACATGGACATTCTAAGATTTTTGAGCTTGTAGTCCAATCTTTAGTTCATTTTAATCAGCGAGAGAGAGAAGGATAAATTTATAGAACTAAACTGCACTTCTTAGTGGTTCCCTTCAAAAAATACGAAACCATTCATTTGAAATATATTTGTGGGGTTGTATTTCGATTAAAGAAAGTTCAAAAATAAACAAAACGTCTAGTTGCTCTTGTAAAATATCAACGAGTAATACGTCCACCTAACGTGGAATAAATTTTAACCCAATTAATTTGAATGGTGACCAATTGGTTTGTTGCAATTCAACTATCTCGCTCGATATCCAGTTCAAGAAGATATATTTCGTACAATAATAAAACTGTTAGTACAAATCTACTATCTAGACATGAAGAACTAAACGACCTCATCAGCTGTGTGTTGTGTATTACTTTCCAAGGCACTCCGGTTAATCGTGAGCTGGTCACGACACGGATAACTGTTGTTCTCATGTAAAACTTACTTAATCTAAACATTATTACTGTTTTTGTGTGAAAGATGAATATAATTTTTTCACAAGAAATAAGACATTTCCTGTAACTAAGATGCGCGATGTGAAAGAAGTGCAAAAAATGTATTAACGCATGTAAGAGCCCGTCCATTTTGGATAATATCCGATTCGTATTATTATGAGTCATTTTAATTCGTCTCTTTCATGGTCGTGTCTATAAATTAAAATTTTTGTTACAGAACTAAAGAACAATGGGTGAACGACGTGGTACTCGTGGTTTGGAACTTTGGTGTCGCAGGATGACCCAAGGGTATCCAGGAGTCGAAGTTAACAACATGACCACATCCTGGAGAGATGGGCTCGCCTTTTGCGCCATCATTCATCATTTTAGACCAGATTTGATGTAAGTAAAACGGAGTTACTCGATTTTTTTAAATACGCGAAATCACGAGTGTGTTTGATTTAATTTTCTTGTTCGCTGAAATTGCTCGAGTATGGAATTACAATAAAGGATTATTCAAATGGAAATAATAATGTCGTGTGTTATATAAAACCCAATAATAAAGTCACATGAAGTTCGTTTGCAATTCTTAATTGATTTCGAAACGACATGCGTTTTACTTTATCGCTTGCATTAAATCTAATGGTGTCTTGATTTATTACTCGAATTTCGTAATGTGTTACCTATGTTTGGTTTTGAAATTACAATTGAGTTCGATAAATTTTATGGGAATTTATATATTATATTATGCAAGCGAGGGGTCGTACTTAGTATTGTGCAATATGTGCACTTCAATCTTCATTACCATAAAATAGATATTCGAACAGGCTCCATTTTTTCATTTTCAGTTTTCTTCCATAAACTACTAATCAGTAACTTTATGCCCATCGATACCATCAAGGGTTGAGATTAAAAATTGGCGATCTTGGCTGTTCAATGGTGATGGCGTCGGCTTGTCTTTCACATTCTTCCCAAAACCAAGACTTAATAAATTGTGCTGAAGAACCTTTGAATAGCCATTTATCTGAAATTTGTTGTTCTCGGACTCTGGTATCTGGATTCTTGATTGTTCAAGGAGGGCGAGCTAGCTCCCTGCACTTAGGCCACCTGTACGGGTCCATTGTGCGTCCTATAAGAATCTTACCCGAGCCCATTAGTTCTCGAGCCATTCCATTTGCAGGAATATCTCGGATTCTGCAGGATTCTGGCGGGCGAGGAGGTGCTAATGTTCTGTTCATGTCGAGCCAGAGGTCCTACAAACCGAATATTTTTGGCGACTTAAGAACTGAACAGTAGCACAGTACGACATGTGGGTGTGTCTACTATTCCCAGTCTGTGGAGCTTCTTTAGTCTGCAGGTCTCATGAGAATTCATACTATTCCTTGTAGACTAGTTCGGGACAACCATAGACAATAGTTTGCAAGCTTTTTAGAGGGAGCCGGAATTGTTTTTTACCCTGGCGACAGCTCGTGTTGCTTGCTCATCTCACAGTGTGTTATAAATGGGTATTACTTCTAAGGAGGGTGTTACAGTATATACTGCTGGCTCAGGGTCGCCGCAGGGAAGACTGTTTGGGCCCTTCTTAGCCAGCTCGTCTGCTTTCTCGTTTCTATAGTGTTCTTTGGCCTAGCTGAGTATAAACATTGTCTTTTGATATCTGGTTCAGCAGCTTTATGTACTCCTCTAACAGGAAGCCAGAGGTTACCTTGCAGGTGTTTAGGGTTTGCAAAACAGTCCGTGTCCGTAAATTCCATATTTGATGGACTACAAGCCACATATAGATCCAAGGGGGGAGGCAGAGCAGTACTGCTGCCTACTGAGTGGTTTTCATGGCTAATATTACCACAAGACAGAAGAGTCACTGTGTTTTGTCTTATAGACTCTTGTAGTGCTAAAAGCTCCATAACAAATCATAGATCCAATAATAGCAGTGTAGAGCCAGAAGGACTTGGGATATATTATGCAATTTTCCAGAAGATGCATAATGTTGACTAATACCCGATATCTGCTACACTGCTACCCATTCTAATCACAGTTGTTGTGAAAACGCGTTTCATGTGCCTACCTTGGGCTTGTTGTTCCAATCGTAATAAAAAATGATGTTAAGCTACCAATTTGCTTATCGTTTCAGTTTACAATAATAGTAGTAATAAAATTAATTCAGTCCATCATTTACTACTACCTTGTTGTCTAACAAGTTTTTACATAATTTGAAAGCATTAAAGTTCGTTGAGTTTTCGTACCTAGTTTATTGGCGCGCTCGTTAATTAATTATTAAATTAAAGATTTCTAAATATTAACATATGAACTATAAATTAGCAATTAATATTTTATTTCAAGTTATTATTCTAGTTATCAGGAAATTAATTTGTTAATCTCCAAAAAAAAAACATAAATATTATGCACCGAGTAACACACTTACATATTGTAAAAAAGTGAAATCTGGGTATACTCTCGAACCGCTAATATTTTTATTTGTACGTTTTGTACCTCGTTCAAAAAACAGGCTTTAATTTGTAAAGTTTTGTTTTTCGTCAAGGTTTTGTTTTGCAAGGCGGTAATTACAAGGTACTTCACCTTTTTTGGTTTTGTTTACACAGATTTGGTTACACGCAAAAGAACATTGAAAGAGTTTTCGAAATGGTCTTATGATTGTTTAAAAATAATTTGTTTCTTCGAAAACAACGCTTGGGAATTTATTGAGTAGATTTGCAAGAGAGACATTAGTGTGGTGGAATGTTTATTTATACCGCGAGTTCCAAATGGTTCCTAGTAAACTAGTGACGAGCCCATGAGTTCTTCCGAAACTCTTTGATTAGTACACTAGTATACAGGGTGATTGAAACTCGTTGTGAAACGTGAGGATCTCGCTTATCTGAAGAGCTAGAGCATAGGTTTAAATTTGGCAAAGTTGCTAAAATCGATGCTGACTAGTATTATGAAAAAAAATCTAATAAATTTACGTATTTTTGCGAAAAATGAAAAAAAAACGAAAATTCTCATTTTATTTTTTTCGCTATAACTTTTTTATTTATTAATCTTTTTAAATTTTGTAAGAACATTATTGTTGCCACTTTTTAACCTGCTTTCAAATCCGTAGTTTCCATTTCGATTAGTAGATTTGTTTTTGGTTTGTTAATGTTAACTTTTTTTTTTTTAATTAAATTAAATTTTAGTTCAAATGGTACAAGTGATACATGGTTGGATTTAGAATTGAAAAATATAATCTAGCTCTTCAGATAAACGAGATCCCCAAGTTGCACAACGAATTTCAATCACCCCGTATATGATTATGTTCTACGACCGTTAGCAAATTGACTTCAATCCTTCAATGTTCTTACAGGTGTTATTTAGCTTGACAAAAATTTAGTTTCGAGTATGTTGGATTGTATAACCCTAATGCTTAAATAAACATTTCTATTGACTTGCTGAGAGGATTACAAATTGTAAAATACATGTCGTATATAGACACAGAGCTCGGATTTTTACGCGCTTATTTACGTGGGGGGACGTTTTGTCGTTATCCAGAAATTCTTCTTCTAACACCTTTTCAACAACTTATTATTACGAAATTTTTGCATTGAGAAAAGGCCAACAATTTATAGACTATCTCTAAACGCGTAACTACAAAACGAGGCTTGCCTTAACATAAAGTGATTGTTCTCTTATTTTTTGGTCCCATTTTCGCCTAGACTTGCAAAAAAGGTGGTTGAAATTCGAGGTTTCTTGACCTTTATATTCTACTTCTTCTGATGTGACGTCTTTGTATATAATTTCCAGGTCATAGACATCTTGAGTCATATTAAGTAATAACGTGTATGTTAACTCCCTAACATTTCCATCTCCGTGTATTTTTTTAAAATTGTTAATTTATTCCGCGTTTATTAAATTTTTTATTAGCTATTGATTTAATAGGCTCCGTGTATCGATTGTATATGTTTTACCTTGAAATCACTTTTAGACAAAGCACCTGTTTACATTTAAATACGTGATATAGGTGACCTTCATACCTGATTAAAGCCAATAAATTATTTACTTCTCCGTTTATGTTATTATTTAATTTTACGAGTATTTTTACTTGTAAATTTTGCACGAATTTATTTGGACGTTTTAAAAAATAAAGCAGTCGAAATATTTAGTAATTGTATGTAATCATATTCTCGCTAATTAGAGTTTCCCACGACAAATTCAAGATTGTAATTGCAAAATCTGTAATTATTATATACGCGAAGGTTGGTGTGCCTTATAATAAGCAACGAACGTTCTACGACTGAATTGTATACCTATATCGGGAAAAGGAAATAAATAAAAGAACTAAAATAAGTCATGAAGGAAGTTGATTTTTCTTTAAAAAAAATTTTTTTTTAATATCCGTATATGGCAGCCTTAATTAGAAATCATTTTTTAAGTTTTAATTATGAATTATGAGTAATGTTACAGTTTACAGTTATAATTTAAAATATTTTTCTCTTTTTACAGCGATTTTTCGCAGTTGAAGAAGAATGAAGTTTATCACAACAACGAGTTGGCTTTTCAAGTGGCCAAAAGACATTTGGGCATCCCAGATTTGTTGGATCCTGATGATATGGTGGCATATGCTGTACCGGATCGTTTGAGCATTCTCACGTATCTTTCACAATTTTATCAAGCTTTTGGCAACTCTGAAGGTAAGTTCGTAAGTTCATTGTTATTGTAAGGAGAAGAAGGTTTGTTAAAGGGAAGAGAGCCCTTAAAATTACCTCTTGGCCTTTTGAAAGTGTTGTCATTAATAAGTCTGGGAGATATGTACATTTCTGTATCGAAAATTAATACAAAAAGACCATAATAGCAGTATTCGCCACCGTACGCGTATCGTACGTTTCGATACGTGTCGTACTTGTGCAGGGTGGCTTAGTTATCGTCCTCACCGATTGGTCATTACTCATTACTAAAGAAAAGTTTATATGCTCCATGTTGTGCACCTTCTTCTCATTTACATATTTCGTGCAAACAATTTTATACAAGATTTTCATGTAAGGTGTGGCTTCACATGAATGGAACACCCTGTATATTTCTAAGTGTATGGTATTCAAGAGCAAATTTAGAGTAAATATAATTTAACACTGTACCGAGCCTATAACTGCGGTTACGTGGAGCGATTCGTCTTCTTCTTACCATTATCTCCATTGTAAAATCTTCGCCATTGGCCAATGTGCGATAAATGGTTCCTAACAATATATTTTTTGCTTACAGGATCGCCTTCACGAATATCACCAAAACGACCCACAAGTACAGTTGATAGAGGAGGGTCGCCCGTGTCCAAAACTTCTTCCCCTAAAGTAAGTTTGTTTGTTATTTTGGCGCTTTAACTAATTTTGAAAGACGTCTATACGTAGGCTACGTTTTTATTTTGTCTTTGTGCAATGTGCTATTTTTGTTTTGTTGGGAAAAACTGCGTTTTTGTATTGTTTGCCTTCAAAGTATATGTTTATACGTTTATAGTTGTTATAGTATAGTATTTATTCGTTGGCTGTTAGTTTGTTTTTCCTTTTGTTATCTGTCCCAAAAATCTGAAAGATCCAGCATGATTGTAATGCACTTCTTTTAGTAAACTCCTATAACTGGTGGCAATTTTTGTGAAAGTATTACTTTCCTTTTATTAATATTAATGATTAACTAACAATTTTTTTACTCTATATACCTACTAATTTGGTGTTTTTTATGTAATTATTATGTTAACACACATGGATGTATTTAAATTTTTAGCCATATGGTTTGCTTCTTGCTAATATTTTGTAGGTATTAACTTATACGTTATACTTTTGAGTTTTAATTTAAATATTTTTATCGGGCTAAGTTATGCAATGGTAGAAGTAGGTAAATAAATGCACTTTTTTTGTATAACGTTCGTATATAGGAGCACTTTGCAAGTAAATAAACAGTGTGGGTTGTGGTTAAAGTAAACTTATATAAATATGTTTATGTAGGTATGTTGTGTATAGAGAGATATGAAACATTTTTCTTGTGCATCAAGGCATGGTCTATATGTTTATAATTCCGGAACGCTTACTTTTTTTTAGTTTTCTCTCTTTTTTTTGTTTTAATTTCGCAAAATAGGTCAGTTTCATTCAATGGTCGATTACTGTTAATAAAAATCTCTTTTTAACTACTACCAGTTTAAAACGGAACTTAAACATTTTAGTTCAAACATGTATAATTAACTCTTTAAAAGATAAGAATCTTATATGGTCGATTTATATCAAGTATATTATTATTTTATCAAAATTGCGTGGGATTTTAAAATTAAATTTAAACAAAGCAAATTGATTTATTTCTTTATTGTATCGATTTTTCTTTCTTTTTTGTATCCGAGCTTTAAAGCTCTTTAATTCAATAATAATTAATACAGCTGGTGCATTTGGGGAACTACGACGCCCCCTCCCTAATTCCTAATTCATTCTTCAACAAACTAGTATTTTGGTTCAGTACATTTTGAATACCTATGATCACTGATAAGGCCAATTCACAGTTTTCTACTAAAGGGCGCTGCTTTCACCGTGGCAATCATTTGCCATTTGCCGGATTTGCCATTAGGTTATTAGGGCACAACCAAGTTCTCACAGTTTCAAAAAATTGACTTCAATAATTCTCCAAGGGCTCGAATTATTGGTGGAATGGTGAAAAGAATACAAAACCACGTATTACAATAAAACTTCGATAATTAATAATTCCGTAATTTAAAGTACTACAACAGTACTATAGTGTATGTTGGGTTGCATCGTCTCAATCATTGAGACGTGATACTAGACTTATCGCTTATCTCACTGAAATAGTTAACCATAACATGAAACGGAAAGAGAGGAAATTTGTTTAAGTAGTAATATTTTATGTTAGCAGTTGTTTCAGTTTTATTTTTTAGCAGTATCACTTCAAATAATTAATTCTCTCCCCCCTCCCCCTGGATATATTTGGGTTGGTTTACGCTAACTAAACTCTAACTATATGTATATTTAGCCGTTGCAATATCTATCTTTGGTTCGTGATCGAAGATACTTACTACCATCTATCAGCATTCTTCTCTCTCACCGAAAAGCCAGACCCGTCTTTCTGAATGAAGCATTTTTAACAACGTGCCCGTGACTAGTAAATAATACAATACATTTTCACGGGTTTTGGGCAGGGCCGTCCTTAGGATTTGCGAGGCCCAAGGCAAAAATAAATGCGAGGCCCACATGACTGCGCCGCAGGCAATTTTGCCAAAAAGGGGCGTGGCTTAATTTATGCGAATTTTGCGTTACTCGGGTCAAAACTGAAATAACATAACGCCGCAGGCAAAAATTTTTGCTTGTTCAAGGTCAAACAGCTTAAAACGAAGTTCCGCAATTTTAATAGCGATTGATATTGTTTCCAAAAAAGATGTTTTATAACAAAACTTTTTTGATTTTCTGAGTGAAAATTTATTGGCAATGTCTGAAAGAACAGGAAATGTTCTCGTACCTTTTCAAGTAACGATTGTAGAGCCAAAACGACTATTAATAAAATTTTTCCTAAAGAATAAATATGATGGTTAACTATCGGTAGCGCGAGGCCCTAAATTAAGCAAAATAGCGCGAGGCTTGGGCCCCGCTCGCCCCCTCCCTCCCTTAAGGGCGGCCCTGGTTTTGGGCTAAAACGACACTACCACACTCTTAATAATCCACTAGATTAACTCTAACAAGAAGTGAGGAGTGAGGATGCCATCCTACTGGACCTTCTTGAACCAAAAGGTATCTGATGAGATTGTTTCAGTACTCGGTGCACTCACAAGACATCATTTATTTTAAGTAGCATAGCTGTTTAAGTACTAAAGGCATGCTAATTGTACACTATTTGAACTCGCATTTTAGTCAGATCTCTGTCCTCTGTATACTTGTACATATTTATCTTCCATTTCAAAGTTTATGGTAATGGATATTCTGACTTTTTCGAAATTAATTATACCCTAATAGGTATAACTAGCAAATTTAAATTAAATCTATATCCAAGAATGGAATTACGATTTAAAATGAAATAAATTGCGTTAAACGATCGACGTAAGCATCTGCAAATCTATAATTATTTGTAAATTTATAGTAGTTAAGCGTATAGCCTTTCAAATTTAAATAATTTCCTTTTAATTAAAGTGCCTCATGTCAAGTATTTTATCACACATTCTATAAGTAACGTCGCATTGTAATGTGTATTAGCGTAAATGTTCCAGCAGATGCTCCAATTGATGAATGGAATTTACATTATTTATTTATTTATTTACATGTTGATATTGTTGTTAAAACTAACTGGCGCCTACACAAGAGAGGGCTAAATTTGTATTTTTTTTAAAGAAAACTTTGTCGCCTGGCAATTTGACCAGCAATGCGCTCAAACTCGCATATTTAGCACAAACATTGTATATTGTATCCAAGACAAGTGATGTTTCGAGGTGGTGAAAAAGAATTGAATTTCCCACTGTCACACTGTATCTAAAATTGTGAATTAAAGACTTAGGAATAGTTTTGAATTCAAATTTATCCCCTTTTGAGCTTTAGATGGTCTGTAAAAGGGACAAGATTTGCAAAACTCGAAGTGTTTTATTGTAGCAACACTCTCGACAACTGTTTTTCGTTACGTAAAAGAAATTTTAAGAACAATATCGTTCACAATTCACACGTCTTAATAGGTACACGCGAATTGAAAAGTAATCTTTTTGATATAGACGAGGAAGTGAACGTCCGTTAAAAGCCATTTTTTATCTCAATTTGTGGTTTAAGTCTAATGTGTTGGGCAAACAAATAAATTGTTAGTTAGTTGTTAAAATGATGGACATTTCAAGTTACCTACGTGTGTGTGTGTGTATTGTGAAAGTTGATTGAAATGAGATAAATTGCTGAATTAAAAAAATTGTTTTGAATTTCATTAGTTTTCGTATGAGAACTGCGCATTTGTGTACCAAATTTCAATTCAGAAGCGTAAATTTTAAGATGATAGGAAGGAAAAACGGCACTGAGGGCGCGGACTATGAAGAATTTTCTTCTCGTCGGCCGAACGAGCGTTACCAAACCAATGGAGCTTTTTAAAGCTACTTAAAAGTCGAATAATTGGCGGTTATTAATTTTAGAAAGTACCTCCAGTTTTTGCACTGCAATTTTAAGAGGTTGACTCGTTTAACTATAAAAAATTACAATAAACAAAAAATAGTACATTGCACAAACGTTTTATCGAGGACTCGAGCTTAATTTTATTAATTTCGTAAAATTATTTTGCGCTTCTTTAACCCACACTGTTTATTTTTCTCTAGGAAGACAAATTGGACATTATTGGACAGTACAAACCCGAAATTTTCTGCTGAAGGTAAAATGTGTTTTTGTTATCGTATTTTTTTCTAATTTAAAAACGTATTTTTGTGATCTTGAACCTAATTCGTAATTTTGCTTCATTTGTGCAGATTTCGAGAAAACCTAGTAGTACAGATAAGGATCGAAGGGAACCCTGTACAAAATGCGGTCTGCCTGTTTTTATTGCCCAACACCTCAATATAGGGAAACAAATTTATCATCGCACGTGTTTTCGTTGCGCCCGCTGTAATAATCAGTTAACTTTGGCCAATTATTATGAAACCGAAATACCGAATCAATTTTGTTGCGAAACTTGTCCGGACGAAGAAAAACTCAAAATGGAAGAGCACGAAAAAATTATTCTTAACCGTTCGTTAAGCGACGACGAAAAAAAAGCAGATCTAAGCCAAGTTAACGATTGTGACGATTACAGCGCCGTATTTGAAAGCGTTTTGGAAAATCCCGACGATCATCGTTTACTAAAATGTGATACTTTACCCGATACTTCCGGATTCCAAACTGCTTTATCGCGTTTGGAATTTATCACCGGTCAATTGGCCGAATCCGAAAGTGATAGCGATGTCGAACAGGCGGACTTTTTCGTTAAGGAAAGTCAAATAAGTAGTTTAAGTGAGGACAATGTTAATGATAGTGGTTTTCCTTCGAGTAACATACAGTTAGATGTAAATAGTAGTAATAAGATAAGTGATGTTAGTGATAGTAACCAGCCAGAAACTGCCACTGATGAGCTGGATATAAATAAAATTGTTACCAAAGATAACACTTTTCCCAGCCAAAATCGGTCTCTCGTGAAATCTCGTATGCGTTTATTTGAAGCTAAAATTGAGACTGAATCTAATATCTCGAAAACAAACGAAAATGATACAAAATTAGATAATGTAGAAACTCATAGTATTAATACTTTAGGATTGAATAGTATTACAAGTGATATAGAAGAGGAATACAAAAATATAAAGGACGAGTCAATTATAATAAATTCTGACACCGATTTGGATCTTACAAGAAGTATAAAGGACGATGCGATTCTATCAACTTCAGATGCTAATTTGGATAATATTCAAACGAGGAAGGACGAATCGGTTATAACAATATCAGATACTTCTTCGTGCGTTCTAGACACGTCGGTAATTCTTATTTCGAGCGACACAAACGACGAAAGCGCCGCCTCCACAAAGGAAGAGTATCCAGAAGACTTAAATCCTTTCGGCGACGACGAACCTCGAACATCTGAAACTTCCAAAAATCCATTTGACGACGACAAAGATGACGAAGTTGTAACAACTACGCCGGTACCGGCAGTAAGAAGAAAAATTAAAGTGCTCGAAAGTGATAGAAAAATAACAGGCACCGATTCTGGTACTCCTGAAGATCTTAAGAGAGTGGTTTATCAACGTATTTCGGTCAATCCGTTTGACGGTGATCAAGGCACAAAAAAAATTATTTCGGCTCCTAAAATGAACTTAAATCCGTTCTGGAGTGATGGAGAAGAGCCCGATGACGACGAAGAAGGTGGCCTAAAACCGACATATTCTAGGTAACAATAATTAGTCTATAATTAGTTATATACATGGTGAGTTATTTCGGTGTCTGTCGTCGAGAGGTCATGAAATATTAGGCATAAATTGAAAGTTCGAAGTAGAAATACCAAATGATTATGATAAATAGAACTCTATCTATTTTTCTTTCGGTTGGTCAGGCGGTCTTTCTTTCGGTGGACTCAAGCCCTTACTTGAGCACCAGTTTGTTACGCCCTTAAGGCATAACAAACCTTATGTAAACCTTTAATTTCGTTCAGCGGAGCCCTATTCTCAAAGCTAAGATTACGGCGATATTTTGGATATTTCGCCCTGGATGTTATCGCTCGGTATATTTAAAAATAATTTGAAATGATAGATATGTAACAATTTCTATTTTGAATTTTATCTAATAGTGCACGAACATCTCAATGCCTCGCCCTGTATAAAGCAATTTATTTATTTAGTATGCATAGCATAAATATACTTCATTAGTAATTCTTAAAGCCTCTCATAACTGTTTGTTTTGGTTAAACTCGGCTCGTGTAATAATGTTAAAAAAATTTTAAACAGAAACATGACGTCCACTCCTGAACCTAAACCGAGAAAATTACACCCTTCTGCAAAGAATAGTTCATTACTTGGTTCCAATGCATCATTATCGAGTGCCCAGTCAATTTTTGGAACGAGTCGTAAGAAAAAGCCAGCACCAAAACCTCCAACCGCCGGCGGTAACGAAGATTCTGCCCAAAGCTCCATCACTTCAAGTCCGAGTCCCAGCGTGGTTAGTAACTGAAATTTATTTTAAAAAACATTCTAAACTTTTTTCCACAGACGCATTCTCCCAAATTAACGCCAAAACTTCGCAAATATAAAAAAGCGCCACCACCTCCGTCAACATCGTCGACTCCTTTTCAATCTGGACAATACAGTAGCATTGAGACAGCTTCATTTATAACTGAAGACGACTACTCGTACATCCAACCCACAAATGAAAAATCTCACAAAGATGAGGCCAATAGAAATCGTCAAAGTTGGATTTTTTCCGATAAAAATTCGACGCAAGCTAATGCAGCAAGATACTCAATATTAAATAAAAGCGTCCGTGGTAAATGGAAACGTCGAAAAGGGCCTGCACCTTTACTCCCATCAATTCCGCAGAGACGAAACATCAAACCACTACCCGAACAAGAAATCAGAAACGAATTAGAAGTTATAGAAATTCAATTACAAGGTTTGGAAAAACAAGGAGTGGCTTTGGAAAAAATTATAAGAGAAAAAAGTGAAGGTCCCGAAGTTAATTTAGAGTCGCCTTTATCGATAGACGTCGACGATATGATATTGCAATTGTTTGAAGTGGTTAACGAAAAAAACGAACTATTTAGAAAACAGGCCGAATTCATGTACTTGTAAGTACAACTTAAATTAAAATCATTGAGGTGTTTTAACGTAAAATTTCAGACGCAGACAAAAAAAATTAGAAGAAGAACACGCCGACTTGGAATATCAAATACGTCTCTTAATGAACCAGCCCGAATCGAGTAAGACCGATAGTCACAAAGAGAGGGAAGAAGAGCTAATTAATCGTTTGGTTGAAATTGTCGAGCGAAGAAACGAAATTGTTCAGTGTCTCGATATGGATCGGGTGCGAGAGACTGAAGAAGATTTGAGTATTAATAACCAACTTAATTTGTATACGTTGAAACGTGACGATAATGTAAGGAAGAGTCCTGTAAAAGAACAGAAGAAAAAGTCGAAAAAAAAGGGTAAAAAATTTTTGTTGAAACTTGGTAGAAAGTAGAGCTTGGAATTTTTTAAATTTTAGTAGATATTCCAATATTCGTTTAAACTTTTATTCGAGTATTTGCTTCATGTCTTCGAACATTTATTATTGACTACCCCCATCTATCCAAATACTTGAATATTTGATATTTGCGTCTACTGTTTGAAGTTTATTTCGACGTCCAAAATAACGTAATGTAACTTAGTTAATCGGGTAATTCCCCTAAATAAAACCTTACTAAATGGTAGTGTATGGTCATTTAGTTACAGCTCTTGAATACTTAAGGATTCCAATGGTTCAATATGCAAATGTTAAAATATTCAAGTATTTGATTATTCGATTCCTATAAGATTCCTAGCTCTAGTATGTAGAAAGACTGATATTGATAAAAGTGAAGTTGGTAAGTCGTCAAATAAATCTAAAAATTCAATTTGTTTTAAATTTTGATTGATTGTGCATTGTATTTTTGTATTTTATACGTTGAATGTAAACTTTTTGATAATAAATTTTTTATTGTTTAAATTGTTTTCTTTAATTATCGACTATATTAATCCAGTCAAATGGATCAAAATGCTTGAATTTCTCGTGATACTCGGGCTAATTAGTTGACGCCGGCTTCAAAGCTAGATCCACACTGCCACTCTCGATATGCTCTTGCTTCGATATTCATATGCACACTATAATAGTATAGAGCGATAATGGAGTAAGGCGGTATCATACACATATATTATTCAACACTGTCGTTCTGATAAAATTATAAAATATTCTTTTAGATGTGTCTGTATCGGAGCGAGAGCAGAGCGATAGTGTGAATAATAATATGTGAATAGCCTTCAACACGTAATTATAAAAAAAAAGGTGTAAATATGCTCTTTGTTCTTTTATAAAAATATTTTATCGAAGCGAGAGTGGTACTTTAGTGTAGATCGAGCTTGACTTTCGAGCATGCTGGCGATTTAAAATCACGATACGAAAGGAGTCAGGATACATTATGCGGAATACGCTTTGGAATGTTACTTTTTTAGTGGATCAGGGATGCTGTAAAAATGTTCCTAAGGTTTTAATCTGGCACCAGACGCCCAAAATTTGGACTTGGTTTCTCGATAACTTTTATTTTTTGTTGTGACGAAAACTGAACGATCTACTTAAAGAGGTTGCAAGATTCTGGACGTTCTGGAATTGTTTCACAACTTCCCTGATTCCAAAGCAAATCCCACATAATGCAGTGGTCTTAGAAATTAGTATCAATTTTTAGCACTGAAACTTTAATTTGAAGATTTTGCTCTCTCAATAATTTCTCTAGAAATAATCAGTTTTTGAATTTGCGTCGTTCCTTCGTAAATTTGATAAATTTTAGCGTCTCTCATAAGTTTCTCCACTGGATACTCGCTATTATAACCACAACCACCAAATACTTGTACAGCATCTGAAGCACATTGGTTTGCAACATCACCGGCGTAACATTTAGCGATAGACGCGGCAAATGTGTTCTTCTTTCCATTATCCACTTCCCAAGCTGCTTTCATCCACGCTAAACGCGATAACTCTACCCCAATAGCCATATCGGCTAACAGAAATGCAACAGCTTGATGATGCGCTATGGGAACACCAAAAGTCTTACGTTCTAGCGCATATTTAGACGCTTCATCGAGACATCGTTGCGCTATTCCTGTGGCAGCAGTTCCTACGGGTGCTCTTGTTTTATCGAAAGTTTTCATGGCAATTTTAAAACCTGCGCCTTCTCCTAATACTACATTTTCTTTAGGTACTCTAACGTCTTCGAAGATAACTGCACGGGTATCAGAGGCACGTTGCCCCATGTTATTTTCCTAAAAAGTATTTAAATAACAAAACTTTTATATGTTGACTTATATTATATATATATATTACTGACTTTTTTCCCAACCGATACACCAGGCCAATCGCGTTCTACAATAAATCCAGTGAAAGCTTGACCGGCAGATGCCTTAGGATCTGGATTAGTGCGAGCTAACACATAATACCAATTTGCCACACCTCCTCCGGTGATCCACATTTTTTGGCCGTTTAAAATCCATTCGTCTCCTTTTTTTTCTGCTTTTGTCTTAACTGCGCTTACATCCGAACCTGCTCCTGGTTCGGTTACACAATAGGCCTTAAAGTGTTAATATAATGACTAAACAAATTTAAATGGGAGAAATCTTACAGCAACTAAAGGTTCTTCGATCAAACGACCAAGGTATTTCTTTTGTTGTTCCTTACTGCCAGATACGATAATTGGAGCTTGCTGGAAAATACAAAAAGGCACTTACTTTACTGATTTTGGCAATAAAAAAGAAAAAATATTGCGAATTGATTTTGAAAACTGTCTACTAACTAACATTCACTGTTAGATACTTATTTCTTAATAAATAAGGGAATAATATAATTAAGTGAAACGTACTCCTAATCCAGATCCTAAAATGGCGACTTGAATTCCGCTACAAGCATAAGAAAACTCTTCTACCACCAAGCAAGAATCAAATGTGTTATGTTCTAATCCGCCTGAAATATAATTAAATTTAAAAATAGAAGCGCCAATCATTTGGTTAAGTAATCATTGAAGTAATTTCGGTTAAAAATTCTTACCACAGTGAACAGGAACTCCCGCATTTAATAGTCCTAAATTCCAGGCCTTTTTAAAAATAGGCCACGGATATTCTCCAGTCTTATCGTAATGATTGGCAGCTGGTAAAATTTCTTCTTTAGCAAATTTCCTAGCTAAATTTTGAATTTCTTTTTGAGTATCTGATAATTCTAAAATATTACAATTAGCTTTAGAGCGGTTATCTTGAAAATTAATTACACACCAAACGAATAGCCTTTTTGTATGACATTTTCTTCTGGTTGGCTTTTAACAGATGTACTGAGCGTTCTCAAATTAGCTGGTTTTGCTAAAGTGCGAAAAGTCTGTACAAAATTAAATTTTAAAATAAAGAAATAAGGGTTATAAGTTGAATTACATACCTGCTGTAAACTAATCATCGTATCTTTTAAAAGAACAGTTATTATTATGCTACGTTTTCTAGGTGTCCCACTTCTACGTTTGTGTTAATGAACAATTATTTTGATAACTTATCTTTTATAAGTTTAAAAACAAATTAAATTGGGGAGCTCCGGCTCTCTATTATACAGTCGATAATCTCTATATTTGCAAATCATCGAAAACTAAACTTTGGACTTTGGTATTTATACAAAAAAACTTGTATTTTGTTTATAAAGTATTTTAGAAATTTAGAAAGTTATTTACGTACAAAGTGATGAAAAATAAAAAGATACTAAAATACCACTTATAGGTGCTAGAAGAATTTGTTCTTTATTCTTTTTATTTTTAGCCCCAATGATTTTCTAATTTTATAAAAAACGTTATCATAAAAATACTTATCTTTTATACAAACCAAGCGAGGAAGTTATAGAATGCCTACTACAATAATGGGTCCTATGGTACGTGAGATATTCATGGCTATACCTCGCCTCTCAACTGTTGAGATAAGGAATTTATCAAATGGGCGAAGTAATGCTGCTAGTTTTGAATTTTTTTCGTTGAGCGGATTGGGTGCTAACGGCATCAGAATTAGAATGAATTAATTTTTTTTGAACTTTAACTTTGGGTGGATATAGCAGAGCGCATGTCGTGTTCTATGATGCTATATTTATGTGCAAGCTTAACTGTAGAGGCTTCTCCCTGAATATATGGCCGCTTTAATGACACAAAGTTTATTAGCTTCAAACTTTTTTTAATAAAAGACGTATTGATAGGACATAAATATTTACAAATATAACTACATATCAACATTAATTCAATTACGTTGTAGTATATTATACGACAGTCTTGTTATAATCACTTAAATAAGAGCTGCTTAAAAGACTATTATTACCTAGCCTATATCTTCCTTTACTATGAACTTACCAACGCTTGGTGACCAAGTTTAATTTATAATTAGTAATTGCCTTTTATTTGTTTAAATACAATAAATAACAACGTTCAACAGAAAAAGTGTGAAACTTAATAAAAAGAATGGATGGTACCAATTAAACCCATTTAATGCTATAAAAACGATTAAAATACATATTTAAAAGGGAGCCCAAAAAATGGGAGATTTCTGTCATTTTTTACAATTTTGATCAAGATAACTCAGCTTCTATTTATCATTGGAAGTTGATCAGAAGCTTATTCTTTTCGTTACATAATTTAGAAAAAAAAAGTATAGAACACATTTGTTAGTCGTATGCACCGATTTTGAGTTATATCCCAAATAGCTTAAAATTTGCCATTTTTTGAGTCTCCATTTAAACTACGATACACTTTTTGGTGGCCCCAAATACACCTTAAAATGCTGTATCTAAATAGTGTCATTTGATGAGCAATTTTCAAAGAGAACAAAGTATGTAGATACTTCCAAAAAAGTTATTCTGAAATATCATATACAGAACGACTCCAAAGGCAACACAAATAAACTTACGCCAACAGTTTAAAAATATTGCCTGTGTCTTAAAAAATAATGTATAATAATTTGATGAATTCCAGTAGTTTCGGATATGTTCCTACCAAATTATTTATAAAGTATTTTGGTTAATTTGCTTAATGAATATGCTTAAACATTAAAAAAAATATTTTGGCTTGTAAAATTAGATCTGAAACAATTTAATCATGTAACCGACAACAACTAGTATGTAAGAAAATAAGAATAAGTTATAATATAAAAATAAAACTTTTAACATCACGAGTGATGTTTCGAATAATGTTTTTTTAAATAAATATTTCGATAACAGTCGTAATCACATAAATCACATTTATATGGTTTATTGGGACTATGAAGTAGCATATGCCTTTGTAAACTTGTTCTCAAAGTAAAACCAGAGTGACATTTCTCACATTTAAATGGTTTCTGAATTAAATTTGCAGCTGCTGGATTAATGCATAAATTTGAATTATTCGAAGTAGAAAAATTAAGAATTTTATCAGAATTATTGAATTTATATTTAAAAATTTGTTTTCCATTAGGAACTGCAACACTCGTCGAACTCTTGTGAATTACTTTATGGTCATTTAACAAATTTAAAGTTTTAAAACCTTTTCCACATACGTGACATTGCCAGTTTTTAACAACCTCCGCCTTTTGAGTACAGTGACTTCTCGTGTGATCGTTCAAACTATCTTGGTCGGAACCGATAAACTCACAAAGGTAGCATGCAAAAATATTATTTTTCATGTGACTTCTAACGTGCAACCGTAGATCTTGTTGACGACGAAACGCAATTTTGCACACGCTACATCTAATTGAGTTTTCTCTGCTATGAGTTAACATATGAGACCATAAAGTGGTACTTTGCGAGCTTCTATAATTGCACGAAGTGCAGCTGTACGGCTTTTCTCCAGTATGGACTCGAACATGTCTTATTAAATTACTATTTTTAGCACACGTGTAATCACAAAAGTTGCAACTGTATACAGTCTTTATGTGAACTTTAGAGTGCATTCGAAGAGCTTCGACACTAACACATTTAAATCCACACACGCTGCAGTTTAAAATTTTTGTAGTTGGATGGCACTTTGTATGCAGCAGTAGTTTGGTTTTGCTGTTACAACGATAATCACAAAGATTGCACGCATAAGATACTTCGCCGGCATGAAGTACACTATGATCTATCATCTCCGATTGTTTAGGAAAATCCATCATGCAAAATTTGCAACTATAACACCTGCCATTTAAATTTGAATCCTTTAAACCGCCAGTTGTAGTTATTTCTTTTATATTTACAAATAATTCTTTCACATCTAATTTACATTCTTCGTATGGTTCTACTTGTTCCGCTATATAAGCTCCTTTCGTTGTATAACTTACTTTTAAGACAAAAGCTTCAAGTGGTAAAATTTTTTTGTTATCTACAAACTTAGAGGTAAAACACAAAATCGTAAATACAAGAAAGAACTTACCCATTACATATTTCGTAATACAAAATTTTTAAACAATAAAATTTGAGAAACTAAACCAAACTCTTGCGACACCATAACCTCAATTAACGACATCGAGATAATTAACTTTAACTGTAGTAGCTCGTATGACCTACGTGGCGCCAATTTTACATCGTTCTAATCTTCGTTTGCGGAACAGAGACAGTTAGGCCACGCCCCTAAAAGGCGAGTGACAATCGAATAGAATGTTTCTATTGGTAAAATTTTTAAAAACCCAGTTTACGGACTCTGAGTTCCGGACTCAGCTTTGCTTCGTCCGTAAACATCTAACTCATGCTTTAATAGGTCACTTCCCGGACTAATAACGTAAATAACTATTAATTATTTAAGAACTGTTTTTAATAAATATGGTGGGTGGAGTGTAAAATAGTTAAAAGACAAATTAAGGAATAGGAAATAAAAGTAATTGGGAAAAACTTCCAATTTAAAAAAATATAATTTTGACCAACAATTTCTGGATACTTTATAATTTTTGGGGTTATAAATAAAGACCATTTAAGTAGAATTATGTTCTTGCTTATTATACAATAATTTTACCAGCTTAAAACTTGAATTTCAATTTTGTACAATTATTTGAACTTGACGCGCTTTTATCGTGTGAAGCTGGTTGTTCCGTTCATTGGTCGACGCATTCATAAATTCTTGTAGGTGTGGCTTGACTGCCACTGTTCATTGAGCGGAGGTGAGTGGTAAACATGAGGTCTGTTCGTTTAGACTGTCTGAGTTTACTTCAGGTTTCAGGTTACTCCAAAGCATGTTGGACATGTTGGAGTTGATTCGTGTGACGTCACGAACCTGGTCTACTAAGAAAACATTTTACAAACGAACACTAGACTTCATGATCTCACGCAAAAAAGCAGCGAAAACATTGCAAACGAACAGACCTATGGTGAACGGCGTATAGTAGTTCAAATGATCAGACGCTATTCAAATTTTTCTAACCCTACTTTGGATTTGGATATTATTGTAAAATGAGAATTAATTCAAATTTTTATTATTAAGAAGTGTAATTAATACTTGTACTTAAAATGGCAGAAAACCAGTCTGAAATAGTACCTTTAAGTCGAAACACGGTTCATAAAATTTGTTCAGGACAAGTAAGTTGTAAGTAGTCACAATCACACCAATCATTTTAAAATTTCGGGTTTCAGGTTGTTTTAAGTTTAGCAATTGCCGTAAAGGAGTTAATTGAAAACGCCATCGACGCGTCTGCTACCAACATAGAGATACGATTAAAAGATTATGGTAGCGAAAGTATCGAAGTGAGCGACAACGGCACCGGAGTTCAAAATGAAAATTTTCAAACACTAAGTAAGTTTTTTTGTGTTATCCATAACATTGTTAGAAGTTAAATTTTACAGCTCTTAAACATTACACTTCTAAGTTGCGCGAATTCGACGATTTGGAATCGATTCAAACGTTGGGCTTTAGAGGTGAAGCTTTGAGCTCGCTATGTGCTTTGTCTAAGCTGACTATTATAACTAGACACAAATGTGTAGAATATGCGACGAAAATTGAGTACGATGCAAGTGGTAAAATTAAAAATCAAATGCCTGCTGCTCGAGAAATTGGAACAACTACCAAATTGGAAAATTTATTCGAATCGCTACCTGTTAGAAGAAAAGAGTTCATAAAAAATCTCAAACGCGAATATGGTAAAATGTGCCAGCTGTTAAATGCATATTGTTTAGTGTCTAAAGGCATTAAGTAAGTCTACATAACTAGTTTACTAGTATAAAACATTATTTTTAGATTTACTTGCATTAATCAAACAAAGACGGGTCTTCGTAATGTAATTGTTGCAACAGAAGGTTCTAATTCGGTTCGAGAAAATATAATAAGTATCTTTGGTACAAAACAACTGAGTAGCTTAATAGATGTTAACGTTTGCGTCCCTGAGGAGAAAACTCTTGAAGAGTTTACTATAAAATCTTTTGATCCAAACTTTTGTACGTTCGAATTTATAATTTCGAGTGGAGTTCATGGTAGTGGACGTGGTTCGACTGACAGACAATTTTTTTATATAAATTCTAGACCATTTGAGTCTTCTAAAGTAATTAAAATTGTTAATGAAGTGTACAGACAATTTAATTCCAACCAATACCCATTTGTTTTTTTAAATATTGTGATTGAAAGGGGATCGGTGGATGTCAATGTAACTCCTGATAAAAGGCAAATCTTTATTGAAAAAGAAAAACTGTTGTTAGCCATATTAAAAGGCTCTCTCTTAGCTGCTTTTAAAGATTGCCCATCCACTTTACAAGTGCAAAATATTGAAACACGCGGTTTAAAACGTGCAAATGATGATGAAACTAAGTTAGATTTGAATAAAAAACGCATAATTGAAAATCGGGCGGTAGAAGTCGATGACTCTTATATGAAGTTAAACGAGCTCATTTCAATTGCTTCGAGCTTAGATTCAGAATCAAATGTTAATAAACCATTATATCAATCAACTATTGAAAGCTTTGTCGAAGTAAAAGAGAAATCTGAAAAAGATGGCGATGAATTAAAGCATAAGAGAAGTGATTCCACACATGAAGCTACTGCTGAAAGAATCGATGTGAATTTTGAAAAAGTAACTGAAGGGATTAATAAGGAATGTAAAAAACTTTCCAATGCAATTACTCTCAAGTCCGAAAGACTTGCAGATAGAATTAATGTAGAAGTTGGTACCAAAACCCACGCCAGTCCTAATCAAATGGATTCAAAGCAAGAAAACCTTGGTGACCAAATTGATTTACAATCTTTTGAGCAAACCGAGTTGGATATAACTGAAGAGGAAGATTTATCTCCAAGTAGCGATAAGGAAATTATCATATTTGATTTAAATTCTAGAAAGGAAGTTCAAGGTGTAACTGCAAGGTGCTCAATTCAATATATCAAAGATGCATTAGATGCATGCCAAACTGGACGCAAAAATGAAGATTGCGACATTAAAATTCGTTTTAGATCTGAAATCAGCCCATCGTCGAATAAGAGTGCAGAGCAAGAACTTCAAAAACAAATAACTAAAGATATGTTTAAAAATATGAAAATTATAGGACAGTTCAATTTAGGTTTCATCGTGACACAATTTAAAGATGATTTATTTATCGTCGATCAACATGCGAGCGATGAAAAATATAATTTTGAGCAATTACAACTCACAACTGTATTAGAACGACAAGTTTTAGTTAAGTGAGTGCTTAAAAGGCTTGTTAACTTGCGCAATTTTCATTCTATGGTTTTCAGCCCTAAGCCCATCGAATTAACTTCGGGCAATGAGGAGTTACTAATTGAAAATCTTGATGTATTTCGTAAAAATGGCTTCAATTTTGATATACGTCATGATGGTAAGTATATATCTATTTTTTTTTAAGTATTTGTCAATAAAAATTTTCTTCAAGCACCTGCAACGAAAAAAATTCAAATTACCGCCATTCCGATGAGCAAAAACTATTTGTTTGGCAAAGATGACATTGAAGAAATGTTGTTTATGTTACAGGTAAAGTCCTTCATTTATCTACTTTTAATTATTTGGAAATTTCAGGAAAATGTGAACCGCACAGTATGCCGTCCATCTCGTATTAGAGGAATGTTTGCATCCAGAGCTTGTCGTAAAAGTGTGATGGTCGGTTGCCCCTTAAGTATTTCAGATATGAGACGTATAATTGATCACATGAGCGAAATCGATCAGCCTTGGGTAAGAACGAAGTATTTTTAAAACACTCGATTTACGTAGGTTTCTTTTAGAATTGCCCACACGGTAGACCAACGTTGAGGCATTTAATAAACTTGAAATTGATTGATAAAGATTAGAATTAAAATTTCTATTTCCGTAAGTTACTTTATTAAATACTAATAGTCCTAAATACATTAAAATCTTTTGCCGTACTGATGATGACACCTGGAATTTGAGGGTGCCAGTGTAATTCCTTAATATCTTGTTGTCCTTGGTGAATAAAAAGTAGTTGAGGCGGTAATCCCTAAAAATCATACATCTAACTTACGTTTTTGTACTTTAACATTACTTTTACCTCAATTTCCTCTCCTACAACCTCAGAATCTTTTTCAACCGACAAATCCCACAAAGCAATTTGGTTATCGGAACCACCAGATGCAAATACAGCCGAGTCGCTTGGATGCCAATCGACCGTTGTTACCGGCTCTGTATGATGTTTAAATGTTGCAACCGAAGTTTTCTCTTTAAACAATCTCAGGTCCCAAACGTGTAAAAATCCATCATCTCCACCACTGACGATGAACGGTTCATTACGATTCCAACTGATGACATTAACGTCGCTTTCGTGTGCTCTCTCATTTGTAAGCATACAAGCTTTACTTGGTGGAGCTCGTATATCCCAAATTCGTATACTCTTATCTACTGAACAGGAAGCTAAAACGGTACGTTCGTTTGGAGACCATTGCAAGTCTTCGACCGAAGCACTATGTCCAACTAACGGTCTTTGATCTACATTCCAACTACCATCTTTTGGCTGCCAGATATGTATGTCCATTTTACAATCCCCAGTAGCTAGAACCTAAAATTTTAAATTTATTATCAATAGCAAAATTTAAATCAACCGTAATTATTGTGAGTACTCACACCAAGTTTCGTTGGATTCCAATCGAGCGCAAAACCTTCCTTTTGATGTCCAGAAAATGTATATAATGGAGATACACTATTACCAACGTTATTCTTTATATATTGGTTAAGTTCGCTCGGTTCTTCTATTACTTTCAACTGCTGACTCAAATCCCAAATATTAACTCGACCCAATTCACTCCACGATGCAGCTATTGGTTTGTTATTTAAGGTAGTTGACTACAATAAAGTTATTTATAAACAATAGAATTTAGAAGAAAAATACCACTGCTTACTCTTATTCTATTTACACACCCTTGGTGCCGTATAATAGCTGCCGCCATTTGTGGCTCTTTAGAATCGCCATCATCATCGTCGTCTTCTTCGTCAGACTCGTCTTCTTCAGATTCTCCCGTTTTATGTAAATTGGACAGTTTCATTACAATAACGCTATTTAAATGTGTTTGAGAAGCTTGAGTACCAGCAACAAGGTATGACGTTACAGGGTACGTATCACGATTATCACCTAATCTATCCTTGATAATATCAAAACTCAAACAAGGAGCTCCCGTTTGCGCCTGATGTAACATGACGTATGCAGTTTGATCGCAAACTAATTCTTCTCCATCTTCTATAGCTTTGCCCGGAAGAAATACTTCCGATTTGATTTCTTCAGCAGATTGTGCTTCTGTTTCACATTCTTCCATTGCTTCGTCTTCGTTTGCAACATCTTCATCTTGTTTTTCCATGTTTTCTCGGGACATTTTTGAAATTACACGTGTTTAACACACTAGCAAAACATCAATTTTAAGGTTATGTGCCTATTTTTATTTTGTTAGATTAATTACAATCTTTAATTTTAGCATTTAGTATTCGTTACTGATTATAACAAACTGTATTTTTTTACGGATATTACACAATGTTAATTTCAGTCATAAATAAGAACACAGAACAGAAAACGAAGTTTTTTAAAAATCCAAATGGACTTGCCCAAATATCATAGGTGTCAGCACCAGTCAGCACACTACCATTTTCGATGTATTCGACAGTATTCGATGTTCGATCTTCGATGCACAGATTCGATATTCGATGTAACGCACTGTCAAAGTGTCAAATCGTAGCAATTTAAGATTGATTTTCTAATTAAATTCTTTTATTTGTATAAAGAGAGTTTCTAGTCTGATTTATACTTAAGACAGTTTATTAATGGCTTTCCAATTCAATAACCAATCTTTAGGTGAGGCATTGCTTCTAAAAATGTTTATAATAACGGCGAAAAAATTATTAGGTACTAACCCAATGATAGCTGGAGGTTCCGTTGGTGGTTTTCTAAATTCTTCGGACCTAAACGACTACAACACTCTGATAGGCATGAACGACAGCCCCTTAGAATTCAATATGGCTAAAAATAAGCCTTCAAGAGGTCTAGATGATAAAGATGATTCTAGTCAAAGTCCGACGGATAAAAGAGACCGACGGGTGCGTACAGATCGTCGTGAAAGAACGGGACGCGAAGTGGACAAAGGCAAAGACGACTCAGATTCAAATTTGTCAAACCCGCAAGAAGTAGTCTCTATACAAAATGGTAATAGCGGTATATGGGGTGGAATGATGAATATGGGGTATCCAATGGTCGGAATGAATATGATAGTAGATCCAACTAACATGATATCAATGAATAATTATGGTATGATGCCACCGATGATAACTCCAGATCATAACATGTTATCGGATCCAAATTTATTGTTGAACTCTGTCAAAGAAATTATTCACTGCAAGTCGTGCACCCTGTTTCCACCAAATCCGAGTGCTCCACCTCCTACAACCAGAGAACGACCACCTGGTTGTCGCACTATATTTGTAGGAGGTTTACCCGAAAATATTACGGAAGATATAATTCGTGAAGTTTTCGAAAGATGTGGTGAAATTACCACACTTCGATTGAGTAAAAAAAATTTCTGCCATATTCGGTTTTTGTTTGAAGCTTCCGTGGATGCAGCAATTTTTTTATCTGGTTATAGAATTCGAATTGGGTCAAATACCGACGCTCCGAATACTGGGCGTTTGCACGTCGATTATGCTCAAGTAAGAGTCGTCTTTTCGATCAATCGGTGGTAATTAAGTCCTTTTTTAGGCGAGGGATGATCAGTACGAGTGGGAATGTCGGCAAAGGCAGTTGCAAAGGGAGCAAAGGCATAGAGAACGAATGGAAGAAGAACGTTTGCGACCACCTTCGCCTCCACCTGTTGTACATTTTACAGATCACGAAGCCACCGCTGTTGCCGAGAAACTTAAATTAGACGATACATTTACCAAAGCCGTACAGGTTAGTTTAATGTGCGAGTCTTAAATAGAAGTGTTAGAAGAGTCGTTTTAGATTTTACTCACTTGGTTAGAAAGAGGCGATTGTTCAAAACGCAATTCAAATACTTTTTACTCGATGATTCAATCGACCAACTCACATGTGCGTCGATTGTTGGGTGAAAAAAATCAATACGAAGATGAACTTCACAAGGCCAAAGAAATTATGAAGGGACGAATGCAAGGAATTTTATTACAATGTAAGTAGAAAATTAATTTTAGTATTTTTATTCGATATTGTGGGTCAGTAAGTCGCTCTTGGTCGCATTAAAATCATTGTGTACGATTGACTTTCGACATTATTTTTGTGGAGTTTTTAATCGGTCGTACACTTTTGGTATTGGTTTTAAGGTATTAATGATGTCTTTAAAAGCAGGAGGCGTTCAGACAACAACAGGGTATACTTTATTTAAAATTTTACTACTTATCTAAAAAAAAGAATTCGTATAGATTTTAAGTTTTTTACTTCTTAACGTGTAAAATACTTGAGAAATTATTTTCATTTTATTAGGCAGTTTTTTAACCGTTCAGACTAGAATAAATTCAAACAAAATTTTGAGTCGTTCTATTCAAAAACTGTTTACTTCTATTTTCTTCAGTTCTAATTTTCACTATTGATCCTTATACTAATCGCTTGAGGCTGGACCGATCATTTTTAGGCACCTTATCAGATGTGGGTGTAAGACTCGGTCAACATTTTTCAATTTTGTACATTAAGTTTTAGCACACAAATAATCTTTAATGTTTTCTATAATTAATAGTAGGGTGTTCAACAGCACAAAATGTTAACTATGTGGGCGTTTTGAGACTACAAGCTGAAACAATCTAAAATGATAGTACATGTCATAAAGACATTACCCACAAAGTCGTCAAGAAATCGTCCAGTGCAAAAGGGCGCTATCCAAAATTTGTGGAGGCGATTTTTGACGACTTTGTGGATAATCTATTTAAATCATTTTAGATAGTAGATAGGTGTCAGCTTGTTATCTCAAAACGCCCACAGGGTCACTTTTAGCGTCTGAGCACTCTACTAAAAATATTTCAACCCTTTGAATTTATTTTTCAATTTCATTGTGACACACAAGTTTTTGGAGAGCTTTAAGTACCAAAGTGCTGGAGTTGCAAACAGTTACTTTTTGACTGAATTCTTTCATTTCTCAAGCACAGATCTACGAATCTGATGTTAAACTTCAAATATTATTTAATTACAGCCTCGGGTTGTGTACTGTGTATTCCGTATCTATTCTATCTTTTGCCAAATATTTAAGTTCTTTTCAAAAGTCAAACAAGAGGTAAGTTAATGGAAATCTTTTTCATCCAATACCTGAGAAGTTAGAATTTTTTCAAAGTATAGTCAGTAAAGACTTGTCCCACTTTGTTTTTCTGGCACTTTGGTATTTCTTAAGTAATGAAATTTGCAAAACGTGATGTTAGAAATAGAGAATCAGAAAATAAAGTAGTAGTTGATGTGATAATTCTTATGGTTCTGTCATTTATAATCGTATAATTTGCGTGTGCCTATCAGTCAGTCAGATCGAGCGTGTATTCATGGCTGCCTGCCACAAGAAGGTTTGGGACCATTTCACCAAAGCACAAAGAAAAAACATCGAGTCGTGGAAAAAGCAATCTATGGTACGTACATTGTTCAACTATACAAAATGTTTCGATTAACACTTCGTTAGTCACTTTTTTGTAAAGTTGATTTATAATCTATCCAATTACACCTTAAGTCCTTTCGTCATAGTTACTTAGCATGTCTTAGAGAAAGATTTCTTTACTAGGATAACTTTGGAGACGTTTGGAGTTTTAAATATTTTTAATTTCGAGTATTTAAAACTGAATTGGACAACGTGCAATTTTTTTGCTTTCCGGTAACTATTATTAATTTTTTTTTTTCGAAAGGCAAGATTTAGATCTGATTCAGTTTGCCATATAAACTGGAAGAGGGTTAGTAGTTTTGATGATAAGTATGATAAATTTTTAATTTTGATTCTATCGTGTAAATAAAACTTATTTTAAATTATTGAAGGTAAGCTTCAGGTAAGTTGGTTCATCAATCGACTGGTTCTTTTTTCAAAACCAAATGAGATTTACGTGTTTAAACGAAACAGTACATTTTGGTCACTTATTAATTTAGAGCGTTTAATTATTTAAAATGATTCTAAAAGTTGTACTATTATTGGGTAACTGCAAGCTACAAGTCTGATAGTTTTGTGTGTAGAATTGAATTAACTTGCACTTTTAGTTTTAAGTAAATAATTGGTAAGTTTCTTACTGCCCGGAGAGTCCAAAAATGAGGTGAGATGTGATTTATTTTTTTGAACAATGTCAAAACAAAATGTACTGTAACTTGTGATTTTTTGTCAATAACATTTTCTCGTACACTGTGGTAGTGAGCAATTTTACACTTTTAAACTATCGTTTATTCTTGATGTAATTTTCCAAAATTTATAGGAACTAAAAAACGTACAGTTAGACGATGAGCCTCAAGGGGAACGTGCCGACGACGAAATGGAAGTCTCTGACGACGAAGAAAGCACGAGAAAACGTTTACGTGTCGATACTCACTACGAAGAACGTAATACGCTTCAAGAAGAAAATGACAATTTAAGATGCCAAATGGAAGCCTACAAAAATGAGGTTTAATCAGTCATTTATATGTAAGTCCGTCTAATAATTATTTTTAGGTCGATGTGATAAAAATGGATCTTAAAAGAGAATTAGAAGACAAAGATAAACAATTTAAAATGTTACAAAATACGTTGCAAGGCATGCAACAACAATTAATCGACGCAAAACGTAAACAAAGTGAAGAAGAAATAAAAGGCAAAGAGTTGCAGGCAAAACTTCAAGCAATGATCGAAAATAAAAATAAAGCTCTATCCGAAAAAGATGTCGTAACGTTGGACGATAGCGAACCAGAATTTATCGATACCATAACTGAAAGTGGAAGCGAACCGCCAACCGTAATTCCTCCTTTAAACGAAAGAGATGCCAAATTAGTTGGCATAATATCGGCATTTTTAAATGTGCATCCGTTTGGAGCCGGATTGGACTATATTTGGTCTTATGTAACTAAGTTAGAATCCAATTTAAAACCGTCTGATATAGAAGTACTTATGACACGATTTCCCACAGTTTTCAAACAAGAAGTTATGGGTATCGGTGCTAATATCGAAAGGAGGTGGCTTTTTAATGCATTTAATTCTTCAAACGATTAAGTACTTTATCGATTGTAGAAAGTTTCTAGAAAATTTTTGTTATACTTTTTTTAAGTGTTCTACATATCATTGTGACGAATTTAAAAAAATAGCTCCGAGACTTTTGATGCTTAGTTTATCGTGATAAGATGAGATGCGAATTTTAAGAGAGCTGTAAGTAGTATTTGAAAAAAGTTTAGTAAGTCGAATAGTTGCAATTTGAGTAAAAAAATCTCTCAATTACTGGCACTATTTCATCTTTTTGTTTTTGCTTAAGATTGAGTGAAATTAAAATTTTATTTAATTGTATAAAAATGATAAAATCGTTAAAAGAATACAGACTTTAATTATTTCTTTTTCTTATCGCCGGCTTGCTTAGGTCCTTCTGCTACTGGTGGTGGTGATAGCTCTAGACTTCTTATGCTGCATGATCTTCCTCTTCTGAAAAATGATATCGAAAACTAATTATGCATTCTTACTTTCCTTTGTTTGCCACGATTTCTAAAACAACCAACCACAAAACAATCGGTTCCAATAATAAAGAGAAAAATAGAAACTTTTATAACTAAACTGACCTTCAGCCTCTACTTCTGGTCCATGAATTTCAATATAAATAGTTTTGAAGAACTCTTCTTCGGCTTGAACTACTAAAGGATCTGTGAAAGTGGCGGTAGATCCAGCTTTTTGTGCTAGTAATGCAGCTTCACTTTCGGTAACTATAGCTTGAGCACTTTTAGCTCTTAATTTGAGTCGTATCTCCCGATTACGTGCTTCTAAAATCTTTTCGCGTTTGCTTTCACGCTCAAACATCTAATTTGAGAAACAAAATTTAAAAAGAATTGATATTTTTTTATATACTCTATCTCACGGCGTTACACCCCTAGACATCTACTTGGTTTAAGGTTAAAGCAATAAGTACTATAAACCGTCTGAATTGATTCCAAGATAGATTCGCGTCAACTATGACAAGCAAGGGACATAACTCGTGAGACGAACCATACTTACAGCTGTCAATAACATTTTATCATTTTTGTTGCAAGTTTGCAAATTTTCGCTTAACTGTACCATATGTATGGATCCCTTTTCGTTACCAATAGCAAGAAGTCTTCCTTCATCGTGAGTACGGATGCATGTTAGAGCCTCGTCGCATATTTTAACCCCTAAACAAGGATGTTTTTGTTGCTCGAGAACATCCCACACGTCCAATGTACCATCGGAACGAGTAGTAAAATAAACTGAAAACCTAAAAGCGCTTTAACAAAAGTGAACTTCAACTGCGTTACCAACCTAGTCGGACTCCAAGCACCGTCGGTAAGCATAGGTTTATGAAAATTAGTCCACATAATAGGACTTTCTCTACATTCCTCCGAGAAAATTCTGGCAGACCAATCTCCGATGGTCAAAAAATTTTTAACAAAAGCGGCATTACGTTGTATTCTCAAAACGGGACCTAATTGTGCCGCAAATTTTAAAGCCATTTTTTCAGAAGGCGATTTTCCTTTACGATTACACGAAATGACAATTCCTTGTTCGGTACCGATCGAAAAACGTTGAGGAGCATTGCTGTCGTATTCCAAACAAGAAGCCCCCATGGCTTTTTCCATTAATTGACCGGGCGAACTCGTAATTAAATTTTCTAACGGTATGGTCATTTTCCTAGTGTCCCACCTTTAAAAACTCGCGAATTATGCGAGCCGAGTTCAAGAAGAACTTACCATTTGACTTGACCATCGGAAGATGTACTGAAAAATTCAGTTCCGGTCTTGGAATTAATCCACAACGCGCCACAAACTGGATCGCGATGGCTCTGTTCCATGACGCTTAATTCGACCGGACTCTGTCCGCGACGGACATCCCACACGGCAACTAATCCATCATATTGACCGCTAACTAACATATTAGCGTCTCTCTGATGGTATTCTAAACAAACTGTAGGTGTCGGCGGTTTAAATGTTATAATTGGTCTATTTGGATTTTCTAAAAATTAATTTCTGTTGGATCGGTTTTGAATATTTTTAACTGTCTATTTACCAACTTCCCAAATGTATGAGCTGAGAGCTTCTTTAGGTGCTTCATACTGAAATTTTAAATTACAATAGCTAACTGCGATTTTAGTTTGATTGTCTGGAGACCAAGAAATCGCATTAATAGGTCTTCTAATAGTACATGGATCTTGATATACATTCAGAGTTCGAGAAGAACTTTTTTCTATATAAGGAGCAGCCTCGAAGTCGGAAAAATATTGCTGATAAATGTTAATAGCGTTATTTTGCAAAATATAACATTCCATGCTCTACAAACAGACAGTTTCGTATAGAGAAACTAAACTCAATTTATATCTGTAGTAAAATTACTTTACATAAGCTCATAAGTGATGGATTATAAGCATCGTCTTTTTCAATTTTACGACGATATCGTTTTGTTTGTTCTTCGTCGTGTATGTTGACATCTTTAGGCCAACCACCTTCGGTGTGATTTATTCCCACATTGCTAAATTCGGCTCGCGTTGTATTCAACGAATGTTCGGCTTGTTGAGTACCACATTGAGTTCCCTGTGTTACTGGGTCTCTAAAATAGGCGTTTCATAATATTGTCGATTTTTTTTATAGGTAATCTTACTTTAATATGTATTCGTCTAAGAATTCTTTATGTGGAGCATAATTATCGATTAGCTCTGGTCCTTTATCAGAAAACAAACACTGTCGACCAAAGTCGGACCTTTTTTTCATATAAATATATTGTATTTCCATTTTTATATTTTTTACAAAACCAATTAGAAATGTCTCTTTTGATAATAATTATTTAGAACTATTATTGATGTAGCTTGCGTTTCCAAGACGATAATGCTACTGGGATTGATTAAATAAGAACAGCCAGGACCGGATTGAAAGTGGTATAGTGTCTCGAGTCGCCACATTACTAGTTACTAGTCCTTCAGAGACGTAGTTAGTCTTAATACCCTGGTGGAATGTCCAGTTACGTCCTCCCGTTTTTACGAACACGTTTTGGAACCTCCACACTAAGGTGACGATAGGACGTCGATCGTGTAGATACAGCGCGCAGTCTCATTTATCACGTCGGGGTCGCCACTTTAGTTAGCCGCTTCAAGGTCGTAGACTTAAGCCCCCCCCTAAATATGTTTCACTCAATTATTGTTATCATTTTATTAACTAAAGGTTTATGATATACAAATTGTAAGCAAACTCAAAGACTACTTTAAATATTTTTCCAATTGTGCAACGACGGGATTTTTTAACTTGTGCTTTTTCCAAGGTACAGCATTCTAAAACAAAAATTTTCCTATTTCTTTTATTCATCAACATTTAAAAATAACTTACCATTTTTTGTAAGTGTTTTAAAAAATATGTCTTATCCGGATTCGAAAGTGTATGTAATGTATCGATATTCTCCATACTTTCGCGAAACTGCTTAATTCTCTTTTCTAATTGTACGTTTAGTGACTGATGCGAATTGCTTCCTACACTCGATTTAATTACGCTGTCTACATTTGAACCACTTTTTCTTACAGTAACAGTAGAGGTTGTAAGTCGAAACGCGCGCGGTTGATTAGTAGTTGGAGAAAATCTTAGCGATTGTTTAGAACTAGTCTTCTGGTTACATTTTAAACTTGACGACGATTTTGTGATACAGCTTGGGGTGGCGCAATTGGAGACTGCATCAGTTATTTGATATTGTAGATTTTTCTGAGTAATCGACTCAAATGCGCTATGTTGAGAGTATACTTTTTCCCATTCGCATTCTGACTCGTTTAGCCGCACTAAAGTTTCTTGAAACTCCGATAGTTTCGTTGGCGAGTGTGTCATTATTATAATCTGAAAAATTTGAAGTATTATTTGGGTTTTTAGCGTGACAGCGTTGTCAATTTAACACAAAAATTTAAACGTTTGAGAATGCATAAACTGGGTTGGTACGGCCGCACTGAAAGAGTTTTAAGCAGTAAATAAGCGTTTCATGCATGATTATCGATAGCCTAAAACGTAAGTAAAGCTAAATACGCTTTCAGTGCGGCCGTACTCTTAAAATGGAGAGCTGGCGAATGTTTGTATCAAGCGACTACGTAACGATAAATTTTGTTGGAGATACCTGTGTGTGTTTTGTGTTATCTCCTATTTGATAAACCACAATTCTGACCCCGTCTCTTCTGCATAGATTTTTAAAGCAAGAGTTTGGATTTATGCTATTCTGGATATTCTAAGCAACTTTTCTGAATGAACTTTTTTCTTAAAATGGGCCCCTAATATGATTTTACTATTTTTGGTGTTTGTGTTGATTGGCGGTTAAGGTCACTTCATCCGTGTATAATAGCTAAAGTAAATAACTGCATTTAAAGGGTGTACCAAAATTAACGCAAGATTTGAATTTGCTGCCATTTTTGCAGTAAGTTGTTGGAAACCCTGAAAAAAGAACAGTTTGGCAGCTGAGAGTTTAGGGTTAGTAAAAATGGAGCGTTATACGAAGAGAGTTCGTGGAATGGATTATTAATCATCAACAAGTGGATGCTGATTTTTCGAGCAAAATAATCTTAAGCGATAAAGCAAATTTAATTCAAATCTTGCGTTAATTTTGGGACACCCTTTAGTTACTCGCATAGCGCATAATATAAGTGCTTAATTTCGTACTTGAGCAAGTAGACTGTTGAGAAAGTTAATAATTAATTTGGACAAACGAACCATGGAGTAGTCGTCTTTTTGATGTCAAAAATTAGTTCCGTTAAAGAACAAATAAAGAAATAAATGACCAATATGCTCTGATGGCTGTAATTCTGCAACCAATCATTTTACAATACATTCCCGACTAAGGCTGGGAATTTTATTCAATATATTGATATTTATAGATAAGGATATATTATATCAAATAATGATATTTAAAAAATATAAGGATATTCCGATATATATCGATACTTGTTTAAATATCGATAATATCAAAATTTTTGTTTATCGCCCAGCCCTATTCCCGACTACCCGCCTTTATCCACGTAACTTTTCCAATATGAAGCACGAAACACAAATCCGGAGTCGGTAGACGTTGCAAACTTAACATGGGTTTTTTCACGATAGCTCTTTAGAATACTTTTTCAATTACAAATTATTACGACAAATAAACAATATAATTCCAATGATAGATACAATACAAAATAATCATAAAAAAATCATAAACTTAATCGAATTATAAACACTTAACTTCAATATTATAAAAAATGAATAAAATTATTAACAAGCGACGACTCCGGGATGGCGTGAATTTCTTCCAAAATCAATTTTTTAACTTTTTCTGCATAAAAACAGGGTGCAGGAATTGCAGAAATTTCGGCCTCTTCATAATTAATGTGGCACATTTTATAAGTTAATGTATGCAAGTCGGCTTCACTTAAGGTAGACGAATTGGAAATTACTTCGTAATAAGTCGAACTAACCAAGGAAGTTTCGGAATATTTTGTGACTAAGTAAAAATTACAATTATCGCTTACAACCGTATGATCGATAATTGTTCCGGGTGGAACGTTTTTTAATTCGCCCTTAGATTCGGGGAAAAAATGTAAATTTGTATTTTTTTGTACGAATATAACGCAGAGCTCGCAATTTTCTTCCAAGTCTGCTATTAGGCTGGTGTAAGCAAGAAGTAGTTGATTTTTATTGTCGTTGCAGTTTTGATAAATTACAACTTGTTGTGGATACTTCTCATAAGTAGTGTAGTATTGCTTTACAGTGTTCACTAAAGAGCGCCGTAAATATGTGACAAGGTCTTCGACGACGCTCACTTGAGTATGCCACTGAGAAAAGTTCGTAAAGGTATCAATTATCAGCGTTTTGTTGTAATAGTTAAAACGAACATCAAGTGCATAAACTGCAATATTTTGATAATACGAGAAGTCAATGGACCAGGGACGTCCACCCACGATTGTATTAATTCTTGAGAGTATATTTTTTAGTATGTGATCAGTCTTTAAATCATTTTCGTGTACAATTATTACAGGTGTCGGGTTCTTTATACAAGACATATACTTAATGAGATTATCTGGTCTGTTGTTACTTTTGGGAACGATAACCACAAAAACTTGGAGTTCATGAGAAGTTAAAGAATTCATGCCATTAATATAATCATTTTTATTATCGGCAATTTCAAAATATACCGGATGTCCTACTTTTATCCCTATTTTTTCTCCCATCTCGTGCATTGTAGTGGCAAATATGAGGGCATCGGTGGCATTTTGCAAAGTGTGTAAAACACACCAACACCATAAGTCGACTGCAACAAATGGCTTGTTTGTTGCTACAGTCGAATTCCAACTTCCATTAACAGGTACACACTCGGTGTTACCTCCAAAAATAATCTTTTCTGTTTTCAAAACTTTCGAATTTGCTTTAGCAAAACTAATAAATTGCAAATTCCAATTTTCTGTCAACAGTTCTGATAAATAAATCGAGTTTATAGTAACCATAAGTTGATTTGGAGTTTGATAAGTGTCTACAATGACTTTCGCACGATGGCAAACATCCGGCAACGCCAATATATCTTTCGAGCCACCTTCTAGTCGAAATAACTGCTCTTCTTTTAAAAACTGACCGCATTTGTAAACATTTCCATTTTTGTGGTAAATATAAAACCGTTTTAAAAGCCTCTCGAGTCGCTCCACGTAATCATCTAAATACAATTCTTTATATTTATCGAGCAACACTCTCAAGCTTTCATTTTTTATAACATAAAACTCGCAATTGATACACAAAAAATTATTATAGCCCGTAACAGTTAAATTAGGCAATAAGCGATGTATACTGGAGCTTATATCCAAGTGCTTAATATCGGCACATTGTTTAAGTAGCAACCCAAGTAATTCATTACTACTATTTAATTTTTTCTTCTGTACAAAAATTAAGGAGAACGCAGCTTCATTCTTCAAATTTTGTTTTAACAGGTGAACATTTAACTTCTTGCACACATACAATTTTAAATTATCGTAAATATATGGTCGTGAAATTTTTGTAAAATAATTCTTAATAGTTGTGGCTCTTTCGTGTTCATCCAAAACTGTTTCGAACATAACATCGTACTCGTAAATTTCACCAGAAGTAAACTCAAGAATATTACAGTACACAGGTTTATTACCACTACCTTCGTTAAACATATTTCTAACTACAATGAAGCAAAGATTTTTACGCTCATTAATATAGGTACATACAGACAATAATATGAGAAACTGCGCTGCTGATAAAAATTTAAATAGTTTGCACCGTTGCACTTTCAACTAAGGTTATGTTTTAATTCAATTGTTAATTCCACTGATAGTTAGTTTATTTATGATTCCACTTTCACTTATCAAGCTTGTAGGATGGGATAAATTGATAAATAAACAATTCATTATTTAGAAAAGAACTTTTATCAAACTTGAAATAATGCATAATACTAAGATGTTTAATAAACAATTAAAATGTATACAAGAAATTAATATTAAAATTTGAAATAACTGAAAATAATTTTGAACAGAAAATTGCGGTACAATAGACACAACCGCACTACCCGACTACACCCGACTCAATGGGAAATTGTGGGAAATCATGGAAATTGATGGAAATGATGAAAATCACAAAATCTGAAAAACTGTTTGCGCAAACGCAGACTACTCATATCCACAGGATGAACACAGGCGTGGTTCGTTCACCGCTTTAAACTTTTGATTTTGATAAATTAAATTAATTATTCTAATCTAAATTCGTGTAGACTGACCAGAGTCCACGAATTTAAAACAAAGTGTTTTAAGTAAGTTGCTAAACTTTTCATAGGCGAATTTTTAATATAATGGTTTGTAGATTAATTGCCAAGATGACCGAAATACTAAAATTGGGAACCACAATCAGCCCTATTACTTGTCATGCATGGAATAAAGATAGAACTCGTAAGTTTTTAATTAAAGTTACACGTATCAAACATCTAACTTTATTGATTTAGAAATTGCAATTTCTCCAAACAATCACGAAGTTCACATATATCAATTGAAGGGATCGGAATGGAAATTGGTCGATGTTTTAAAGCAGCACGACTTGCGTGTCATGGGAATTGATTGGGCACCGAATACTAATCGTATCGTAACATGTGCAGCGGATCGGAACGCTTATGTGTGGACTCAATCCGAAGAGGATAAAAAGTGGAAACCTACTCTAGTTCTATTGCGCATCAATCGTGCAGCAACTTGTGTAAAGTGGTCGCCCAACGAAAATAAGTTTGCAGTCGGTTCTGGTGCTCGGTTAATATCAGTTTGTTACTTTGAATCTGAAAATGACTGGTGGGTATCAAAACATATTAAGAAACCTATTCGGTCGACAATAACGTCGATCGATTGGCATCCTAATAATGTTTTGTTGGTGGCCGGTTCAAGCGATTTTGCAGTGAGAGTATTTTCTGCTTATATCAAGGATATCGAAAGCGTTCCAGAAGCGACACCTTGGGGCGGTAAAATGCCCTTGGGTCAGCTTTTAGGCGAGTTTCGTAACTCACCGTCGGGCGGCGGATGGGTTCACGATGTGAGTTTTTCTCCGGACGGTAATAAAATATGTTGGGTCGCACACGATTCTTCTATCAACGTGGCTGATGCTACTAAAGGCATGAAGATGATCAAGTTAAAAACCGAGTACTTGCCATTCTTAAGCTGCACTTGGATTACAAACAGATCGATAGTAGTAGCGGGTCACAGTTGCATGCCATTGTTGTATTCGTTAGATCAAAACGGTCAAGTTTACTATAGCTCTAAGCTAGACGCATCTCAAAAGAAAGAGGCAGGAGGTTTGTCTGCTATGCGGAAGTTTCAGTCTTTGGATAAGCAGGCGAGGGTAGAGATGTCCGATACAAGCTTAGATTCTATTCATCAGAATGCGATAACTTGTTTGTGTTTATATGCGGGAACCAAATTGGATGCTAAGAAATTCAGCACTTCCGGTTTGGACGGTCAATTAGTGATTTGGAACCTTGCCTCCTTAGAAAAAGAGCTTCAAGGTTTAAAAATTGTGTAATTTTTATATTTTTTTTAATTTGTACGATTCTTTAAGAATCCCCCTTCTAGAAAGAAATAAAATAAAATTTAAGGGACACATACTTACTGCTTACTTTCTTAAACACTAATTTTTGGAAACGTCATGAAAATAAACTGTCGGCGCGCCAAGATTTGAAATGTCATGAGGGTTCAAAGTTAGGTTAGAATATAACCTCAAAAAGTTAATGTGACAGTAAATAATAAAAATTAAATATAATTTCAGTTCGTTCAATGATTTTTTGGACCTCTTATTGAATGAATATCTAAATTTTAAATGGATTCCAGTACGGAATTGGTAGTTCGTGCAAAACCAGAACGTAAAGTTTTCACGACTAAGAAACTCAATCGAATTCCAGATTCAATTTTAGAAAACAAAAAGCTACAAGATGCCATAAGTGCTTTACCTTCAAATTACAATTTTGAGATTCCAAAAACCATTTGGCGAATTCAACAGACGAAAGCTCAAACTGTCGCTTTGCAAATGCCAGAAGGACTACTAATGTTCTCGACAACAATTTCTGACATTATTAGAGAGCATACGAACGCAGATACTGTAATAATGGGCGATGTAACGTACGGTGCTTGTTGCATCGATGATTTAACAGCTACTGCATTAGGAGTCGATCTTCTCGTGCATTACGGCCACAGTTGTTTGGTACCGATGGACACTACGAGCGGAATTAAAGTTTTATACGTGTTTGTAGACATTAAAATCGACTATTTGCATTTTATTAAAACGCTAGAACTAAATTTTTCCAAAGATATAAAGATCGGTTTAGTAAGTACGATACAATTTGTAGCAACTCTACATGCCGTCGCTAAAGAGCTTAAAGAGACTGGTTATACTGTTACTATTCCGCAATTTAAACCACTTTCGGCCGGTGAAATCTTAGGATGCACTGCGCCTGTATTGAATTGTTGCAACGTTCTTATATATTTGGGCGACGGTCGTTTTCATTTGGAGGCTGCTATGATAGCAAATCCTAAACTTCGAGCTTATAGGTACGATCCGTATAGTAAAATTTTGACTGAAGAATTTTATGAGCATGAGCTGATGCAAAAAATACGTAAACAATCAATCGATAAAGCAAAGTGTTGTGAAAAGTTTGGTGTGATTATGGGAACGCTTGGAAGACAAGGAAATATTAAAGTAGTCGAAAGTATACGTAAACGTTTACAAGAGTCAAATAAAAAAACGACTGTTGTTTTATTATCGGAAATATTTCCCGCAAAATTGGATCTGTTCACCGATTTAGATGCATTCGTACAAATTGCTTGTCCTCGTTTATCGATCGATTGGGGACGGTCTTTTACTAAACCACTTCTAACGCCGTACGAAATGTCTGTCGTTTTGGAAGACGCCGAATGGCTTGACAAAAATAATAGTTATCCGATGGATTTTTATGCTAATGAAAGTTTAGGACCTTGGACTCCAAACCACAAACCGAGTAAAAGTGATTTGGCTAAGAAATGTTGTGGTAGTTGTACATAATGCAATCGGAATAAATATAAATGGTTGTTCTTTTTAATCGTTGTTTTATTTTTTTTGTTAGAAATTTATAAGAGAAACTTGAATCCAATATTTTATTGAATTGACAACCAAAAGCCAAAATATATGTTGAAATTGATTGTGTAGTCTTAAATGTTTATTTTACCAAAATTTTGTTAAATATTATTATGTATTTACATTTTTTTTTCTACTTAAAACTCCGTCTGAATCTGTGAGCGTCATTTTCAAAACTATATGTCAAGCCTTCTTGAGCCACCAATTCTTGTTAAAATAGTCATTATTTTGTCAACTAATTTCCTGACAACTGTTTTGGCTGATTATCATCTTCAGAGCGGGTTTTTAACCCTTAACCTCAGCATTATATTTTTTACGTTTTGGGATCAGGGAGAAATTCAGTATGAGTGATCTCTAAAGCAAAATTTGACCCATGAAATTTATAATTTTTTAATTTACTTATCATGAATCTTCAGCTTTTATTCGCCTTAGTTCCTTAGTTTTATGAAGTAAAGGTTTACGAATTTAATTTCTAAATATCTGCTATTTATTTTTGGTTTCAAATGTATAAAGGCAAAATGTAAACAAATTTTAATTGGAACAGAGACCTGGAAGTCTGATGACATTGACCCAATCATTTGAACCTATGCCTTGTGAAGCAATCGGAGTTTTTCGCTCCGTTCCAAAGAAAGACAGTAATTTTAAAAACTGAAAAACTCTGAAAATATTAGCGTAAAAAAGATTAGGGTTTGTTTCAGCTAAATCTGGACGTGTAAAAATATAAAAATCGTCTTTATGGTTGAACTTGAATGAAAATGTAAGCGCGCGTGGGGTGAGAGAGTATTGATCCATTTTGTCAAGGGATGTATCGACTAGATTTTGGTTAGTATCGCGCCGACCCTCGTCGTAAAAAGAAGGGTGACGATGCCGACGTGACCGTGTTGACGGCATCATGTCGTCGATATCAGCTCAAGGAGTTGTCGAGCGGGCGTCCGCCGAGCTCACGAAAAGAATAAATGGCTTGGGTTTGCGTAGCAGTAAACACCATTCCAAAAGCAGCGTTATGGAACGCGTCACCAACGTCTTCTGTGGAAGTAGTAATACGACAGTCGCTGCACCCGAGAAACCGTCACGTTTGTTACCTTCCAGAGGATCGAGAACGACGAATAATCCGGTGATCGTGATGGCGAGACGGCCCCGTTTACCACAAATTTACCTTAACTGGGAGCAGTTATTGAATGACGAACGTTTTTTAATGAAGTTTTTTCTTTATTTTAATCCCAGCGAACGATGTATTTTGGCACAAGTTTCCACTAGGTGGAGAGACATACTTTACAGATCTCCTCGCTATTGGACGGGTTTAGTGCCCGTATTGCAGTGTCGAGAAATGAGAAATACCCAAAATACCGACCGCGGACGTTTATATTCGTCTTTACTAAGAAGAGGATTCCACACTCTTTGTCTCATGGGTGCTTCCGACGAAGATGCCATAGATTTAGTCAATTCTTTTCAACTCGCTTCAAAACATGTGCACTCTCTAAGTCTTCGTTGTTCGAGTATTACTGACCGCGGTCTCGAAAGTTTGCTGGATCACCTGCAGGTAAATAAAAAATAGCCTATTTAATAGCGTTCCTAGTTACATTTTTGTAGGCTCTGTACGAGTTAGAGTTAGCAGGATGTAACGAGATAACTGAAGCTGGATTGTGGGCTTGTTTAAATCAAAGGATAGTATCTTTAACTCTAACTGACTGCATTAACGTCGCCGATGAAGCTGTCGGTGCCGTTGCACAACTTCTTCCCGGTTTATATGAATTTTCGTTACAAGCTTACCATGTTACTGATGCAGCACTGGGTTACTTTTCTCCTAAACAAAGTAATACCCTCAATATTTTGCGACTACATTCGTGCTGGGAAATTACAAACCATGGAATAGTAAACATAGGTAAGCGTGTGCTTTTAGTAGAAATTTCTATTAGATGGGTAGTGCCTCGAACCCTCATTTGAAGAGGCGACGCTCGAAAAACGTGCTTTATCGTTGTGTAAAACGATAAAAACGCCTTGGGCCTTAGACCAATTTCAATTTAGGCAGGATTATAGCGTTTGTGAATGTTCTACATCTGCAGGGATATTCTCCGCTCGCCAAACAGTTGTCTTATGAGATCCACCATGACTCTGGATCTTTGAGGTATGGGCATTAGCTCTATCCATAATTTCAGTTTCCCAAGTTATATGAAGGGGCGGTTGTACTTGTACAAGTCGCGTACACTTATGCCATTATGTCCCAAAAGTTTTAGGGTCTTCAGTCTTCACGCATTGAAGTATAATGTTTAGCAAACGAAATGAAAAGTAGAGAAAATATGGCACTGGGTAAGTTGAGGGGAAGAGTCTATTAAGTGGATCTAACTCTTTAAATATTAGAATGAAACCATTAGGAAAAAATTATTTGCAGTACAATCTACATACATAGTATAAGTGAACATAGATTTTGTCATATAGGTACAGGGTGTTTAGTTATTCATTTATATTTCTCTTATAAAGAAGGTAATTTGAGCTCTTCTCAAAGTATAAGTTTAGAGCAAATTCGAAATTTAATTAATTTCTCTTTTATCTTTCAGTACATTCATTACCAAATCTAACTGCTTTGAGTTTATCCGGCTGTAGTAAAATAACAGACGAAGGAGTCGAATTGATTGCAGAAAATTTGCAAAAGTTACGTTCGCTAGATTTATCGTGGTGTCCCCGTATCACCGATGCTGCCTTGGAATATATAGCATGCGATCTCAATCAATTAGAAGAGCTTACGTTAGACAGGTAATATTTACATACTTTTATCTCAATTTACGTTATGTAAATAATTATATTTAGATGCGTCCATATAACCGATATAGGAATTGGTTATATTTCTACTATGTTGTCATTATCAGCTTTATATCTTCGTTGGTGTTCCCAAATTAGAGATTTCGGTCTACAACATCTATGTGGAATGAGAAATTTGCAAATATTATCTTTAGCAGGTTTTATTATTTAAATTAAACTTTTAATTAGGATTAAAATTTCTTTTTTAGGGTGTCCTTTGTTGACGTCTAGTGGGCTTTCAAGTTTAATACAATTAAGGCATATGCGCGAACTCGAATTAACAAATTGTCCAGGGGCTTCGCACGAATTATTCGATTACTTAAGAGAACATCTGCCACGTTGCCTCGTTATTGAGTAAGCCATATCACGTTTACTGTCCACTTGTTAATATATTTGTTATTAATAGTTTGTGCAATAATATTTAATCCCTTACCCGTATTGTTAAATAATTTTTGTGTATTTGCTCGTTTAACTCAATTGTCTTTAGAAGCGTAAAAAGTCTAAAAAAATTATGTTGTGTCGTATTTTTATCTTATTTTATCATGTATATAATAAAAATTAACATTGTAAGTAATTTTCAATGTTTTGGCAATAAAGCGTGAAATATTTTGTAGAAATGTTCATTTAATAAATGATATTTAAGATTTATCGGAACTTTTACTATACCTACATCATAATTTAGAAATTTTCTAGAATAGCACCAAGGCATTCTGCTATTCTATCTTCTACAATCACGTTCAAATTTGTTGAGCTATTCGTTATTCGTATCAGTTCGTATTAGCGTGCCCAAGGAAAGTGGCTCGTGTGGCCAATCCATTACCATTAGCATGCTTGGTCGCGTGGTGCTGGACAGCTGGACCATTAGTGGCATTAGTGCAGTGCTGATTTAGTGCTTTAACCACAGCTGTGCTGGAGTGCATTAATTTGAGGAACTGAAAAGTGGGCAAAAAGTTGTTTAATTGGGCTCTTAACGCTTAAGATTTTACAAAAAAAACTATTTTTCTTAAAAACATTAATTGTTAGTTACCTACAATTTTGTGAACTTATACAGGTTGTTAGTTTACGTAAATTAAAAAAGTGAGGTTATGGTGTGTTTAAACGTTAATAACAACTGACCACAACCCACAAGGAGTTATCAGATTGCAAGTTAATTTATGATCGAAGACTAGCAATGGCGTTCAGTGGTGTCGTTGTAGAAATAACAAAATTTATAAACCCACACCTTTTCTGGATTTTTGAAAAAGATAAAACTAGTAGCAGGTTGTCTTTGGAACAAGAACTCGCTAAAATTTCTCCTGCTACCATCATCAGTAACCCAATAGTGGGCCAAGTAAGTAGAACTTTCGTAAACTTGAACTTCTTTTAATTTTTGTGTCTACTTAGGAAGTTTTAGTCAAAGATCAAAAATGGAAACGAGCAGTTATTAAAGCTATTACACATTCTGGTATAGTTTTATGGCTAACCGATTACGGAATTGTGCACAAAGCTCAAAGCGTTTATAATTTGCCAGACCGGTTTGTTAATAGTTTGCCTTTAATTAAAAGAGCTGCCTTAAAAGATGTCGTTTGCATCCAGCAGGTACCTAGACATTTGCATTTGTCGATTTTTGCAGTGTTTTAACTATATTTCGTATTATAGAATTTATTAGGTACAAGTATAGAATTAGAAGAGACTGTTAAATTCAATCCTGGGACAATTAAGTGTTTTCAAGATCATACAAGTACTGCTGTTTCAATTTTTTTTCATACTTCGTATGAAAAATACGGAAGTCATGTCGGCGAAATGTTCGTTATAGGACCGAATGGAAATTTGTTTGATTTGGGAGCTGTTCTGGTGGCCAATAAAATTTTAGCACTTAATGCTGATCTATTTGATACAGGTAATCTATTTTACTTGTTAATTTTGTTTACAAAAATTTCCTTTTCAGCCTTACAAGAAAACATTAAAATGGAAAACCTTTTCGAGTCTTTCAAAGTGACTCCCGCAGTTAAAGTTAGCCCTAATAAACCTAGAAATTTTGACGAACTTTCAAAATGTGGACTAGGACGTGGTGTATCTAGATCTAGAAAAACACAGGAGGTAATAAATACAAATTAATTTCTCACGTAAATAATATGCAACCTTCATTTAAATACTTCAAATTTTAGTCTATAGCTAACAGCTTTAAAAGATAAAATTTTCTTCATCGTACATATCCACTATGCATACTTACTATGCCTATTTTTTTTTCAGGATACAACGATACTAGGAGGAAAAGTAGATTCTGCGGCTAAACTTGAATATTTAAAGAATTGGACTGCAGAGCAAGCTCGCTTGAAAGCTACTTGCGACGATGAATTGGACAATGATACTAGCAAAGAAGACAGTAATAATTTGAATGAGTCAAATTTTAGCGACCTAACATCCGATTCGGCTTCTCAAATAGAGAATTCCCTAGAAAATCTTCCAATTGTTTCGAGAATCAGTAATTCTAAACTGGATAAAAGTAAACTTCTTCAGAAGTTTACTTATGGTAGGCGCCAAATGAATACTAATAATTTAAGCAGCGATGTAAGTCCTAACTGTAGTACCAGTGAAGTATCGAGCACATACGATAGCACTCCAATATTCGATAGAAGTTCCAAATTTTCACCAAACACAACAAACGAATTTGAAAATTCTCCAGTTTTAAATAAAGATATCAAACCAACTTGCAAACCTGAGCCGGTCAACTACAAAGATTTCTCCAATGAAATTAATAGTGCCGAATCGTCAGAATTATTGAATTTAATGCCGGCAGGTCACAGTGTTGTATCCAAAAAGAAAGTCGAGAAGCAGCCATCGAGATACGTCGCTAAAAGAGTACCAGTAAATAAAACCAAATCCAATTCTTGTTCAAGTTCATCTAGTCGTCAAGCAAACTCTTCAAGTCGTCAAGCAAATTCATTCAGTCCTTCGGTAGAATCGCATTCAATCCAGAATCCACCTGTTATCCAGAATCAACCTGCTCGGAATATAATGTGCATTGTAGGTTGTAAATGCGAAAATTGCAAGGGATGGGTTAATACTCCTTTATATTACCAAAATGATCAACCATTTATTGGTAATGAAGAAAAAACGAAAAAAGTTTATACTAAACCTCCATTATTACTTAAAACTGATTCGGATACTGTAGATGCTGTTATTGAAATGAAAACTTTTAGTTCTATTGTAAGGAACAAATCAAAAGTTGAAATTGCTAGTACTCCAAAGATTCTTGTTCATGGGTAAGTTACTGAATTTAACTTTAACTTTTGCTCGAGTTATTGTTATCGTGTTTTCATCGGTCTATATCAAGTTCAACACTATACTTTTTCAACTTCAAACTTAAACAATTTACAATTTCAGTTGAAACTAAACAATGTCAAATTGAGTATTTTTTAAACTATTGTTTATTGGGAAGGTGCATTTTGAACTACTAATATGTTGGAGCACTGAAATGATAAAGGGTAAAGGCACCATTGAATTATATTCTTGATCATTTTGTATAGACTGATGCTAAATACACTTTCTCATATAGAGCAATTAAAATTTTTCATTGCGTATTTACGAATTCTACTAAAATATTTTTGCTTTTAGGCGGTACTTTCCGCCACCAGTGACGTTAGTGTCATCAACTCCATTTCACCCATTAATACACAAAACTTTGAAAAGTTACAAACAACCCTTTACAATACAGAGTTACGTATGGCCAGCTCTAATGCGTCGGTTAGACGTTTGTTTGGTAAATCAACAAGAATCGGGCAAGACAACATCCTACTTGCCTTCTATATGTTCTTTTCTATTAGAAAAAGACGAGAGATACGCTTTGTTACCAAAAAACGTTTTGGGGCCCATAGTTATAGTTTTATGCCCTGGAATAAGAGTCGCCGAAGATGTTTATAACTTGACATCGCAAATATTCTCGTTGGCTTACGACAAACCCGTGTACGCTTTGGCCGTACCACCTTTAGACAAACAGCGCTTGGTACATTAAACATTCTTCATTAACTTTTTAATCTATTAAAGTTTTTCAGAGTCAATTTCAAAAACAATGCGATATGCTAATTACAACGCCAAATACGTTAATTTGTTTGTTGCGTTCAAAAATTATTTGTGTTAAACGTTTGTGCCATTTAGTTATTGAGAATTGTGACACAGTTTTATATAAATTTTCTGCCGAAGTTGACTCGTTATTAAATTTAACAAACGGAATGTTGGAAAATCGTGGCTGTAATTATAATGTGCAAATGATCCTTACTGCAGAGCATTGGACTCTCCCACTAGAAGGGTTACTTAAAAAACTAAAATCGACTCCCATCGTTTATATTGGAACGTATTTAGAGGCTGCATTATATGGAAGAGTTGACATCGAAATGCACTTTATAGAGTCAAACCTCAAAAAGTCCAAAATTGTTGGTAGGTGTTTCAAGTTTGGATGTAATTAGTTAATCAGTAAAAATCGTGTTTTGATGTTTTAGACGTGTTGAAAGAAACGTCGAATATTTGTAGAGCAATTATTTTGTGTAACGGCGATCAGGAAATTGACGAAATTAAAGAATATTTACAAGTTAATGGCGTCGATTCTATTTTTATTTACGACAAGATGGAAATTCACGAAATACTCGAGTTGGAAAGTGGGTGGTTGAATACAGTTGGAGGCAAACATTTAGGTGAGATATGGTTCTACTTTGCGTTGCTTAAAGACAACTATTAACTTAATATTTTTATAGTGCTTGTGTGTTCGGATCAAGTTCTTAATCACACTTTGAACATTAACAACGCCGTCGTGTTAATACATTATTCTTTGCCCAATACTTGGACTCTGTTTGCTAACAGATTTAATTGTTTATTAGAAAATTACAGAAGTCCTTTAGTTGCGAAAAAAGCTGTAAGTCAACAAAATTTTGTGTTTCTGTAAACACTTTATTCAATTTTTTTTAAAGGATGATGTTCGTTCGAAAGTTCACGTATTTTTTGATGAAACAAATGATAGACAATTCTTGAGATTGGCTCAATTTTTGTCTCGAATGGGAAGTAAACTAACCAACAAATTTAGAGAATATTATAAGGTAAGCTTTTGTGTTAACATTTTATATAGGGAAATATTTGATAACCGATTAAAATTGTTTTGTAGGTGGTGGTTCAAACGAAAGAGAATAATAACGTGGCATCCAAAGTAAAATTATGTAACAACTTAAAACTGTTTGGACAGTGTGATTTAAATGCTCAAAATTTATATAAGACAAAATCCAATGATAATATTTCGTGTGCACCAGTTATTTGCAAACGGCGTCACTTACTTACACCCGATTTAGATTATAGCAGTAGTTTGCCCAAAAGTGGACAAATTAAGTTTAAAATTATTTGTGTCCAAAATGTAACATGCTTTACAGTAAAAATTCTCGAACACACCGATACAAAAGGAAATAAAAGAGTTATGAAGAGTTTCGAGAAAGACGATTTGCAAAGCACCATGAAAAAAGAAAGAAATGTCGTTTACAATGTTGAAGTTGGAAATTGGTACATTTTTTATTCATTAGACGAAGAAACTTATTATCGTTGTGCAGTAGAGAAAGTTTTAAAAACGGAAATGATAACTAAAAAGGCAACGCTTGTTTCAATTCGACTTTTAGATTCTGGAACTTTGCTGAAAGTTAGTGTAGCAGATTTGTACGAAATTCCTATCAAGTTTCACAAAATTCCACCCGAAGGTAAGGAAATCGTGATTGTAATTCTAGAATTAATAATGAGTTTGTAGGAGTTGACGTTTACCTTGCTAATCTGGTACCTCCAGATCACGATGATTGCTGGAGCGCGTATGCTAAGACAAAGGTTGAAACTTTATTGCAAAATGCCGAATATACAAATGATAATGTTTATGGAACTGGTCAAATTTTGTTACAATTACAAAAAAACGTGTGGCTTAAAAATGTGCTTTTATTTGAAAAATTGAGCATGAGCGATTTAACTGTTATTAGATTAAATTTGAGAAAAACCTTAGAAGACAATAACTTGGCCAATTATTGTGAAGATCAACTAAATGGATTGTATAAACTTTGTAGTAACTCTGGTATAAATTTACCCGATTACAATTTAACTTCTTCAGTAGAAGAGGGTATTAAGAAGTCAGAGGAACAAATAAAACCACAGTGGGCTCACATCGATGGTGATAGCGACTGTACCGCAATTTATATTAACTGCTTCGATACACCATCGCTGTTTCATGTTCGATTACAAAAACATTATAAATTGTAAGTTTACATAGTGTTACACAACTCTTTGGCTTTTGTTGCGACTTGAGGGCCAAATTTGAGTACCAAACCTAACTCGCGCTTGTCTTAAGCTTTTGTTAAGTCCGCCTACTTTCACAAATTTGGTATTCGTGCGTTAATACTGTATTTGTGAAAGTGAAAGACTCAACAAAAATGTAGACCAAGTGTGAGTGAGTTTGATTCTTGAATAATCATTTATTTTTAGATTTCTAGCATTACAAAAAGACATACAAATCGCAATTTCAAAACCATTTTATCCTCAAGAATTTGAAATAGAGCTCAATAAATTGTATTTAGCCAAAGACACCCAAGGAGAAGAATATTGTCGGGTGCAAGTCGTAGAAATTAAAGAAAATTTGGTAAAATGTTTCTACGTCGATTATGGCGATTCTGAGTACATTAATAAGTGGGAGCTAAAGTACCTATCTAACGAACTGATTTTTAAATTACCATTTCAGGTATGTACAATAATATTAGGTTTTAATAAGGAAAAGACTTGGGAAAGTGAGCTTTGGTACAGGCAGTAAAGTCAAACATTTGGCTGATTCAAACCCCTTTTATGTTGCTTGTGGGGTATACGCATAAAAATTTTTTTCTTATAATTCATTATACTTGACTACCTACACTCAGTGTAACTGAAAATTATTTTTACTGTACAGTCGGGGTCCGGTTATAACGAGCTATGCTTATAGCGAGATCTCAGTTTTAGCGAGTAATTTCTCATGGCACGAAAAATTCACCATTTAACTTATGACATTTTGAGCTCTGATACAACGAGCAGGTCTGTTATAACGAGCATATTTCCCTTGCCAAACACGGTCAAACTGCGGAATAACTTCACTTATAACGAGCAATTTCTAATACTTAAAAAACGTTTTTAACTGGTGCGATTACTTCCTTCCTTGTAGAAGATTTGATAATTTGATTAATTTGATAATGATAACAAACTTATCGTAGCTCGCCGTGTAACTCCTCGTAAGCGATTTTAAACGTATACATCACATACATTCGTCATTGGTCATTGTTTCTTGTTGCTTAGTGTTACTCTACCCTAATCAAGTCTAAACACAGTAGATAATAATTACTAAATCGGTTATAAGTTATAACCAAGATCTTTTACAACGAGCGGTCGGATATAGCGAGCACATTTTGTTGGCACGAGGGTGCTCGTTATAACCTGTACTTAATTATTTCATTGAATTACAGGCAATCGAATGTCGTTTATACGGTGTAGCACCAGTTGACGAAGAATGGGATGATTTGGCAATAGATATCTTTAAAGGCTTTATTTACGAGCCCAACACTAACAACGAATACTTTCGAACTCTTTATTCGGCATCTTGTTTAAAAGAAAAGGCAGACACAACCGGAGGCGACAAATTCGCAATTATACTTGCCGATAATTTTTCTAAAAAAGTCATAGTCATAAATCAACTTCTTATCATTTGTGGTGCCGCTATTGAATTGGAAAATGAAAAACTAAGTAGCGAATTTTGTATTCCAGAACAGGATGTCGAGGATGTCGATTTCGATGAGGGTGAGTTTACTTGTTAATAGTTTAAAATTATGTAATGAAATGTTTACTTGATAGTTGAAGAGCTTGAAGACATCACTATTGAACAAATAAAGAATATAAAAAAGGAAAACAATTCATTTGATAGTTCACAACAAAATAATTCGATCCAAGCTTACAATAATGACGATGAAAACAGTGACTTAAATACTTGGGATATTGAAATCGAAGATGCCGAGTTATTTCTGAAACAACTATCCGGGGTAAGTGGGGCTAAGGGTGTAAGTGAGCGTTTATATTTTAATCTAAATTTTCTTGAGAGAAACTTTAAATGGATAATTTTATCAATTACTCGCTTTTTCACTTTTACTATTGTAGATTTCCGTACAACCTCGAACGTCGAACGATACCAACCAAGAATTGCCTCACATGAAAGCTGCACAGTCAACATCTGGTCATTACACTCCAAATGTTGTGTGGTATCAAACGCAGACTCACATAAAAATTAATATTTTGCTACCTTCTGAAGACTATAAAATTAATGTAATCCGGCAGAGACTTTTTAGTTTTATGTAAGTTTTTAAAATGGAGAAATTTTGTATATTAATTGCCTTACAATTTCCAGAGGTTCATATGACAAAAGGGACTACCTGCTTAATCTACAACTTTTTAATAAAGTTGAAAAAACGGTGCAACATTCATGTGGTGGTTCTTGTATTAAAGTTACTCTTACTAAGTGTAAAACTGGTGATTGGAGTCGACTAGTATTTTCAACTGAAAAAATGATACATATCACTTATGACGTTTCTCAGTGTGTTATTGACGATGAAAATAAAAAGAAAGAGTTTTTACATCTAGGCGATGAACTAGACGAAAAAATAAATGATGGCATTGAATATGTTAGTGGGTCAGATGAGAGTAGTGAATCTGATCCAGACTCTGAGTCCTTCGAGTAATTTTTGTTATTTTTATTTTTAGACCAGTCGAGTAAAACAATTTTTATTTTAAAGTGCATACTACGTACTAACCAAATAAAATTTGGTATAAAAGTGATATTAGAGGTGCAGGTAAGTTAAACTAAAGTTTGCATCAATAACCATGCCGCAAGTCAAAAATTTCGTATGGAAATGGCAAATTTGAAATATGACGTGCAAAGCTGCAGAATAATATCAATTGAATAATCTCCATCTCTAATATTCTTGTTCATCGAATTTCATTTGGTTAGTGTTTATTGTGCAGTAAACCTCATTTGACTGATCTGTTTTATTACATTATCTCATGTTTATATTCTAATAAATGTTTTTTTGAATACGTGATTAGTTCAATTTCTTGTCCATCTACCTACCAGAAAATGTAGAAGTTTGTTTGGTTGCATACGTCACAGTAAACCCTATAAAAGAAAAACTTGATGAAGTTGTGTAGGTGCAACTCTTGAGATAGTGCTGTCTATTTTAAAACTAAAGATAACCAATTTACATCCCATAATTATTTAAAATTTAATCTAATTTTAAATTAGTCTTTAGTTACATTGACTTTATGTTAAAAATGAACGTAATTCACTTTAGACGAAAACGTCTTTTGTTAACATCTTTTGGAGTTATAATTTTGTACTTTTTATTAAGGCCAACAAAATATAATTTTCGTGCGTCTATTAATTTACATAAAATAGAGCCTCTAAAAGTTTGGGAATTTGTGGCCGATTTCAGCAATATGAAATTTTTAAATCCGACGATGTGAGTATATAAAATTTTTGTTGTCTTAAATAATTTTGTTTTTCTAGCATTGATTTTAAAATTATGTCCGAAAGCGGAAACTACGATCATTGGAAATACACGGCACAATATACCGAAAATTTATCACACTGGCCTTACTTTTCCAATATCGCTATCGCAAATTTTGATGTTAAGGGACAATTTAAAAAAGAAATTTACCAAATTTTATCAACACATAAAACGTGCTTGTTTCTAGGCCTTTTATGTCGTAAGTTTAACGTAATTTTGTTAGCACTTTTACGTCTTAGAAATTGTTGCAGTGCAGTCCGACAGCGAGTTCACATTTATTAAAGAGAAGGCTACAAATTCTGGCACTTTTTGTGAAGAAAACATACATTACGAATGTCCTCCCTTAATGTATTTGTTTTGCAAACGGGAAGTTCGACATCAACGAACTGCTATAATGAATAATTTAAAAAAACAATTTGGATAGTGTTCATATTATATTTAGAGCGTACCCATTTTTAGTATTTTAAATTTGAAAGTAAGATATCTTTAAATTTATGTAAAATTGTTATTCTAGAATAAACACGTATAGTTGCCACAAGTATGAAATATTTATAAGCCGTTGAAAGTATTAAATCACAAATACTGAAGCGGCGGTTCGGTAAAGTAAGGTTATGTATATCCAAAATGTATTTTGTAGACATACAATTTTGCATTTTATTTTATTTATGTTTTAAAAATTTGTACACAACGATTGGCTCTTCACAAGAATAAAATTTTAAATAATTTGCAATACAGAAGACTCACAACTGAACGTTAGACAACACGTCATACACACATGCTTAATTTTAGAGAAAATTTATTGTCGTCCTTGTCCTTGATCAATTTCAATTTGGAAAATTTCTAATTTAGATAAAAAGTAAAATACTTCAGTAAAAAGTGCGTCGATTAATCAGGTACAATAACGTTTCTAATAACTTGTAACTATAGTATTTGACTCTAATTTTCGGCAGGTTTCTACATGACAATAACAAGTTCAGTTGTTTTGTGACTTAATTTTTAAAAAATTGTCAATTACTCTCAATTATTTTGAGAACAAAGTAAAAATTGCTCTTTTTTAAGGTTCTCTAAAAGTTTACTTCAAAGTTTTCACTGCATCTAAAGCTATGACGTCTGTTAATGGTACAATTCATTTTTCCGCAGGTATTAGCTACTGTAAATTTGTTTTTTTGTCATTAATCATTGTGATTTAGGTTCTGAGCAGCCGGAGAAAGTAGAAGGCAAACTTCGTTTATACGCTATGAAGTTTTGTCCATATGCTCATCGAACACGATTAGTTCTATTGGCTAAAAACGTTCCCCATGATATTGTGAACGTCAACTTAATTAAGAAGCCCGAATGGCTCTTTAAAATCCATCCAGATGGTTGGTGTTACGTAAAGCGCTTTTCTATCTATTTAAACATGTTCCATTAACTAGGTGTAGTACCGGTCCTCGATACTGGCTCAAAAACTGTTTTTGAAAGTTTGCAAATTGCCGATTTCCTCGATGAACAATATCCGGATCCACCACTTTATCCGGCAGAACCTCAAGCACGAGAACAAGATAAAGCTCTTATTGAAAGAATCGGGCCTTTAACTAAAGTTTTCTTTCAAATCATTTTTGGACAAGAAAGTAAAACACCCGAAGAATGGTTAAAGGAATTTGAACCTCGTTTAGATGAGTTCGAAAGTGAATTACAAAAACGAGGAACTAAATTTTTTGGAGGCGAGCACCCTGGGATGGTAGGATAATTTTTGTTTTTTTAAACACGCCTTGTAAAGCAGTTTTTTAAGGTGGATTACATGTTGTGGCCATGGGGCGAACGTGCCGGAGCCGTAACTATTGCTTTAGGGGAAGGTTTGCCTATTGGCAAAGATCAATTTCCGTTACTTCGTGCCTGGCGTAAAGAAATGCGCGCCAATCCAATTGTGGATGTCATTTATAATGGACCAGAGAGGTTTTATAAAACGGTTTTGTTTAAAACTCAAGGGCTGGAACCAGATTATGATAGCATATAAACTATTTTAAGGATTGTAGTACAGGATGATCTCTAATGGTTGCACTATAATTCAAGTGATTATTTAAGAACTAAAAGTTTCAATAAGCATGTGTCTGCAACAGCGTATCAACACCAGGGGCATATAGAAACTTTTAGTTCTAAAATATCCTAAAGAATACCCCTTTGAATAGTCTTACAATCTTTAGAGACCAAGCTGTCTATTTTGAATTATGTAAATTGCACCAGTTTATTTATATTGATAATAATCAACATAAAAACATGTTTCAGTTCAGTCAAGTTCTTTAATATGATAAAATAGAAAAAGCATATTATAAAAATAATAAAAGCTTATCGACATTACCATAGGTGTGACTTGATTAGAAATCAATAATAGTTCACCAAAGGTTTTCTGTTAATTTAAACTTGAATTAATATCGGTCATAGTCGATGTCATTTGAATCGGATTGATGTTGTTGATAAAAATCATAAAATTGCGTTAATCCTTGCTCCAAGTCTTTTACCACTTTTACCGTTCTCATTGCTTTACACCACGCGTATATTTTAGGATAATCAATTTCATCTTCCAATTTTTTTCCAAAAACTAACCCAAACAGAGCACCTCTTTCTGCCCATGGCCAAAATGCGTAATCAACGATATTGGGCGTTTCTCCTCCAAAATATTTGCCTAGTGATAAACAAAAAATTAATTTTGCAGTTATAAATTATAAAATAACAAATACTAACCTCTTAGATTTAATTCGCTCTCTAATTTATCCAAATGTGGAGTTATCTCTTGAAGGCAGTTTTCAAATGTCTTATCTCCTTTTAAGTAAATGCTGTTATAAAAGATTCCGGCTAATTTGCTGAATTCGGCTATTAAGATAGAGTCCTCTTCGCGTTTTTGTTCGTCTTTTGAAAATAAAGGAGGTTCGGGATATTTTTCATCTAAATATTTACAAATGAAAAGGCTGTCGACCAAAAGTTCCGATCCGGCATCCAAAGCTGGTACTTTTCCTTAAAATTTTGATAAATTACAAATGATTTTAAAGTTCAGCAATTATACAGAGTGAATATACATACATTACTCATTGGTAATATTTCTCTACTTTTAGGCAATACAAAATCTAAAATAGTTATGTTTTTTTTACTTACCATAAGAATTTAATAGCAAGAACCAATCAGGTTTCTTACTAATATTTATATTAACAATGTCGTGGGGTACTTCTTTCAACTTTAAAACCAAACGTACTCTCTTAGCAAAAGGGCAGTATTGCATGGAGTACAGCCGGAGGTTGCTTCCTTCTCTAGGTGGTTCAGAACTTCCTAAATCATTTCAGTTCAAAGTATTTGTTTTAATCACTAATTGAACTCACCTTGTGCTAAATGTTTGGAGCTCATTGTGCTGCTAATTCAAACTGTTAATTTGTATTAAGTTAAAATATTACTTTGAGCATTTATAAGAAAACAGGAAACCAATGTGTGATTCAACGCAACCACACCAAAATACCTAATGTGGATAAATATCTGATTAGGATTTCCCAAGTACAACTCACGCCTCTTGTTAGTTAAAAACCAATGTAAACATTGTAAAACGCGGTCACTACTTATAAATTTTTTTAATAAACCACTGGACTACTTGCAGAAGCAACAACTTCAATTAAAAGTGAAGTTGGTTATATTGAGGTCATTCACATTTTGAGGCTTCAATAATACAAAACAAATACTTACTAGTTTTTATTAAAACCAAAAACATTAAATTAAGTCATACTGAACTGCGTTTGGGGTATTTATATATTGATAAGTAAGTTGGTATAAGCGATCTATGCTTGTTACAGTTTCCTCGACTTCTTTTCTTGTTCGCATTGCTCGACACCAACTATAAATGTGAGGGTACACAGTTTCATCTGGCAATTCTTCTTTAAAACATAAAGTTAACATTCCCGCGCGTTCACCCCAGGGCCACAACATGTAATCAACCATACCGGGTTCCTCACCGCCAAAGTAAGTAGTACCTAAACATTATGTTTTAAGAAAAACTACTTAAACTATCCCACATTTTACCTCTTGTCTGCAATTCATTTTCAATTTTGAGTACAAAAGGTGTCATCTTATGCATATACTCCTCAAAAAGAAGGTCGTCTTGTTTATGTATAGCTTTATAATACAAAGCAATCAAACCATCACAATATTTGACGAAATCTTTGTCTTTGTGACGCTGCCCTTCATTTTTCGAATGCAATGGTGGATCCGCATATAGCTCATCCAAGTAGTCACATATATCGATACTTTCAACAACAATCCTTCCTGCATCTAGAACTGGCACCTTCCCTTCTGGATGAAGTTTAAATATCCAATCGGGCTTCTTTTTAAGATCCACGTTCACAATATCGTGTGGTATGTTTTTCCTAATCAAAACTAAACGAACCCGTTCGGCATATGGGCAAAATTGCATCGAGTAAAGACGTACTTTGCCTTCAACTTTTGGTGGTTGCTGGCTACCTAAAAAATCATTGTAATTTTTACTTATATAATATTTCGCTTACTCACCTATACTCAAGTGTTTACTACTCATCTTTCTTCGAGTTAGTGACAAGTCTACACCTCAGCAGCAAATGAGATTACACTAATTAAAGTAAGGTGTTTGTGATAACCTTCGGTTACAGATTAGAAAGTTGGTTTGTTTATAAAGTTTAAAGTTCAAAAACAATATCATTTATAATTAGGTTAGGTATTTAAAGTTTTTCGAATTTTTGTATTAACTGTGACATGTAAATGTAATTTAGTAGGGTAAAAACTTGTAACGCTTGTAACTACTGACTGTTACAATATTTTAATGTAAAAGTATAATTTAAATTTTAAATAAAAATTAATTTTGGAAACCTTACAGCGCCATCTATTGGGAATCATTTTGAGGTATTTTTAAATTTGAAACTATTTGGACCACAATTCAATTTTTCAAATTTTATTCTCAATTTTACTTAAATTTTAAAACTTCTTACAAATACTTCAAATGGCTAAAGCAAAAATAAATAATAATAATTTATTTTCTCTGTAGAAATAATGTGCCATCTTCTGTCAAATAGAGTAAACAGATCGTGACTTGTGACGTCATCACGTCGGGCATCGATTGTCCCGAAAATCGACCCGCCATCATTGTTTCCTCATGAGTCGATTATAGCACAACGTATAAAATTATATTCGCGTTTCGTGAAGTGAAAATGGGGAACTAGTTGTCGCACGTTTTGCACACGCAAGTGTGCCAGTAAATTTTATAAATATGGAGTAAGTATTACTAGTAGTTGCCTTTTTAAAGCACTTAAAATTATAATGTAGCAGATGTGTAAGCTCGTGGCTCGTTTCGTTGTTGAATCATCTTTCGCCCGCGTGCATTTGTATTCAAACACATATTCTATAATGTCAATTTCGTTTGGAATTTGAAATTTTTTTCTAGTTGATTTTGGATAGAAAGGAGGAAACGAATGTTTATATCAATGCAATACTTCTAGTAACAGCATTCTAAACCTGTTTGATTGGATATTAGGTTAACGACTTGTTCGGTAAATTTTATAATGAGTATTGAGTATTGGGTCATAAGACATTGCAAATTGAATGTGTAACAAGCAATAATTGTATGTTAATCTAATGGACAGTCTCGATTTTTAAATTTTATAAAGTTTGTATACAGTTAGTACAAAAAAGATTTATTTAATCTGTGTACAAAGGTTAAATATTTGCTAATTGACACCATGTTGAAGTAGTGTGTTATTGTAATCGAATGAAGTTGCAAATTTATTGTTATCATCCATGTGCTCACAAGACTGATTGCCCGAGCGATTTTCAAATTGACATTTTGATCCGTGTCTAATTTTGGAATTCAAAATAATTGTTTACATTCAAACTTGCTTTCAGATTTTAAAAAGTAGGTAATTATTTAGCTTTACCCCACTCGAAGAACTTTCTAAAAGTAACCCATGTAGGTGTACCGTAACATTTAATGTACAACTTAGGATGTTGTAATAATTAATGAATAGCTACCAATACTGCTATTCCTATTTTATGATTGTTTTAGTAGCATAAAATAAATTTATTGAAACTCTTCTTTGACTTACATCTAATCTAATGAGTCCAGATACATCTACAAGTATAACTCGGTACAACTGTAGCACACGCAACAAACGAAAAGCTTTCTAGGATTGTACGATCTGTCTTATGGTTGTAGTTCTAAAAATCGAAACGTACTTTAGTAAAATAAAGAGTAAAATGAGCTTACAGATCTAGATAATATAACAAACTAACTAAACTAAACAAATTTTTTGAAATTTCAGAGCCACAATGGCGCTTTATTACTTTGCCGCCCCTTTATCGGCCCAAAAATACAACTTAAACAACGCTTTCTTGAGTGTGAATTTAACCAGCGTATATCAACCAATCAAACATGAGTTCGACGTTGATATGGGAATGGAAGCAGGAACCGGTATCTCCTTCAAATTTTGAGGAGTTATCGGTATCCGAAGATGTAGTCTTATATGGAACAAGCCCGGAGTATTACAATGATAAACTTGATATCGAGTTTGCTGCTTGCGAGTCGAAAGCCGAAATTGCTACCAAACTGTTAGAAGGATTGGAACAACTTGAAGATTTGGAACAGTATATTGGAAGCGATATTCATGACCTTATTAAAGGCGGTAAGTTTCGGGACGCCGTTATTGCTTGCTTTGAGCAGTAGTATTGATTTGCCTATTTGAGCAGTAGTATTGATTTGCCTACTGCTAGACTGCTAGTCATTTTAACCGGTTTAACTTAGAGTACAGAATACGTATTGTAAACTATTAGTCGAGTGCTAACCACTTGTTGACTAGAAGGTGGTAAAACCAGTCCTTCGTCCACTCTGTTACGAGTTGGGTATAAGGCGACTATAAGTAGAGCAATGATAAGTCCCATTCTGCATTATTCTAAATAAAGACCAAAATTGATAAGTGACCGTTTTGTTCGAACTGCCGATTAGCAACCGGTCATGCGTCTTGGCTCACAAAAACTCAGTTTAAAGCCAGTTCGAGGAAAGCGGATTGATGTGGCCTTTCCTAAATTTTTTCAACTTTTGAAATTCGGATAAGATAAGCAACGTCACATTTGTTTAGTTTATCACGTTTGACCGCCTTTTTTTTGTATCCCATCTTGGCCAGCCTGTGTAATCCTCGAGAGGCAATATTTTGTTGACCTCGAGATCATCAACCTCTTCACAAGTTATTCGACTTTTTGAAAGTTCAAACTTGCAGAAATTTGATATCTAAAATGTTTGGCAGTTATTTCTAATTTATACACTTTTTTGCTAGTTTGTGGACTTGCAAAGGTGATTGGTGTTTATGGGCAATTAAATTTAAACGTGGATGGGACGGCCATGAGACTCACTTTTGTTTTGGTATTCTAATGAAACCAATTATTAAGGTGGGGGGAATTTGTTATCGCCTTGATATAAGATCACGTGTGTGTGTGGTGGGGAAACTCGTTTTAGATTACAATCCAAGTCGCTACTGTTTCTTGATGTAAAATTTTAACATTGGCTAGTTTCTTGTTGGATAAAGTGCGTGCGAGTAAATTTATTAAATTACGTGAACATATTGTTCGCATTTTTAACTGGTTGTTTTTTTGTTTGTGTGACAATAGTTGTTAATTTCGAATCTCGTTTGCGTTCTCAATGTTCGGCCGTACAAATGAGCGTTTTCACCGTCGTGTGTAGTAGCATGAAGTTCACATATCACTACACGTGGAATCGAGAAATAATCGTCAATTCTCAAAAATTAGTAAAGAGACGTTGAATTTTCGGTGTGCTTGGATACAATTGCGTTACTGCGATTTCTTAGCAAAAGTTTTGTAATCTAGAAGATCTGTTCGTTACTCTCTATTCGTCCATTGAACGATTACCTTACTACAATTCGCAAAATGGCAGTTTGTTTTGGTAGGTTATCAGGAAACTTCCTACTTGATACTATAAGTATGATTATGAAATGAGCGGAAGTTAAGTAAAATACGGTAGTACTCCACTAGGATTTGCCACCTGAAATAACTTTAAACTACACAAATTTCCTAAACGTTTTAATTCATAAGAAATGACGCAGTCTGATGTTTTGCTTAATTCTCAAATTAATATTCTACCAAATGTGGCTTTCTCTTATTTCTTCAGATTTCTACAAATTAAAATTTTTCCATTTGGTTGGCACAGTTTTTTTTACAAACCAACAATTTCTTATTACTTAATTTAAACTTAAACCAGCCTAAGTACTCTTGTAAAGTAAACCATTTTAATAAATTAATCTTTTTGAACTTTTGAAATCCCCTGTAGAAGATATCGGTGACCCCAAAATTGTTATCACGACAGTTTTAGAGCCGAGTTTCTTGCCTTGATTTTTTTATTTTCAATAATAATGATGCAATTAAGAACTGTTTATTGATTGTTGATCTCATTAAATTAATGTTGCAAGATAATTGTTGAAAAATTGAATAATTTAAATCAATAAAGTAACCATGTCCAGCGGTTTTGGTCAAGTCGATGCAGTATCCACCTTCTAATTTAATTAACGTTACAAGTGATAGCTGCATAGATCAATTTTTTTTACAATTCTTATCGTTATGTATTAAATTTATGTATTTAATTGCAAAAATTATTTATATTATTTTTATGATAATAAATGCGAGGTTGCAAATTGATTGTATCAACAAGGCGCCCCTGTTTTATAGAAAACTGAAAAATAAGAGAAAAACCCCACTTGCTTTTCGCTTGTTGCATGAAAACAAAATTATTGGATGATTATTGTCATGTGTTCTTTATTTCTTTTATTCTGCTTGTGTTTATTACGATTCGAGGCCTTTCAATTAGAGTACTTATGAACCCGTTTGTAAATTTTTTGAACTTAATTCGAAAGTATATTCTGATTAATAATTGGACTTTGAGTTTCTTTATTTAATATTTAATTAATTAGAATACATTAGCATCGAGACACTCCCTGTTTCCACATTCATTTGTTTATTTCTTAGTCTTCAAGTGCTCCCTGAATCGACATGAGAAAAATTCCGATTTGTTGATTTATTATTATCTATTATAAATTAATATTCATAAGCAAAAAAGAATTCTATAGTTGCATTTTTGTACGTAATTAGATCGAGAATTAGCATACACGAGCGCTTTTTTTATAACGATTGTCGTAAGACGACACAAATGTGGAAAGCTTTCTTAATATTCCTTCCCAATTGATAAAATTTTACCATTTTATTAAGTTATCATCTCGATTAATTTCCTATGTGGTGCCAACAAGGACAAACCACGCCAATAAACACTTTCACTAATAATTCCAATGATAATCGAAACCAGCTCCACTGTATATTATGTCTAACCTAAATTTGTTTTGCATTAAAATATTTCATTTCCTTTTAATTTTCTAAAGATATAAAAATTCTGCAAGGCGACAAAAGACCCAAACGAACGACCTCCTTTCCAATTTGCGATACATAACTAACTATTCGGCCTTAGAAGTTGCTCCTAGTGAATATTGACAAGCCTCTAGGTTCTAGATAAAGTCAAGGTTAATCGTGTTGATCATGTGATCGTATAAAATGAGCTAGAGAAGCTCATTTGAGCGCCTTTGAGCCAGCCACTTATGAAAATTCTCATGTGCTTCTCCACAAGCTGTTGGCCTGTTGTAAAATGACACTATCACTAGTTGCGTAAAAATTTGATACACTTTCTTAAATTTAGAATATTTACATAGTCGTTTTAACGCTTGAGCGACTACACCTGCCGTTTTTTTAAATAAGCAATAAGAAACTCCATATCCAGTTTTAAAAATTGGCGCCCACTATAAGTTACGTAAATTATGTTGAAAGAGGAAACATATTCAAATTTTCTTGACAATAACTATCGAATCGTTTTTTGAGTTTTGTAAAATCTTGGCTGTGAGAAAGCTTCTTGTAAAATGTGACTTCAAATGTCTGTTTATACAGGATGGCTCAATAAGAATGGGATACTGTTTGGTCTTAGATTCCTTAGCTTAAACGGGCGATTAAACCTTATGTATGTTGGTACAAATACTGCTGTTTAGAAGATTAGGGTGGTATTCTGTAAAAATCTGTTAAATTTTAATTCAACAACCTCTCAAAATATTAACTTTTGAACATACCTTCAAAACTGCATCCTGAAGTTAGCTCACGATACTGAAATTGTATGTTGTTTTTTGATTCGTACGTTTATGAATCTAGAAACGACATACAATTTCAATGGCTATTACTAACTACAACTTCTTCTTTTTAACTTCTTAACGGCTATACTTTTTACCAAGGTATATTAGGTTTAACGTCCAATGACCAAACTGTGTGCCATTAGTTTGTAAACGCCCTGTATAAATTTAAAAAACACGAATTTCAAAAAATGTACAATATTCTATTTTCATTTTTAGAGCCTTTTTCGAACTGGTTGGAAGAAAAAATGTTGCCCATGTTCGAAGACGTATCTCCGGCCCACGGAGCCGTAGCCGTCACTCCTGTCAAAATCGAGCAAGCCATCGTCCCCGACACTCAAATTCTCTTGCAAGAATTTGAGACAGTTTTAGATGCCGTGGAAATGACTCACGGTACTTTAACTCCACCCCAAAGTCCTCCATACAAACCATATTTGACCACACTCGAATCTCTAGTGGTACAACCCATCTATTCTGTACCCGAAAAACATTCATTAGGCGATGTGCTCGATTCGACCATCGACTTACCAACCACAATACAGCAAACTGACGTTGACCACGAAATGGCAGTTGTCGACGAGTTAATTCGAGCTCGGGCAGACGATTTAATTCAGTATCCTTCTTCGCCAGGCAGCAATAGTAGTAGCAGCAGCAGCAATTTTGGAGATTGTTCTTCTGATGATCCCGAATGGATTCCCGAAACTATTGAACCACAATCTGATTTTGAATTTTCGCTCAAACAAGCTTCCCGAAAGCGCTCTAAACCTTATTCTCGCGGTGCAAACGAAGATAAGAAGTCGCGCAAAAAGGAACAAAACAAAAATGCAGCTACACGTTATCGTATGAAAAAGAAGGCAGAAGTTGAAGAAGTTTTAGGAGAAGAACGAATTGTTTGTGATGAAAATACAAAATTGGAAGGTCAGATTACCGATTTGCAGCGTGAAATTAAATACTTGAAGGGTTTAATGCGCGATTTATTCAAGGCTAAAGGGCTCATCAATTAAAATGCAGTGTGATTTTTAAATACCAGGGAACGCTTGGGGGAAATTTTTTGTTTTTTTCAGGTTAGAGAATGAGGAAATGGTTCTAATTTCAACGCCAATTTGTCATTGCTTTTTTAATTTCTTTCCTAATTTTCTTTAACAGGTTAACGCCGAAGTGGTTATTATAATCGCTCGGCACTTACGCCTATTTATAATCGCCGTCATGCTTCATATTCTGGTGTACCTGCTATTATATGACTGCACATCACATTGAACTAAACAGTTCCATAACGAAACTTAAAAACATAGTTAGCAGGTATAAGCTTAAACCTGTCCTAAGCTCAGTTTGTACAATTCGCCTTTAGACTTACAACTTCAGAGCTGACGCTCGTATGTTACAGAGTTTTTAAAATGTAGTACCAGTTGTATTATGGGTTTTCCTTATGCTGTCCTGGGTATTTAAAAATCTGCCTGTTTAATCTCTTAGATGTTTTTTTATCATTGTTATACTAATGTAATGTTTTATTTTAGGACCTTAATTACGAGTAAGAAAGTTGTTTAAGCCACTATTTACTTATTTTTAAATAATGCGTGTAGCCTTATTAGTTTATTTCGATATTATGACGCTTAACCAGCCGAAGTCATCGAAAAGCTTGTATGGCATCGCATTTTATGTAGAAGTAGTTTTTATGTTTAACATAAATATATATATTCGTTTTTTGGATTAACTAATGAACAAAATAAATGTAGGTGCAATTAGCTTATTTGTGTTTCATTCATATCCATATTTGTGTAAAACAATCGTGGAGTTGCTAAAGTGTATGAGTACTTTTATATGTAAGTAATTACAGTGGCAGAGTGGTCGAACAACGGATTCAGGTCTAGATATTTTCGGTTTAAGACCGGTTGACACCACTAGATTTTACTGTGTCAAAATGACTTACTTGTCCCGGATGGTTCGGAACTCGCCTAAAGCCGTAAGTGTCATCTGGAAATAACCTCTACAGTTGAAGCAGAACGTTAAATACCACATGAAACAAGTTAAAGTGCAGAATCGGCCAAGTATTAATAAAATATTAAAGGATGTACTAAGTTTGTTGTTTCACACTTATATTATTTATTACATTATTAAAATTACATACAAATATCTCATTGACGTTACGTTGTTTATTAATAGCTGTAGAAACATTTTAATTGATAAGTAGATACTAATTTTCTTTAACATTGCAGTTTTAATATTCCATCAGATCTATACATTAGTAGGCTTGTTGGCTATCAGGAAAAAAACAAGTTCATAATTTCAGCTGAGAGTTTTCGGTTTACATTTTTTATATATTGGAGTTTGGAAACCCTATATCCAATCAAAAGAATATTAGTACAAAAAAATGTAATATGGTATACAAAATAATGATGAGTGATGAGCTTAATTAGTATAGAAGGGGATCTATTGTAACAAATGGGAGAAATCCATTTAAACTTTTTTTGATTTGAAGATCATATCGAGACTAAATATTTTAAATATACTTTTACGTACTCGTGAGCAACACTGCAGGAATGGTCTTTATACAGAAATTTAATTCTATTACTTAAACTGTATTTAATTTTACTATTTCAAATACCCCCACACTCGATTTTAATGATTCGATCCAATTATCATCCACAATTTGATTCATAGTAACTTCTTGGAAAACATCACTTCGACTAGTTTCAACAAAACCCAACTTTTCAAACATCTTTATACTAACTAGATTGCTTATCAATATTTTGGCAACAAATTGTTGCACCTTTAAATTTAATGCACCATGTAAAAGCATAAGCACCATCGCTTGCCAACCACGATGCTGTCCTCTAGCATTAGGTTCGGCTATCATGATTTCAACTTCTGCTACCATTCTATCGATATCGTTAGTAAAATATAAGTTAGTATCACCAATCATGGATTCTAAAAATGCCGATGAAATTCATTCAAGAGGTCATAAACGCCTTACCTATTTCATTTTGCGATTGATCGTACTTATGTTTGTCGAGAACTATGAACGTACATTCTACAATACAACAAAAATAGTAAATAAAGGTTAAAAGAGTTTAAACTTACTGTTCTCATCCCTCGTCCAAGATTCTTGCATTGAATATTCTTCCTGTAAAGTTAAAGGCTTTGAAGCAGTGAGCTCTTGAAGTTCTGTTGATTGCATCCATTCGTGATACCTGTTAATTATGTTTTACACGAAATAATCATGATAAATGTTTATATTTTTACCTTTTAACGTGTTCTTTACGATATGGTACTAATAAAACGTCTTTTCCTTTAATCGAAGTAAATTTATTGAGTAACATTTTAATTTAAGGTTATGTTTTTAGATCTATTGAAAATTAGACCGAATAAAATCGAATTATTGTTGTTAACTGTCAAATGTACGAATTTCAGGATTTGAAGAAATTTTGTTGTACGGTGGTTTAACTTAAGTTGTTGTTTTAGAGAAGTATAAGTTAAAAATAAAAGAAAAATGGGTAGACGATCAATTAATACCACTAAAAGTGGTAAATATATGAACCCAACAGATCAAGCTCGTAAGTATTTTTTAGGTTATTTAAAAAAATTTTTACTGGAAGTATGAGAGCTATTTTCTAATTATCATGTGTTTAATAGGTAAAGAAGCTAGAAAATTGGAACTGAAGAAAAATAAAAAGCAGCGGCAAATGGTAAGAGCCGCTGTTTTGAAAGGAAAGGATCCTAATCAAATTTTAGAGGAGCTGGAAAAAATAGACCAAATGGGTACTTTTCTTACTTAATTCTTAATTTTCACTTTAATACGAATCTGTATCTTTCAGAGTTTAACGTTCACCAACCCTCGCCCCTAAACGAAAAGGTTTTGAAAGATAAACGAAAAAAATTGAGAGAAACTTTGGATAGGGTTCTAAATATGTATGTAAGTATAATCTGATTTAGTTTAAAAGGAATCGTAAAATTGTGTTTGTAGCATCGCGATGAACCCGAAAAATGGTCGGATTTGAAACGTAAACAGACAGAATACGAGCATAAGCGCAACCAAATAGTGTCTTTTTACGAATCTGTTAAGACTGCCCAACAAGTGTCCGTAGACGAGATTCCTTTGCCTCAAATGCCCGAACAACCAACATCTAATGTACCTTCACAAATACCATTACCCGCCGAGGTACAAAAACCTCAACACACAATTTATTCCATAGCAACGGCATTGAAGTTACAAGCTTTAGTAAGATCATCTAGTAACATCATTTCGTTAGTTGATAAGTTAATTTTAGGGTCAACCTATAAGAGAACCTCCTGGGTGCCCTCCTGGGCCTGCTCCAGAGATTAATAGCGACGGCGAGGAAGTAGAACATGCTCGAGAGTTAGCTCGTAGAATCGAAGAGGCGGCCGAAGAAGAAAATAATCAAGAGCCATTAAATTCGGATGACGAATTTAGCGATCCCGAAATTGGTCCGTCAAAACCTACTTCGCTACAACAAAAAATGGTAGCTCTTTCGGGCCAGAACATAGACGACTTTATGAAAGAGATGGAATCTGTTCATAAAAAGCAAGAAAATGATAAAGACGACGAGAACCGTCCCAAGACATCCGAAGGTTTAGCTCCACCTGGAACCGACGTAATGGTAGCGAGTCAAGCACCAGTTTTACCAACTCTTCCCGTACCACCTTTGTTATTTTCTGGTTCATTAAGATTACCTCCGGGTCCCCCACCGGGACGGCCTTTGTTGCCACCAGGACCCCCACCCGGTTTACCGCCTAGACTTCCCCCGATACGTATGCCGATAGCTCCACGAATGTTGAGATTGCCAGGTCCACCACCTAACTTACAGGGACAGACAAATTTAGTGCTTGGCACCCCAAACGTATTATCGGCTGGACCTCAACTTGTAACTCGAATGGATGGTGGGAAACAACAAGGCGCTACTATTTCTGCCAAACCCCAAATAAGAAATTTGAGTGCCGACGTGACCAGGTTCGTACCTTCTGCTTTGAGAGTTAAGCGAGAAGACAAAAAGGCAAAATCGTCTAGTCGCATGGCATTAGTCAACGAACTCAAACAAAAGGAGATGATGGCACATATAATGAATGTGCCCAAACAACAAACTAAAGATGATGCGTATATGCAATTCATGAAAGAAATGCAGGGTTTGTTGTGAATAAGTGACTGTTTGTTGTATTTTGGTTTTAATGAAAAACAAACTTGCTTAGATCCATATTTTTATTCTTAAAATATAAAAGAAAGTTTTATTAAAAAATGTACTTTGAGTATTTAAAAATGAAATTTACAATGTTTGGGTGTCGCATTCCAATAAATACAGAGACTAGGCGAGGTGATGAATGATACATGACAATTATTGATTATACGATATGTAAAACTACCTTGGTGAAAAAATATTCATCGAGTTTGTATTTGCTCGTTTTCGAACTAAGCGTCCAGATACTGCAAACATATTTTTTTAGACTCAAAATTATTAGGAAAAAATCGTTTACTTACTGGAACTATCCTGTGGGGTTAAAGGCCTATCGATCACTTTTTCTAGCACTTGTAACCAGTGATCACGATCTAATTCGGTGGCAGCTGATAAGTTAAATATTCGATCTGGTGTGTGAAGCGTGAAGGAAAAACCTTGGTCTTTGACCCCCGCAACGACACCGATGCGAACACTATAACCATCCATGGCGTGACCTATGAAAATTTCTCCTTTGGGATGAGCGTCGAGAGGTTCATCGTGATACATTAATTTTCTATTGTCGAGTGTAAACCATCTCTTTTTAAAACCATCGCTAAGTCTAGGTCCGGTTTTCCATAGCCAACCTTCTTTGGCAAAATCTTCGGCAAGAAAGTTAATCAAATCCGCTTCGTTGGCAGATGGATAGGCAACTTGCAATCTGTGAAGTTTAGCGCACCTAATAGCCATATACCAGTTCGTTATAACCTCGGGGTCGTCGTGATACAAGTAAATATGCCTCGTAGTGCCGTCTTTTAAAAATGTGAGCTGTAACGAATTTGCGTGGTTAATTTTTTCAGGTGCAAAAACTACATTTAATTCGGATAAACGTAAAGTTGCTTTAGGTTCTTTATTTTCCCTCACGAAGTATTTTAACGTATCTTCCGCTTCTGATAAGACAAACTTTCGTGGATGATATCGACTGTCTTCTTTACCGCGTTTCATTAAAAACCCCGCCATATATCCACTGACGTAATTTTGTCTTTCTGGATAGCAAAATTCTTCTCTTTGGTATTTAGCACGAATCCACTGTTCAATTAGTACTTGTGGATCGTTTTCTTTAGGTCTCCTGTAACAGGGGGGAACGCGTTCCTCGTATTTAAGTTTGGCTGCTAAATTGCCTACTTCTTTCATACGTTCGACTTGAGAATCTTCCCAACGATCTAGCTTCAAATGTTTTACTTTACTAATATGAACACCCATTCCCCGATGTACGCCCGAACACCTTGTACATAGAAATATTCCAATATTATAAGATGCCCATTCTGGATCTACAATAATTAATTCGTTTCGCAATATTAAACAAATTCTAGCTAAAGTAAGCAAATAGTTGTTATGGTATACTAACTTCGACTTCCACAATCGGCGCAAACGCTGTTTCCAGGTAATTTTAATAATTCTAGCAGCACTCTTTCGTTTCTATCGGCCATTGTTTGAGAAACATTCAAGGAGAGAATATTCAAGTATAACAAATTTAAATTAATTATTTGCGACTTAAAACAAAACAAACATATTCGTCCTCCATTTTTAAAACTGTTTGATGTTGACTGTTGACTTGTTTTTTGACGTAACTAATTATTCAGTAGCGTAGCATATGCTTTTAAATATTTTAATTCCGGGCTCCAAAAACAAACGATTAGAGTCGCCGGTTCCGGTGATTTGCTTATTTATTAAATTCAAAACATCATTAATAGCTTTCCTGCAAACCGACATAAATGTTGAACTTTTAACACATTATTATGTTTTTACATACGAGAAAATTTTAGAAAAAGCAAAGAAGATGAACATCTATATATCGCCTGGACTAATTGTTCTCGAGTTTTATAATATTTATTTGATTAGGTATTAGTAAATACAAATTTTTAAAATATTAATAATAAATAAAAAGTACTTTCGATTCTTGTACGCCACTGTATTGGTAGAAAAAAAATTACAGGCGCAGTTTGTTTTGGAATCGAAATTGTCTAGTGTCAAAAAAACTCATTTAATTAAAAATCTAAATTATTCGAAGTGTTTGAAATACATTTTAAATACTAAAAATTAATTTATAATGCTTTCCGTAAGGCGATTAAATTTATCAGCAAGGAATAAGTTCTTGTGTGTTTTTCAGCGATCCTCACTAGGATCAACTTCTAGTGTCAAAGGTACATTTAAGGTACAAGACGATAAAGATTTTTTAGAGAAAGTTGAAAATAGTAAAGATCCAGTAATCGTCGATTTTTTTGCAACGTAAGTATTTGTTCGTACGGCATAATCTAACATTGCTAAAATGATAATTTAGTTGGTGCGGACCGTGCAAAGCATTAGAACCGAGGCTCGCAAATGTCGTTGCCAAGCGCAATGGGAGAATCTCATTGGCAAAAGTAGACATTGACTCGTTCGGGGAAATTGCTGCCAAATATGACGTAAGCTTCTAGTAACAATCGAAATATTATTTTATGCTCCAAATGTGTATTTTAGGTCGCAACCATTCCTGCTCTAGTTGTATTTCGCAATGGTAAAGTTGATGAACGATTAGTTGGACTTCAAGATGAAGATAAACTAGGAGTATGGGTGGATCAAGTCATCGACAAAAAATAAAAAGGAGGCCATGGATAGTCATATTAAGGATTTGGCTTGTATATAAATTAATTAAATAGTTTTAAAATTATTTTCACACATTTGCAATTTTAGTATTTCAGAAGTACTACTATGCGTGTTTGAATGTAGCGAGAATTGTTTAAATTAAATGTTGATTTACTTGTAAATTATTTTAAGTACTTGACGACGAAATTAACAGTTTGTAAATGGCAAAGTTTAGTAGAAATGGAAAGATATTGCGTATTACAATATTACGAAATTTCCTAGATTGATTTGCTTACTCATTTGCATGGTTTTGAGTTTTTACAACCTTTTAGAGAGCCATCTTCGGGCGAATTGCACAAGTTGAGGACAGAGGTTATGTTCTTGTGGTGATGCGTCGTGGTTATGTTTATAATTTACTAAATAAAAATTTAAAAATATCAGGAAAGGCTTGATGAGGTTTAATTTTTTGATGTTAGAATTTTCCGTAAATAGAAAGTGTTAAAGTTATAAAAATGTCGGCATTTAAGAAGGCATCAAAATTAAATCAAAAAACTCATAGAGAACGGCATCAACCTGAAAATCGTAAGCACTTGGGTTTATTGGAGAAACATAAGGATTATGTGAAGCGGGCTAAGGACTTCAATGATAAAAAAGCAACCTTAAAATTATTGCATAGACGTGCTCTTAACAAGAATCCAGATGAATTCTATTATCATATGATAAACTCCAAAATCGAAAATGGTCGTCATACAGAAAAAGTCAAGAAGAAAAACAAAGATACTCCAGAACAGGTGCAATTAATGAGAACGCAGGATTTGAAATATGTGGCGTTTAAACGAACACAAGAATTTAAAAAGATCGAACGATTGCAAGGGCAGTTACATCTTTGCAGCGTAAATCGACCAACTGAAAACACACACATTCGTTTTGGTAGTAATTTAAAGTTTACCGATTTGGAAGCCAACAAACATTTGAAAACTTTAGAAGAAATCGAGTTACCCGATGTGAATATTGAAGCTTTACAAAAAGCGAGTAGAAAACGTAAGCAAAAGTATATCGAGTTAGCTAAACGTGTAAGCAGAGAAAAAGAATTAACTCTAATTGAAGAGAAGATACGCATTAAGAAACATTTAGACAATAAGAACATCTTGTTAAAAGCTAAAAAAATATCCGGGGGCTCCACAACTTCTGCACCTGTTTTTCTATGGACATACGAAAGGAAAAAATAAGAATTTTGTAATTTCTTAAAATAAATTTTTGATACATATAAGTATTTATTTACTACATCTTGGTTTAGATTAATATTTAGAGACATTTCAGTAAAATAAATATGTATAAAAAATGAGGTTATAGGTTATACATTAACACTTGTTTGAATAGTGAAGTGAGGTTATGTTGTAAATCGGGCAATTTGGCCGAATTAGCAGTATTTTTGTAGAAAGTTTTTTAAAATGTGTGAAGAATTACAGTCGTCAGAATTAGGCACTCAAGAATATTGGGACAAAGTTTATAAAACCGAAGTTTCAAACTTTCGAAGTCATGGTGACGTCGGAGAAGTTTGGTTTGGTGAAGATATATCGGATAGAATAGTACGGTGGCTTAAAAAAGAAGTTGATTTAAATTCTAATATAGTAGATGTCGGTTGTGGCAATGGAATGCTTTTAGTTGATTTAGCGAGGCACGAATTCACCAACTTAACTGGTATCGATTATTCGGAAGACGCGATTGTTTTAGCACGTGAAGTTGCTTTACAATGTGAAACTGATATTAAATATACAAAAGCTGATATTTTAAATGGTGAATTGGATTTTAAATTTGACGTTGTAATCGATAAAGGTACTTACGATGCTGTTAGTTTAGGTGTTAATGCGACTAACGATCAAAAGTGTTATGTCGAAAAAATTAGTTCAATTATGAACGATGAGGCTCTGTTTATTATAACTTCTTGTAACTGGACAAAAGACGAATTAGTGTTGCAATTTAAAGATCGATTTGTGTCGCACGATGAAATTCCAACGCCACAATTTAAATTCGGTGGAAAAGTAGGGAGTGTCGTTAGTTCTGTGATATTTAAAAAAAAATTAAATTGATTGTTTGTACTTGTCTTAAGTGTAACTGTATTACTAGACTTTGTGCCATATTAAAACATGAACGAGGCGGGACGGTTATCTAGCCAGTGTCCTATCATAGATCGGCATACAGTTCATGAGCATATCGGAACACGATACGTCTTGATTGACATTCATGTTGCTATATGGCACAAAGTCTAGGAGATGTTAAAATTATATAAATGATTAATCCTAAAGGTTGCAAATTTAATATCTACAATTATTACAACCTCGATTAAAATAACCTGCCTAATGGAATCTGCCGAATCTCACAATTTTTTGTACATTCTGTAGCAGAATTACTTTTGTTATTTTAGAATCAGAGAAAATAGGGTAGTCGTGGAAGTTAACATTTTCCAGAATGTCAGTGAAAGAACGCTTAATTTGGGCCACCCGGTATCGGGCCGAGCGCCGAGGACATTGTTTGGTGTCCCTATATTTTGGCAGATACACTCAATGTCAAAAATTTCAGTTTACTACTTTCGTTTTCTTTTTGTCACGGACGGGCCTTGTAGGTATTGGCTTAAACTTTTACCCCCATAAGTTTTAAAAATTAGTTGACATATTTCCCGTCGGTTTTGGTTGCTTGGGTAAGTTAAATACCAACCTAATGAAAAAAGCATGGCCAATTCGGGTTCAAAGATATCGTGAATGGAGTATATATTTCATTCTGAAATCGTTACACTCTACGTCTTACGACGTTAGAAACACGAGTTCCTCCGAGATTCGGTTTATAATATTTGAATCGTAATGTATCCTGTTTATAGAAATGCAAGAAATAAATACGGGGAAGTCCAACTTTATGCAAAAACACTAAATATACATTTTTGCATACGCTTTGTGCTGCTGTTTTATGTTTGTAAAAATCGTTAATTCTTCCTGAACCGTCAAGGTGAGGTTAGAAATTTTCAATTTTTATTGCAAATTGACTTTGAACGAAATAAAAATTAATTGTGCGTTCATATTCGATATATTTTTCATTTTTCATCGTTTAATGTAGTTATTAGTTATTAAAGTAATGGTATTTTATGGTAACGTGGATATTGATTTTTATTTCATTTATGGTTATTACATTTCGTAACTTCAATTGATTAATTTTAGGTTTTTAATAATGAAAAAAAGTTAACAATAATGATTAGATAATTCTATAGTCATTATACTAATCATTGCAAATTCGGATGAAAAAGAGCACTCCCTGTTGTGTGAAATTAACTACTTAATACAAGACACCAAAACGAGGTTTGAAAGTAATTTTATATTATTTATTATATTTATAATAATTGTACATAATATAATGTATAACTTGGTTAATACGCGTTAATAGCCTAAGGACAAAATTATCCTGTGGCCTAAGTAGCTGAGGCGATCTAAAAAAAATTTAGTTTAACAAATAAAGCAATAAAGCATTTAGTTTAAATGTTAAAGGTCTTTTTAAAAAGTTATACTACAGATCGTAACGCAAAATAAAATACTGATTTTTCAGGTTGAGTTATGGAAGATTATTTTAAACAATTTGATCAAGATCAAGATGATGCATTGAATTTACAAGAATTCAAATCACTTTGCTCGAGTTTATTCACAAATTGCACATGCTGCGATAAAAAGTTCCTAAATGAAATTTTTGAAATTTTCGATAAAAATCAAAACGGTCTAATAGATCGTGACGAATTTATATTTTGCTGGAACGAATGGATTAAAATAATTTTAAATCCAATTTCCGCATTTTTAGTTATCGATGTGCAAAACGATTTTATCGATGGCACGCTGAGTTTAGCACGATGTAGCGCTAAACAAAATGGCGAAGATGTTATCGGGCCCATCAATAATTTATTAAGAACTGTGAATTTTAACAAAGTGTTTTATTCTTTGGATTGGCATCCGGAAAATCACATATCTTTCATCGAAAATATTGCTCAGAGAAAACTACATTCGAGCTGTTTAACTAAGATTGAGAACATAAAAACTTATGACACTGTCATTTTCGAAGGTGACTCGCCGATCAAACAAATAATGTGGCCCAAACACTGTGTTATGAATACTTGGGGATCACAGTTACACGACAATTTATTAGTTTGCGATGATGCTATAAAAGTTCGCAAAGGTGATTTGTCCGATGTTGATTTTTATTCCGCTTTCCGGGATAACGAGAAAAAATGCGCGACGCCTCTTGCAGATTATTTACGTGCAGAAAATGTAACCGATGTTTACGTATGCGGACTGGCTTATGATGTTTGTGTGGCTGCATCTGCCTTGGATGCTTTGGATTTAGGCTTTCGTACCATTTTAATTGAAGACTGTTGTCGAGGAGTCGACCTTAATAATATAGAGTTGGCTAAAGAGAAAATTATAAGGGAAGGTGGCGTTGTTGTTCAATCGAAGGAAGTTAAAGATATGGTTAAAGGAAGAAATCGAATGTTTATGTTGGGATATTCGTTGGCAATGAAAATACGCACTTAATTTTAAGTTTAAGAGATTCAATTATGCTTCGTAGATTTGGTGTATGGTACTTATTAGTTGTAATTTTTTGCACTTTCATAAATAAAATATTAATTTGTTGAACTTATGATTTTTTTAATTAAAAATGCTCAAATGAAAATTGGATTTAGGTTATGACTTCTGAGACCTCCCAACTTGGGTTATTCTTAAAAATGCACGTTGAATGCAGAAATTATTGCAGTCGACCTGTGGTTTAGAATTTAGTTTTTAACCCTTTAAACTAGGCAACCAAATATACACATCTTTCAAGGTCGAAATATAAAATTTTAATTCATTAGAAAACGCCAAAATCGAAAAACTAACAAGTTTTATGATTAATTCAGATTTGTAAAATTAAATCTTAACAACTTTTCTTTGTTGCGTATTTACCATAAATGAAACATCATACTAAATTTATTGACACTAGCTCTTCAAAGTTTTTTAACAATTCTTGGTAGTCAATAAATCACCTTTATTTAATAGTTTTGACGTTTTCCACTTTTTTAGAAAATCGTTAATATCTTCCGAGTGAAAGGAAGGATCAGGAAACAATAACGTATACCAAAATCTCGATACAAACGTTTTCAATATTTAAATTCCGCGCCTAAAAATATACGAAGTTTGACCAACCGTCAATAAAAAACAAAATTTATCGAAAATAACTAAATTCTAGCTATCGTCACTTATATTGTTCACATTTGGCATTGATGAAATTGGTTAATCATTAGTTTTAAAAATCTTGAATATTTAAATAAAATGTCTGATTGGGATACAGTAACTATTTTAAAAAAGAAGCAACCAAAAGCGTCGACATTGAAAAGCGAACAGGCTGTCAATGCCGCACGTCGCCAAGGAGTTCAAGTTGAAACACAACAAAAATGTGCGTGTCTTTAAAGCTCTCTAGAGGAACGTGCAATATTATGTAAATATCGATAATAATTTTAGGGGGTGCTGGTAGCAATAAACAACACGTAGCTGCTAAAAACACCGCAAAACTAGACAGAGAAACCGAAGAACTGCGCCACGAAACTATTCCATTGGAAGTCGGAAAATTAATACAGCAAGGTCGCCAGGCCAAAAACATGAGTCAAAAGGATTTGGCGACTAGAATTAACGAAAAGCCTCAAGTGATTACAGATTATGAAGCCGGCCGAGGAATACCAAACAACGTTATAATGGGAAAGATAGAACGAGTGATCGGAATAAAATTAAGAGGTAGAGATAGGGGCACCACCGTCGTAGCGCCCCCTGGACAAAAAAAATAGAAACCGGGGGGCAAATTTTTATTTCTATTAACTCAAATACATCCCACAATTTTTCAACTATAACTATTAATAGTTACGAATTTGTGAAACTGTAGGGCCTCGGAAGAGAGTTTTATGATGGTTACATGTTTCTATGTATAGTTACATCTCGAGTGTTTTGTTACTTTTATGGCATCGGTTTAAAAAATTAGAATTAATTCGTTGTGATAAAAGTCTCGACTCGCTCGAACATTTAATTACAAAATCACAAATTTTGTTATTTCAAACACTACAGTTTGTAGTTTACAAAATTTGTTTGAATAATATGGAAGCATGCGAAAGTAACAGGCCTACGATTTGGCCAAAAAGATACGATTTGCTTAACGAACAAAATTCTTGGAATGAGGAAATCTAAAACGAAATGAGCGACGTAACAGAGTGGAAGAGAATTATAATTTTGATTATTATTTTTAAGTTAATTTTTTTTATTTACTGGAAATGAAATAGCTTTTTCTTTTTACAGGCCATAAGTAAGGGACCCTCATGGCACCGTGGCGAAGTTTTTCAAAATTATTGGAACCCAGGTTTCAGCATTTTGGATTATATCTATGGAACAGGACTTTACTCATAAGAAATAGAAAAATTCCACAAATTTACTACTTCAGCTTTAATCAAGATTTAAATTTTTAAACGCAAAATTTCACGAAAAGAAGGTAACACCATTAACCGCTTCTGCACTAATTAGAACTTAACTAAAAATTTAAACTTGAAGATTTGTTTCAAATATAGAGTATTTCTAACAATATCAGTTGTACTAAATTTGTGGAATAGTCTTTTAATTGTTAATAATTAGTTTTTACCTATTTAAATGCTGAAACCTGAACACTATATAAACTAAATGTAACTGTTGTCTTAAATATTTACATTAATTCTCAATAATTGTTTAAAATGTTAAATGTAGTTTTTTTTACTTTCACCCTGTGAGTGTGAGAGACAATTATTGAAAATATGTTCTCCAATATACCTTTTAAGTTTTATTGACACGAATTATGTAAACGTTATGCAATGTTAAATATTTGTTACCTTTTCTCATTAAAATACCCATAGGGTAATTGTGCTGGGAAAACTACTTTCAGCTATAAATGTTGATACAGGCAGCTAATAATAGTAGTAAGAAACTTTCGTTACAATTTTGAGAATAAAAAAAACTTTATAAGTTTCATTTTATTAAGAAAAAAAATTTATTATAAAAGTGAACACTTAATCTTTACGTAATTCAAACTTATCTTTTTTGATTCCATCTTTGGATATAATATTAATTTCGATACTGTCTCCAGTATATATGTCGCGTTCGGCAGCCGAAACGAACACATCTTTTAATATAGCAAGGGCACGATCTAAGGCGATCGATCCTTCTTTCACATTTTGCATATTCTTCAACCCAACTTGGTTATCTAACAATGGCTGCAATAATGCACCAGCAGAACCACCCGCTCTATAATTAGATCTTTCGCAATGACCGATCGGATCGTAGCTGAACACGCAACCTTTACCCTCGCCGTCCAAACCAACCAATATATTCGAAATATAATAAGGAAAGAAACGCTTATAATAGAGCATGGTCGATAACATTTGAGCCGTTGCAGGTGTCGGCATAACTTTATTATGCTCTTGCTGGTACATCTGCATGCGTGCACTCAAAATACGAGTAAGAGTGAGCGTGTCGCACCAACATCCCGAACAACCGAGAATGGTAGTTGGAGACAATGGAAATAATTTGCTTTGCTCTCTGGTGTAAATGGAAAAGCCAGTGCTTAAACGTGTGTCGGCACCAATTACAACGTAATCATCTCCAGCAATTGCCACTATACTTCTGTAATACATGGTTGAATAAAATATCAATTAGGATCGTCAAACTTACCCTCCGTTATCGGCATACGGTGAGAAGTTGTGTTTTATCGGTGCCGCTGTTTCGTAATCTGGATAACTTGGGCGTAAATAACTATTTACCATAGCCATTATTAACAATAATTAATTTTATAATGCTCGCAAGTCAACTCACAATGACAACACAAAATTTGATTTAGAGTTAACCACGAAGTTAGCTAACCTCACGCTAACCTAATAAACTATTAGTTCGTATTTATAGCCAAGGATGGTGCTGTATGTACTAAACCGATTTAATTAAATTTCCCAAACATATTTTAGGTGCTATCATAAGTTTGATTTTTTGAATATTGTATGAAAACTTTAACTAGAAATTTAAATACTTTAAGGAAAAAGTAGGGAAGTTCGTACTTTACGTGTTGGAAAATATAGTTTATTTAAATTTGCCGCGCATGGGTATGTCAGGGTTGTCAGTTGTCACTTCGTCACTTCCTTCTTCCTCCGTCACTGGCGTTGCTGGTGTTTATAACCTTAAAACGTGTGTCTACTTTTTAAAAATTTAAAATACATTGTTTACTATAAATAGTGAAATATTTTAATTTTCGAAACGGAATTGTATATATTTTATTAATAAGTATGGGAAAATGCAAAAGACCAAGACAAAAATATCACCATAGTATCTCCAAAAGTAAACAAAAAAATGAAGAACCTGAAGATTTTAAGAGCGAGAACACTTCGCCACTATTATTACATCCTTCGAATGATTTATTTGCCGGATTAAACATTAATGTCGATAGCTTGCAAACGAACCTTTTAGATGACGACGCTAAGAGTGTTAAATCGTTCAAGTCTTTGAAATCTGAAATGCACGATGAGAAGTCGTTATCGAAAAAGGAAAAAAGAGCGTTACGAAAGCAAATGTTGCTTAAAAAGATTGATTTGGTGAATCAAGTTAGAAAGGAGAAATCGAAGAAAAACAAAAAAACTCGTAGTCCAGTAATGGGCGATACAAAAATGTTATTGGATGCTTTGCCATCTTTGGATTCTTTGTTGAAAATGCAGTCAAATGTTAAAAATCAAGTACCGAAAAAGAAGGCTGTCGAAAAGGCATCGAAGAGACAAAAACAAAGTGCTTTAGGGGTGAAGTTGTTTAGGAAAATAATGAGAAATAAAGAGTTTAAAAAAAATCCTTTCGAGGCAATATCCGAGCATGTAAATGCCGTAGTGAATTTTGAGAAGAGTAAATTAAGAAAGTGAGTTTTTCTGTAACAATTTTTTGTAAAAAGTTCAAATAAAGAATTTATTTGACTAATGTTTTGAATTTTTAAATTTTAGTTGTGACGAAGAGTTTAATTAATTAGTTACGTTGGACATACTTTTTGTTGAACTCCTGTTTTGCAAACTTTTCGTAACAGACACCTCTCGAACAGGATAAGTAAGATGTTTGTATAGAGAGGTTTTATACTTAACTTCATTACCTAATGCAATTCCAATTATTAATACATAAGTCAAAACTTATCAAATAAATGTAAATAAATAATTTATTTAGAGATAATAGTTTATACATTGGTTTTAATTAGTTTATGTTCAGATACTGTGAAACGGATAAGAATATCACAAGAATGCTTACTAGAAAATATATCATAACTTGGTTGTTTATTACTGATTATTTAATTTAAACTAAGTATAAGCAAGAAATTTAATAGGAATTAATGCAAGACACAATTTTAATTAACAACTTACTGTTTTGTACAATTAGCTTAAACTTAAAATGTAAGTAGTTTTGAATTTAAATATAAAGATTCGGTATGCCTGGTGCACACCAAATCACGATATCACTTCCATAACTTTTTTATCTTTTGAGGTACTGTGATACCATCTTTTACTACTAAAAATTTTATTAAATCTACTTTTAGGGAGACAATGTTTAAATTAATGCTCATTCTAATCCTGCAACTATTAACACACTCTGTAAAATCGAAATGCACTTGGGAAGACGAATTTTGTGCAACTTTAAAGTGTGTGGAACTAACATCTAAAAATATCAAATCAGAAGTTACCGTAGAACTTGAGACTGACGATTATTACACATCAGAATATTCTCTCGAAGAGGACGGATATACGCTTAGTACCAATTGTTTACACTTATCAATTAAAAGTTCTAACTTGGGGCAATTGACGAAAGATATGTTAAGCATAAAAAATCCTACAAAATACATGGAAATTCTTTTCACGAAAACAAATATCAGTTTTATCGAAGATGACGTTTTTAATCCATTCCAAAACTTACAACGACTACTTTTGGATCACAACTGCATTAAATCCATAAACCTGAATCTAAATAATTTAGAAGAACTTGACTTGAGTTACAACAATTTAAGCAAGATAATCGCAAACGATACAAATAAAATGGAGAAGCTCAAATATTTAAATTTAAACAACAACCAATTGAAATCGATCGGTAATTTATGCAACTTCCCATCGTTGGAAGACTTGAGTGTTGAAAACAACAACATAAGTGACATATCGGGAAGTTTTAATTGCACCAGAAACTTAACAAACCTAAATTTGAGTTTTAACAAAATTAAGACACTCAACAGAGATACATTTAATCAATTAACATTATTGGAAACGTTATTTTTAAACGACAACGAGTTGACTTACATGGAACAAAGTCCTTTCGATGCATTAGTCTCGTTGAGGTATTTATACTTGGAAAATAACCTTTTGAATACTATAAACAATACTAATTTCGTTGGTTTGAGAAATTTAAAATATTTATCTTTAGATAATAATCGAATAATTAGGTTTAAAGCTGACGTATTTCAAGACTTAATAAGCGTCACCAGTTTGACATTAGGCGGTAACTTTTTTAACGAGGTTTATAGAGAAAATTTTTGTGGTTTGGAAAGTTTAGAAAAACTCGATTTGAGCGGATTTAAAATACTTAATATTGAAAATAGGGCTTTTGAAGGACTTGTGAGTTTGAAAAGTTTGGATTTGAGTAATAACGACTTTTTCGAAGTAAACACGGGCGCTTTCGACGGATTAAAAAGTTTACTCGAATTGAAATTGGACAACAGTAGATTTTATTTGCAAAATAAAATTTTTTTGTCTTTAAAGAAACTTGAAAGTTTAACTTTAAAGTCAAATTCGATTTTTTCGTTGAATTTAAATGTGTTTTACGGTTTGGAAAGTATTAAAGAGCTCGATTTGTCTTCTTTAGGAATTATGGAAATTAATATGGGCTCCTTTAATGGTTTAGATACGATTCAGAAGCTTAATTTGAGTAGGAACGCAATTGTTGGTTTGCGCAAGGATAGTTTGATCGGTATGCCGCACTTAGAAGTGCTCGATTTGAGTCGTAATCATATATTATTTATTGAGCCGAATTCGTTTTACGAATTAAATAATGTTAAAACTATCTATTTGAGTTTTAATATAGTTGCTTATTTAGTCAAAGACTCTTTTAACGGTTTACGAAGTTTAAATGAGCTCGATTTATCTGGCTTAAGGATAAGGACACTTCCGAGCGGCGTTTTCAATGGACTCGATAAATTACAAAAATTAAATTTGAGCGATAATAGTATGACAATATTACAAAATCGAACTTTTTCTAATTTAATAGAATTGAAAGAGTTATACTTAGATGGAAACAGACTTTACGTTATCCAAGAAAATTCATTTTTAAATTTGCAAAATTTAGAAATTTTGACTTTACAACGAAATTCGATTAATCGATTGAAAAAGAGTGCCTTTAACTCCTTAAACAAAATTAAAAATTTAGATTTGAGCAATTTAACAATTGAAGTAATCGATCCGAAAGCTTTCGAAGGACTAACAAATTTATTGCACTTGAACTTAAATCACAACAATTTTTCTAAAGTTCAATCACAAGCTTTCAGTTCGTTGACAAATCTTGAAAGTTTGTCTTTGAATAATTGTAGTATTAAAGAAGTCGATTTAAACGCATTCGACGACTTAGGTAAAGTGAATTACCTAAATTTAAATTTTAATAATTTTTCAGTAATTCAAGGTAACACCTTCAACGGCTTATTGTCGTTAAAAAATTTTACTTTAATCGGCTCTCACATTAATCGAATCGATACCGTCGCGTTTAAAGGGCTGAATAGTCTCGAAACTCTCGACTTAAGTCGCAGCTACGCTCAAATTTTAAGTAAAAACGCCTTCCAAGGCTTATCCAATTTGAAAACTTTCAAATTGTCTCGAAATTTGAGCACGATAAATGAGTTTGCTTTCAACGGTTTACCTTCGTTTAAATTAATTATAAGTAACTTAAGTTCGTTGGAATTACAAGGCAATACTTTCAATAGTATGCCCAAATTGCACGTTCTAATTTTTGAAAATGTTAATTTCGATGTAATTAAAAGTAATTCTTTTCAAGGTTTGCCTAGTTTAGTTCAGCTTGCGTTTATTAATTGTACTATTGGAAAACTTGAAAAAGAAGCTTTTTCGAGTTTAAGACGTACTAGTATAGGCCAACGTAGTTATTTTAATCGCCTTCAATTTGATTTTTCTAATTTAAAAATTAACGAATTGGAGGCACAGACATTTTTAAATTTGGATTCAATGTATATTTTTCCAATGCGAACGCGAGAAATTATGAATATGTCTTACAACAATTTAGAAATTCTTCGCAACGACACTTTTGGAAACTTTAACAAATTGGAAACACTGCTTATTAATAATAATAAATTAAAAGTGATAGAAGTCGACGCTTTTAAGAATTTTAGTTTTTTAACAGAATTAGATTTAGCCAATAATAGTTTAAAATCGGTTTCTTACATTTTTTCACATTTAAAATCCTTAAGATTGCTCGATTTGAGCCATAACAACGTATCTCAATTAAATTCTAATTGCTTCCCAAATTTAACTAGATTGATTAGGTTAACTTTGACTAACAACGGTTTAAAAGTAATAACCGACGACACATTCGAAAATTTAAATTCTCTAAAATTTTTGATATTAAATAATAACAATATCGAAAATATTAACGATAAAATGTTTTCAAAACTGTATATGTTAGGAACGCTGAGTTTATCTCAAAACAAATTAAGTGCTTTTGATCCAAACGTTTTAGCACCGTTAAAATCTATACACCTAATTAATTTCAACTCAAATTATTTGAGCGACTTAAATGGCGAACTGCTTTTAAAAACCGCACCGCGTTTATTGTATCTTTTCATCAAAGATAATCAATTTACTTATAAAAAACAAGACAAACTAATAAAAAGCCTCCGATTAGCAAATTTGGGGCCAACGATATACTACGACGAATTGGACGAGGAAGAATCGTCTGAAGAAATAACCACAACAAATATTGACTTTGAAAATGTATGGAAATTAATGAACGAGACCGATAAGATAGTGGAAGATTTATTAATTAAAAAGCGCCACAAGTTAATTACACCCGAAGAGTTACAAAAAGGAGTTGAAATGTTGCATCGCGTACAGGATAAATTACAAAATAATCAAGCCAAACCTCAACCTCAACGTAAAGACTACTCCACTACCACCAGGGACGTATTTAAGATAATATTGTTAGTTATCATTATTTTAATTTTGATCGAATTATTGTTTGAATTCTATAAATTTGTAATGAACTTGCAACGTAATAATAGATTGCGCGAAAGGGAACTGTCTCAAATGCAGCTACTTAACCAAAATTTGTAAAAAGCATCCAATAAATTGTTAAACATTTTTTTACCTATCCTTACCTCAAGCGAATGATGCACTGGAATCAAGAGTAAAAAGTAAAAAGTGTATACGTCAGTGAAAATCTAGTCCAGTCACTAAAGGAAAATAAAGACACATACAAGTTTAGGAAACAAATATAGAAGTTCTTTTAGTGATGAGTTATGAGTTGAGAAAATTGCGAAAAACTGTCAATAAATTGTCTTTTTTAGTTTTTTGCTTATAACTTAAAAATTATTCACTTTTTGAGAAAAATACTTCAATACGAAAATAAACTATATTAAATTTTCTACAAATTATGTTTCTTGTGTTTTTTATTCAGACAAACGGTTTAGGCGCTAGAGCGCGTTCAAATTTGGCAAAAATTTCAAAATCGGCCAAAAAACTGTTTTTTAGTAGCTCGCTTATAACACTGAAACTACGCACTTTCAGAAAAAAGTGTTTCTATACAAAAATTAATTACATTAAATTTTCAAAAAATTCAGTTTCTTAGTTTTTTTTGTTTAGAAGAACGGTTTAGGGACTAGAACATGTTTAAATTTGGTGAAAATACCAAAATCGCTCAAAAAGCTCTTTTTTTAGTTCCTCGCGTATAACTCGGAAACTACGCGCTTTCAGAAAAAAGCGTTTTTATATAAAAATATACTATATTAAATTTCCTACAAATTATTTATCTTCGGTTTTTTTATTTAGAAGAACGGTTTACACGTTAGAGCGCGTTAAAATTTGGCAAAAATTCCAAAATTGGTTAAAAAGCTGTTTTTTTAGTTTCTCGCTTATAACTCGGAAACTAGTACGCGCTTTCAGAAAAAAGTGTTCCTGTACAAAAATAAATTACATTAAATTTCTTACAAGTTATGTTATTCAGGTTTTTTACGTGAGCCAGAGGTCTCTGTTTGTAGGACAAACAAAATTAATTATCACCATTTTTATTAATTTTATGGACTTGTTAAGGTTAGCCAAACGTTTCACGTTACTAAATTTCTTTTTGGGTTTCATTACAATTTTAAAAAACTTTGTATTTGAATTTCTTCGCTTAAGTCAAAAACTAAAAAAACACCTTGTTGGTAGATTTTTGCCAAACTTTAACGCGTTGTAGCGCCTAAACCGTTTGTCTGAAGCAAAAAACCCGAGGAACATAATTTGTAGAAAATTTGATGTAGTATAGTTTTACATAGAAACATTTTCCCATAAAGTGCGTAGTTTTCAAGTTATAAGCTAAAAAACTGAAAAGTAGCATTTTCTTACAGTTCTTTGCAATTTTCTCAGAACTTGTCACTGAAATATTCCCTTTGGGAGTTTTTGTATTCACAAATAACATAAATTCATCAAAAATGAAGAAAAATAGCCACAACAGTTCAGTTTGAAAATATAAAAACGTCAATAAAGGAAACTGGCAACGTAGCATAAAATTTATTAAATAAAGAAGTTACAAAAAGATTTAGAATGTTGGATAAATTACAAAAGAATCCTAACAAACTATAGACTCAAGTCGATCAGGTTGAAACTGCACATCAGTGGTAAACGGCATTTAAAATTTTATGCTGTAAGGGCAAGCTTCTAGAAAAAGTACCTACTTTGATTTGTTAACCTTTTTTGATTTGTTGCTTATACTTTTTGGTATTGGCACTGAATTTACTTAGAAAAAAAATCATAAAAGTAGTAGCAGTTCAAAATATGGAAAAGTTGCAAAATTGTGTTACATCATGGTTCTTCCTTTTCAACATTTTAGGCCAAAAAAGAAGAAAACTGGTGCTCTAAATTCCTCTCAAAAATAGCTTCCAAATGAGCCCTTACGCGATATAATGTTCCATTTAAAAAATCAAATGATGTCTTCGGTAGACGTCTCAACATTAATTCCCCGTACTGTAAATTTTCCGAACGGGAACAATTTCAAATACAGTTACTTAATCAAAATGAAGAATAAACTGCTCAAATTAGTCGTTTTTTAATTTCTAAAAACCTCACCTGCTGGAGCAAATTCCCATCTGCTCTTACCCCCTTTTATTTAATATCGCACAACAATGCGACCCCCCTAAGCGTCCAATGTCTCGAATTATAATCAGTTTCGAAATCAATCGAACCCACATATTTCAAATCAGTCCTCTGCGGTTTTCTATAAATTGGACACTCGTACAATTTTGGATCTTTTCCCGCAGTTGTGTTTATTGCGTAGATGTAAATAACTGGCATTTGTTCGTAGAGAACTTTTGCTTTGCTCTCTATCAATTTGCCCGATCTTCGATCTAAACTGGCGCCTTCTAAAAATAAACCGTGTATGTAAATGCCTTCGCCTGGCCCTTCTTTGATGTCTTCCTTATTGTAGCGTGTTATCAAATTTTGGAGCACTACGGAATCCAACGCCCAACCTTTGTGAGCTCTAGTCACGTCCTAAAAGTCATATGGTAATAAAAATTTTTTTTTGAAGAAGAAGATACTTATCTTTTAACTAAAAAACGTTTGAAGTGCAGTATGGATTAAGAAGTGCATTAAATCATAAAATGTCTAAAAATAAATTGCTAATAAAAATGGGGTGGTTTTGGAAGAAATTGTTACACCCACCTGTCTCATAGCAGTTAAAAAGCCCTGTGGGTTAAAAAAGCCTGTCATCCAAAATACGTAAGGTCGTCCATTAGTGCACCACGAACGGAATTGAGTATCTCGTTCCAATAATTCCGTGTACCAAAAGCCCAAAGTTGCGGATTCCCAAGATACCTTTAAAAATCAGCTTTGTTTTACACGAATCTTACAAACTGAATGCATTCTCCAATTTACGTAATACCCCAAGGGGATCGCTACTGGCAAATTTGAAGATTTCTGACTTAACAGATAAAATAACTTACAGAGAGCTTCACATCTCTACTACTCTTATGTATTTTTCAAAATTTCCTAAATCTAAGTGGGGGAGCTCTTTATAAAAGACTTACTTTTAACCATCTTTCGGGAATTCTAGCATCAAACATAGAATCAAGAGCAGTTCGAAGATCGTTACTCATAACAATCGTTCCATCTATAGCTAACTTAAGATCGCATAAAGTTGTATAAACCTGAAGTTTAAATAAATCAGAAAAGTTTTAATATTTTTACAAATCCTACCTCTTTAATAACTTTTTGAATTCTATCAATTTCCTGTCTCAAAAAAATATTCATGGGTAAAAAGGCGCCCATTCTTTGTAACGCTTCTTTGACTTCAAAACTGTTGTACTGTTTTGGTAGCTTTTCTAACATATCTTCGGCTAAACAATAGACTATGCTCTCGCGAGTTTCTCCACCGCCTCCTCCTCCTTCTTTTGGTTGTACATTTACAATAGTATCAAGAATTCCTGGAAAAAAATAGTTATCACCATGGAGTCAGGCCACAGTAGATTAAACTAGAGCACAGTTCTGGAGTTAGCTTTGCTTTTGTTTAGGACGGCATTGATTGATTTTATTTATCGCTTTTAGAGAAAAGTGCGTCTATATGAAAAAACTACATTAAGTTTTCTACAAATTATATCCTTTATGTTTTTTCTTCATGAGCACGGTTTAGACGCTAGAGGGCGTTGAAGTTTGACAAAAATTCCCAAATTGGCCAAAACAGATTGTTTTAGTTTATCGCTTGTAACTCAAAAACTGTGCACTTTGAGAAAAAAGTATTCTTATTAAAAAATAAAGTACATTAAATTTCCCACAAATTACGCATCTTAGGTTTTTTTCTTCAGACGACCGGTTTAGATACTATAGCGTGATAAAGTTTGACAAAAATTCCAAAATGGGACAAAAATGATTTTTTTAGTTTATTGCTTGTCACTCAAAACTGTGTACTTTGAGAGAAAAATGCTTGTATAAAAAATAATTTACATTAAGTTTCCTACAAATTGTGCCTATTAGGTTTTTTTTTCAGACGACCGGTTTAGATACTATAGCGCGTTAAAGTTTTACAAAAATTCCAAAATCGGACAAAAATAAATTTTTTAGTTTATCGCTTGTAACTCAAAACTGTGTACCTTGAGGGAAAAGTATTCTTATTAAAAAATAAAGTACATTAAATTTCCTACAAGTTACGCCTCCTAGGTTTTTTTCTTCAGACGACCGGTTTAGATGCTATAGCGCGTTAAAGTTTGAGAAGAATTCCAAAATCGGCCAGAAATGATTTTTTTTAGTTTATCGCTTGTAACTCAAAAACTGTGCACTTTTAAGGAAAAGTGTTCTTATAAAAAACAAAGTACATTATGTTTCCTACAAACTATCTCTCTTAGGTTTTTTTATGCCTGACGACAAAATAATGCATAAATAGGGAGTTTACATCTGGTATATATATTTTTTATAAAAGAATTTTTATTACCCCTAGAGTGCATTCTGTGGCCACATAAGCAACAACAGGAAGTAGGAATTATTGGTCTTGCGAAAAGATGAGGTAAGAAAGAAAAACACCGGAGAAAATTCATATGGTACCAGACCCGGAGAGTAAAAAAGCGAATGTCCAAGAGACAATAAAACCAGTAAAACTAAAGACGAAACAAATCACACAAGAAGTTGGATTACTAACAGGGAACAGGGCTTTGTCTTGTAGTCTCTGTAATAGTTATATCACTACTGAACAGCTTCATGAAGATTTTAAAATTATTAGGGTTAGAACCACAGAACCACAACCATAAAAAACGCAGAACTCAAACTCTGGAAAGCTCCAATTTATGAAGACATCCTTAACGTTCATACCAGCTGTAAATAAATTCAGTTTACCTTTAATTGTATTTATTTGATACGTAATATCTGCATTTCCATGCAAACCAAACACTTCGGGCGTATCAGACGCCGGTAAACCGTTGATGTAATCAACGTACCCTTGCAAATTTTTAGTCTGCGGAACTTTGTAACCTTTATAAAACTCAAAACCAGGTCTCAAGAGCACGTCGCAAAACCAAACCTATAAAAAACATTTTGACTAACATTTCTGAAAAAGTTTCCAGACTTACTTGAGTGAAAGTTATCAGTAGGCGCTTATCAAAGTCGTCAGTTACACGCCCACCGTACATTACTTCGCCCAACATGTAACATAGAGTGTTCCACGAGACGCCCTTTTTAGGATCCATGTCGTCCAAATGATTTTGCACAAACTGTACACTTGCAGAAAAATCTGCTTGATTAAACTCGTACGGTACGTTCCAACCTAAATCGTCAAAACGTTGCAAAATTAAAATTTTACTAGCAATAAGCTTACCCAAGGGGCCAAATTTTCTCCTTTCTTGAAGAACAGTGTGTAGGAAAGCAACCGCGTATAGTAAAGGCGGCCATTGTGGTTGAGAAGAGTAGTCTAAATAGTCTTGGGTCACATTTTGATAAGTTCGTTTCATGCTCGCCCTTATTCCTTGCGGAGGCTCGTTAGTAAACTTTATGGACATTTGCAAAAGTCCGATAGGAAACTGTTCGTGCACTTCTGTCGTAAGCCAAAGCCTAAACGTCTCGTGAGGCGTATCTTTATCCGAAACCATCATCATCGCTTCTGTGGCAAATGGTAGAGATAAGTGAACGTTTTGAAGCAAGACCCATCCGCCTTTATCCATCGACGACTCTATTGCGTCTCGGGCTACTACTTCTTGACCTTGTCCCATGGATACCGCTTTAATAGCTGAGAAGTTTGTTTTGTTAGTTGTAGGTTAAAACAAAATGGGGGAGCTTACGGAATTCTTTTAGTTTGGCCAAGGCGTTAATTTGTGGCGATGGGTCCGATCCGATAGATAAGATGCAAATCAATGGAATACCAGGTTCTGATTCCTTCCACGTTACTTCCAAGTCTAAAATTGGATTTTCTCCGTACTCTGGGCCTAAGGAATCTACAAGAGGAGGAGTTTTAAGTGGGTATGGAGTCATATTTTGGTTCGATACCTACCTATTAGGTATCTACGTGCTTGGGATAAAGTGCGATCGGGACTCCACGATCGAACGAGTAGTAATTTTCTGAAAACGTCTAAAGATTTTTGATATCCACACGGTATTTCTTCCTCTTCTGGTTTTTCCTTTTCGTACCATACTCGCCACTCCTTTTCGTTGTCTTCGATCTAAAGAAATAAAATTTACGAACAGATAAGAAAGTTACACAACATAAAAATTTATTCGTATCGAATATTTCACAACAAACTTCTTTCTCATAAACGGAAATTTACTAGACAACAGCGCGTGATAAAACAAAAGATAATTAAATTACTCAGCTTATTTTCTATTTTATTTCTGCATTTAGAAAAAAGTTGTTGATTGTGCGACAAAACGTAAACAAACTTAGTTTGTTATTGTGCAGAAAGCGCATGCTCACCCTTATTAAAATTTCTGAAAATGTTTCCAACTTTTGAATTTCGACCATATTTAGCCAAGTAATATCCAAAATCCATCTAAACGGCTTTGGAGTTACGGCGTTCAGATCCAAAGAAGCCCCGCCTTTAATAAAACACATAAATTCTTCGTGGGTTATAATTCCTTTATGCAAATCAATTTTCATAGCCATCATCAATGTAAATAGGGCCTTGTGTCGTTCGTATAAACTTCTTTGCGTGAAAGCCCAAACCTAGAGGCTCAAATTTTACACAATTTCAATACGGCGTGTACGACAAACCTCATGTGTGAGATACTGCAAAATTATGTTAATTCTCTCTTCGGTATCGCTGCTCTTGTTGGACTTTGTAATCGAATTATCGAAAATTCCCAAAAATTGTTTAAGAGAATTTTGATACATGATATTAACGTTGCTCATTTCGACGATCAAAAAATATAAAATCGAGCCTCTCGCCGCAACGGCCCTAAACTCCTCACGAGCGATATTGATCTTTCGTTCCGTGTGCACCGAAACGGATAGTTTCTGAGTCACCTCTTCAGAAGTAACCTTGGTCACTTCCAAAACAGAAATTAACTCCTCGTCGTCGACCAACGACCCCTGAGTCGAATTGAGACGGCTCAATAAATTACTCTCGAGATCTTTCATTCGGCACTGATTTTGCATCACCGATTCGAATAATGCGACTCGTTCGGCTTCCAAATCGGATTTCTCCATTAAAATAACTCGCCCTAGAAGTTGATCTTCCAGACCTAAAACCAAACAAAATTGGATTTCTAAATAAGGCGTCGTTTGAGTTTACCGAGCATGGTGACGGTGAAATCAATTATGGATGTTTTGGCGCTTATTTCCGGCGAGTACGGTGGGTTTGGGAGTTTGGTTGTTATGTACAACATAAATCCAGTGAGCACGTCACATTCTTTATCGCCAACTATGACTTTTTCGATAGAGCCGGATTTGATGAAATTTTTCTCTAAGACGTTATCTAAGACTGGATCCAATTCGACGTCGATATCTTCGATCAATAAAGGCCGTCCTGCAAGTGAGAAGTTAAAAGTGCACACTAACCAAAAGTTCACACCAACCTAAAGAAAGACAGTCTTCTAAGTGGTTTCTAAAATATTTGTGTTCCAAAGACGTTATTTGCAAATTATTATTCGCTTCCTTGTTCTTAATCCACATTTTGCCTTGCGTTTGAGGATCAATTAACAACGGATATGATCTCGCTTTAGTAACGATAAGAGCATTTTGGACAGAAAGCTCGTCATTTGGAAGTCCTTGTAAAGTCCACTGGGATATAGTGGAACTTTCCACAAGCATGCTAATTATATTGAGACTAACAGTGTACGGTATTTCGCGAGTTTCTAAAATTTGCATCCAGGTCTTGACCAAATTCGCTCTATATTCTTGATTGTACGGCCCACAATAAGACAAAAATCCAGTTGCTAAAAGAACGTCGCCCACGAGTCGGCCTGAAATTAGAACGGTAACTTAAAGTGGCCATTTTGGAAGGAAGTGGAGGAAATAAACCTAATTGTTCTTTAAAATCTTTGCTTTGTTGAGTCCATCTCACTTTTTCGCCACATAAGCCGTTTATTAAAGTGGTGGCGGTGTTCATCTTACGCAAACACGAGTTCGCCGCATCTGTCAGCTCTTGCATTTCGTTCACTGCTTTATCGTACTGTTGCTTTACTTGCAACAGGGACTGTTCCCTTTCTGCTAATTGACGTTCGGCTCCTGCCAAATCGTCCATTGCGATCTAAATAGAAAGAAAGGGGTTAATTTTCAGATTTGGTTTTTAAATCCCACCGAAATTCATTAGCGTTACCCACTGATGTTTTTTTGAAATGAGCATGTAACTAAGCCAATTAATTAATTTAATTACGACTGGGCATTTTTAATTCCTCTAATTATTTTAAGATATTTATGCTACAATTAACGTCATTTCGTATTCAATTCATGTGACTGATAAAACAGTAACGGGGGTCCTTTGATAAGAAGTTAGTTGCGCCATAGTTAGAATCATCATCATATGACTTTAAACGATAACAACTTTTTTCTGCTCGTAAATTTTTAGCTAAAAGGTTTGCAAATACAAATTAACAAAGAACAACCTTTAGTCTTGCTTCTTGTAACGTTAAGTTCGTTTTCAAAGGCAAAACTTCCTTATTGACGCTGTGAAAGAAGGACATGGCTTTTGTCCACGATAAAAGTCCAGCGACATCCCCGCATACGCGTTTTGCTGTATCCATGTTGTAATCTTCCATTTCAAAATACGGTTGTAAGAAATCAATCATTTCGTCATTTATCATATCTTTCGGGTAATTTTGAAGTTGGAGCAAGAATGTAGTTGAAGCCATCATCTGTAAAGATAAAGAGAATTTAAATAAAAATACTCGCGATTAGACTGTTTACGAGTAAGTATCGAAGGACTTGGGAAAGACATTGTTAAGAGGGGACTTTATTTTCAATTAATAGTGTAGGGCCTTGAAACAATGGTTTCGATCTTCTCTCTTTTACTAAGGCGAGTTTAGAAAAAATAACAGAAAGACGAGATCACGCTCACACCCAAGCCATACTCATTGCTTAATTTTTCGGACGGCCAAACGGCCTAATAATGATTTCTTGCATGATTTCCAGGAAATCCAATTTTATTTATTCGGTTACTATACGAATAATAGGTTAATATAAAAAAATGTCCTATTTGAACCTAATAGGGTCTCCTCTTAATTCAAAAAGTTATGATTTTTGGGAATGGGAATAATTTGCACTAGAATGAGCGTGACAGAAATAAGAAACTCTGCAGTTAACTCTCTTGTCGAGGAAGCCTTGAAGAATTTACGTTTTCCATCTCAAAAATGTCAAGCTGCGGGCCATCAATAGTGAGAGACGTGGTTTAGGGAAAAATTAAAGAGGAAGCATCTGTTGATGCTATTCCTTCAAGAAGAGACTAGTACAGAGAGGCTAGTAGGCAGGCCTTTTCAGAGAAATTCGAGGTCCAGAGAAAATAATATTTTAGAGGCCCTCCTAAGGTACGGTTTTACCTTAGAATGGAAAGGTCAAACGGCTTAAAATGAAGTTCAGAAATTTTAGTAGCGATTGATAGTGTTCCACCTCAAAAACGTGAAGCTACGGGCCAGCAATAGTGAGAGACGTGGTTTGGGGAAAAATTAAAGAGGAAACATCTGTTGATGCTCTTCCTTCAAGAAGAGATTAGCAGGTAGGCTCTTTCAGTGAAATGCGAGGCTTGGGGAAAATAATATTTTAGAGGCCCTCCTAAGGTACTGTTTTACCTTAGAATGGAAAGGTCAAACGGCTTAAAATGAAGTTCAGAAATTTTAGTAGCGATTAATAGTGTTCCACCTCAAAAACGTGAAGCTACGGGCCATCAATAGTGAGAGACGTGGTTTGGGGAAAAATTAAAGAGGAAACATCTGTTGATGCTCTTCCTTCAAGAAGAGACTAGCAGAGAGAGATTAGCAGATAGGCTCTTTCAGTGAAATGCGAGGCTCGGGAAAAATAATATTTTAGAGGCCCTCCTAAGGTACGGTTTTACCTTAGAATGGAAAGGTCAAACGGCTTAAAATGAAGTTCAGAAATTTTAGTAGCGATTGATAGTGTTCCACCTCAAAAACGTGAAGCTACGGGCCATCAATAGTGAGAGACGTGGTTTGAGGAAAAATTAAAGAGGAAACATCTGTTGATGCTCTTCCTTCAAGAAAAGATTAGCAGGTAGGCTCTTTCAGTGAAATGCGAGACTCGGGGAAAATAATATTTTAGAGGCCCTTCTAAGGTACGGTTTTACCTTAGAATGGAAAGGTCAAACGGCTTAAAATGAAGTTCAGAAATTTTAGTAGCGATTGATAGTGTTCCACCTCAAAAACGTGAAGCTACGGGCCATCAATAGTGAGAGACGTGATTTGGGGAAAAATTAAAGAGGAAACATCTGTTGATGCTCTTCCTTCAAGAAAAGATTAGCAGGTAGGCTCTTTCAGTGAAATGCGAGGCTCGGGGAAAATAATATTTTAGAGGCCCTTCTAAGGTACGGTTTTACCTTAGAATAGAAAGGTAAAACGGCTTAAAATGAAGTTCAGAAATTTTAGTAGCGATTGATAGTGTTCCACCTCAAAAACGTGAAGCTACGGGCCATCAATAGTGAGAGACGTGATTTGGGGAAAAACTAAAGAGGAAACATCTGTTGATGCTCTTTCTTCAAGAAGAGACTAGCAGAGAGAGATTAGCAGGTAGGCTCTTTCGGTGAAATGCGAGACTCGAAGAAAATAATATTTTAGAGGCCCTTCTAAGGTACGGTTTTACTTTAGAATGGAAAGGTCAAACGGCTTAAAATGAAGTTCAGAAATTTTAGTAGCGATTAATAGTGTTCCACCTCAAAAACGTGAAGCTACGGGCCATCAATAGTGAGAGACGTGGTTTGGGGAAAAATTAAAGAGGAAACATCTGTTGATGCTCTTCCTTCAAGAAGAGACTAGCAGAGAGAGATTAGCAGATAGGCTCTTTCAGTGAAATGCGAGGCTCGGGAAAAATAATATTTTAGAGGCCCTCCTAAGGTACGGTTTTACCTTAGAATGGAAAGGTCAAACGGCTTAAAATGAAGTTCAGAAGTTTTAGTAGCGATTGATAGTGTTCAACCTCAAAAACGTGAAGCTACGGGCCATCAATAGTGAGAGACGTGGTTTGAGGAAAAATTAAAGAGGAAACATCTGTTGATGCTCTTCCTTCAAGAAAAGATTAGCAGGTAGGCTCTTTCAGTGAAATGCGAGACTCGGGGAAAATAATATTTTAGAGGCCCTTCTAAGGTACGGTTTTACCTTAGAATGGAAAGGTCAAACGGCTTAAAATGAAGTTCAGAAATTTTAGTAGCGATTGATAGTGTTCCACCTCAAAAACGTGAAGCTACGGGCCATCAATAGTGAGAGACGTGATTTGGGGAAAAATTAAAGAGGAAACATCTGTTGATGCTCTTCCTTCAAGAAAAGATTAGCAGGTAGGCTCTTTCAGTGAAATGCGAGGCTCGGGGAATATAATATTTTAGAGGCCCTTCTAAGGTACGGTTTTACCTTAGAATAGAAAGGTCAAACGGCTTAAAATGAAGTTCAGAAATTTTAGTAGCGATTGATAGTGTTCCACCTCAAAAACGTGAAGCTACGGGCCATCAATAGTGAGAGACGTGATTTGGGGAAAAACTAAAGAGGAAACATCTGTTGATGCTCTTTCTTCAAGAAGAGACTAGCAGAGAGAGATTAGCAGGTAGGCTCTTTCGGTGAAATGCGAGACTCGAAGAAAATAATATTTTAGAGGCCCTTCTAAGGTACGGTTTTACTTTAGAATGGAAAGGTCAAACGGCTTAAAATGAAGTTCAGAAATTTTAGTAGCGATTGATAGTGTTCCACCTCAAAAACGTGAAGCTACGGGCCATCAATAGTGAGAGACGTGATTTGGGGAAAAATTAAAGAGGAAACATCTGTTGATGCTCTTTCTTCAAGAAGAGACTAGCAGAGAGAGATTAGCAGGTAGGCTCTTTCGGTGAAATGCGAGACTCGGGGAAAATAATATTTTAGAGGCCCTCTAAGGTACGGTTTTACTTTAGAATGGAAAGGTCAAACGGCTTAAAATGAAGTTCAGAAATTTTAGTAGCGATTGATAGTGTTCCACCTCAAAAACGTGAAGCTACCGGCCATCAATAGTGAGAGACGTGATTTGGAGAAAAATTAAAGAGGAAACATCTGTTGATGCTCTTCCTTCAAGAAGAGACTAGCAGAGAGAGATTAGCAGGTAGGCTCTTTCGGTGAAATGCGAGACTCGGGGAAAATAATATTTTAGAGGCCCTCTAAGGTACGGTTTTACTTTAGAATGGAAAGGTCAAACGGCTTAAAATGAAGTTCAGAAATTTTAGTAGCGATTGATAGTGTTCCACGTTAAAAACGTGAAGCTACGGGCCATCAATAGTGAGAGACGTGATTTGGGGAAAAATTAAAGAGGAAACATCTGTTGATGCTCTTTCTTCAAGAAGAGACTAGCAGAGAGAGATTAGCAGGTAGGGTCTTTCGGTGAAATGCGAGACTCGGGGAAAATAATATTTTAGAGGCCCTCTAAGGTACGGTTTTACTTTAGAATGGAAAGGTCAAACGGCTTAAAATGAAGTTCAGAAATTTTAGTAGCGATTGATAGTGTTCCACCTCAAAAACGTGAAGCTACCGGCCATCAATAGTGAGAGACGTGATTTGGAGAAAAATTAAAGAGGAAACATCTGTTGATGCTCTTCCTTCAAGAAGAGACTAGCAGAGAGAGATTAGCAGGTAGGCTCTTTCGGTGAAATGCGAGACTCGGGGAAAATAATATTTTAGAGGCCCTCTAAGGTACGGTTTTACTTTAGAATGGAAAGGTCAAACGGCTTAAAATGAAGTTCAGAAATTTTAGTAGCGATTGATAGTGTTCCACCTCAAAAACGTGAAGCTACGGGCCTTCAATAGTGAGAGACGTGGTTTGAGGAAAAATTAAAGAGGAAACATCTGTTGATGCTCTTCCTTCAAGAAAAGATTAGCAGGTAGGCTCTTTCAGTGAAATGCGAGGCTCGGGGAAAATAATATTTTAGAGGCCCTCCTAAGGTACGGTTTTACCTTAGAATGGAAAGGTCAAACGGCTTAAAATGAAGTTCAGAAATTTTAGTAGCGATTGATAGTGTTCCACCTCAAAAACGTGAAGCTACGGGCCATCAATAGTGAGAGACGTGATTTGGGGAAAAATTAAAGAGGAAACATCTGTTGATGCTCTTCCTTCAAGAAAAGATTAGCAGGTAGGCTCTTTCAGTGAAATGCGAGGCTCGGGGAAAATAATATTTTAGAGGCCCTTCTAAGGTACGGTTTTACCTTAGAATAGAAAGGTAAAACGGCTTAAAATGAAGTTCAGAAATTTTAGTAGCGATTGATAGTGTTCCACCTCAAAAACGTGAAGCTACGGGCCATCAATAGTGAGAGACGTGATTTGGGGAAAAACTAAAGAGGAAACATCTGTTGATGCTCTTCCTTCAAGAAAAGATTAGCAGGTAGGCTCTTTCAGTGAAATGCGAGGCTCGGGGAAAATAATATTTTAGAGGCCCTTCTAAGGTACGGTTTTACCTTAGAATAGAAAGGTAAAACGGCTTAAAATGAAGTTCAGAAATTTTAGTAGCGATTGATAGTGTTCCACCTCAAAAACGTGAAGCTACGGGCCATCAATAGTGAGAGACGTGATTTGGGGAAAAACTAAAGAGGAAACATCTGTTGATGCTCTTTCTTCAAGAAGAGACTAGCAGAGAGAGATTAGCAGGTAGGCTCTTTCGGTGAAATGCGAGACTCGGGGAAAATAATATTTTAGAGGCCCTCTAAGGTACGGTTTTACTTTAGAATGGAAAGGTCAAACGGCTTAAAATGAAGTTCAGAAATTTTAGTAGCGATTGATAGTGTTCCACCTCAAAAACGTGAAGCTACGGGCCATCAATAGTGAGAGACGTGATTTGGGGAAAAATTAAAGAGGAAACATCTGTTGATGCTCTTCCTTCAAGAAAAGATTAGCAGGTAGGCTCTTTCGGTGAAATGCGAGACTCGGGGAAAATAATATTTTAGAGGCCCTTCTAAGGTACGGTTTTACCTTAGAATAGAAAGGTCAAACGGCTTAAAATGAAGTTCAGAAATTTTAGTAGCGATTGATAGTGTTCCACCTTAAAACGTGAAGCTACGGGCCATCAATAGTGAGAGACGTGATTTGGAGAAAAATTAAAGAGGAAACATCTGTTGATGCTCTTCCTTCAAGAAGAGACTAGCAGAGAGAGATTAGCAGGTAGGCTCTTTCGGTGAAATGCGAGACTCGGGGAAAATAATATTTTAGAGGCCCTCTAAGGTACGGTTTTACTTTAGAATGGAAAGGTCAAACGGCTTAAAATGAAGTTCAGAAATTTTAGTAGCGATTGATAGTGTTCCACCTCAAAAACGTGAAGCTACGGGCCATCAATAGTGAGAGACGTGATTTGGAGAAAAATTAAAGAGGAAACATCTGTTGATGCTCTTCCTTCAAGAAGAAACTAGCAGAGAGAGATTAGCAGGTAGGCTCTTTCAGTGAAATGCGAGGCGCGGGGAAAATAATATTTTAGAGGCCCTCCTAAGGTACGATTTTACCTTAGAATGGAAAGGTTAAACGCCTTAAAATAAAGTTCACAAAGTTTAGTAGCGATTGATAGTGTTTCACCTCAAAAATTTCAAGCTACGGGCCATCAATAGTGAGAGACGTGGTTTGGGAAAAAATTAAAGAGGAAATATTGTTGGAGAACGACGGGAGGCCTGAATTTCACCATTGAATTTTTTCTATTCGTCCTCATTTCTCTCTTTGCGTTCTCCTTTATTTTTGTCTAGCATATATTGAGTTCTCAAGTTGAGGCTTCTTATGTTGTGAGCCCTGCCGCTTGTCCCCCTCACCACTGATAAGGCTTGTTAGCGAGTCGATGTGAGAGTGGTAGAATTGGAACTATTAACACCGTTTGGGCCGCAAATGCTTCAAGCCCCATGTCCAAGTAATTACTATTGAGCCAACTGACCGTGTTTTGGAGGACCAGCTAGTCCAGTCTAACTTAGTATTGGAATGAAGCCCTATTGATACGTTTTTACAAATAAGTGCATACCCAGTAGTCAGGGAAAAAATATACAGGGCGTCCCACTTGAGCTAGTTAATCATTGGTCGTTACTGCACCCTCGCTAAATTTACCTCTTCGTTGTGTTATTTATTTTTGGTAATTCAATTTTTCGATTACACTATTTATTCCTGAGGCAGCTTATTGAAAACAGATAAAATAAATGTAAATAATATAAATGCGTTAAGAAATTACAAATATACAATACAATTCTGTTTTGTGTAGCAACCCAAAACTCTATAAGAGTATCTTAATTATTGCAGACACGAAAGGTCATTTTATACTTTTCGATTTAAATTTAATTATAAAGATAAATGAATTAGTTTACATGTCAATTTAATTAATTATTTATAGATCAAAGAATCCGCCACTTTAAAAAAGTTCAAAATTTCATTACTCTATAATATCAGATACAGAGTAATGCAATTTTTAAAAAAACCGGTGTATCTAACAGTTTTTCTAAAAATACTTAGTTCAATTTTACATAACTATCGTATCTCTCCCTCACCACAACTTGTAAATATGTGATATCATTAACCCTGTGTCAAAGTTGATTAATAATTAAAAACAAATCCCCGATTAAAGATTAATATTCAATTAGTTCACCGACTAAAAAATACCATTTGTGTAGAGTTAATTTGATGTGATAGTGGTCTAAAACGAACTCGAAATGGTGAGTCGCCCTTAATATTTTCTTTTTTGAAATTATTTCAAATTATTTTTAGGCTCGTTTTCTAACTGCAAAAATATGCTTTGCGGTTTTTGTCGCTATACAAATTGAATCTGTACTGTGTCGTAATCAAAATTGCACATGGATCAACGACGGTACCTGCCGTAAACTTAAATGCACCAATTACGGCTCCAACTACGCAACACCAACGTGGCAAAACCACGTTAATCCATCAGGATTTAACAGCGGCAATAAAGATTGTTTCTCTCTTGAAATCGTACGTCCCGACGGACAGCTCATCAAAAAAATTGCAGTCGACAACAATCACCAACACTTTAAAGAAATTCGACTCAGTAATGGATTTATGAAGACCGTCGATAGTGACGCTCTCGGCAAGTTTGTTAACTTGTCCAAATTGCATTTGGATAACAATAAAATCGAGAGGGTCCGACTCGATCGTGGAATGAAAAATTTGCACGAATTGTACTTAAACAATAACAAGTTGAAGGACTTCAAAACAAACGATTTGCCAAACTCCGACCAACTTCACCTTTTGGACGTGAGCACCAATAGTTTAGACACCATTGAAGGTTTGACTTGCAAATATGTGAGATTGGAAGTGTTCATTGCGACTCACAACGAAATTGTCGAGTTGGGCAATTGTTTCCAATATAATCCCAAACTCGAAAATATAGATTTGTCGTACAACAAACTTAAGACGATTAAGAGAAATACTTTTGGTACATTGAAGAAGCTGGAAGCTCTTCATCTGGACCACAACGAAATTGAAACTATCGACGATTTGTTGGATTTACCAAAATTGCGTTACTTGTACTTGAACGACAATTCCATCACGTCCTTAAGAGACACTCTTTTTGATAACCTCAAGGATTTGAGACGGTTAACTTTGGACAACAACCACCTAACTAGCATAGTACCTGGCACGTTTAAAACTTTAAAACACTTGAAACATATCTCTTTGCAAGGAAACTCAATCGACGTAATCAAAAATGGCACTTTTTACGATTTGGAAAATGTGGAAGATTTAGATTTGAGCAATTTGCACATTAACGAAATTCAAGATGGAGCATTTGTCGGCATGAAGGACTTAAAATCGTTAGACTTACGTCACAATCCCATCCAAAAAATAAACGAAAATGGCCTAAAAGGCTTACCTCGTTTAAAAGTATTAAAATTGCGCTACAACAACTTCGAGAGTCGCTCAAACGTGTTCAACGGTCTGAACAAAATTCAAGAACTCGACTTAGAACCGACCGACATACCAACAAATTTATTATTCAACTCGTTTATTGGCCTAACAAACTTGGACTCGTTAGACCTGTCCAATTTCAACATAAAAACTATGGAAGTCGGCACTTTTAACGGCCTAAACAAAGTGGAAAAATTAAATTTGACTAACAACAAAATCGAGAAGATCGTAGACGACCATTTTGTCGGCGTGCCCAATTTGAAAAGTTTAGATTTGAGCAATAACGAAATCGGCGACGTTCAATCTCAAGCGTTTAAGGATCTTACCCAAGTTGAACTATTCGATATAACCAAAAACAACATAACTATGTTGAAGAAAGACATGTTTTTGGGCTTGAAATTAGTCAAACTTCTAGATTTGAGTTTCCAAAAAATTGTTTCGATCGAACCTGGCGCGTTCAACGGTTTGGAAATTATCCAAACTCTACTCTTAAACAACAATGCTCTCAACACACTAGTACCAGGCGATTTTGACGGCTTAGATGCGCTCTCAAACTTAGACTTGAGTTACAACTTCATCAGAGACATTTCGCCAAATACCTTTGCCCAGCTCACGAATTTGAACGTATTAAATTTGGCCCACAATCAAATCAACGTTATTAACCAAGATTCATTTGTTGGCCTAAACCAACTATTTTCGTTGGATTTGAGCGGAAACTACTTCAACGTGCTCAAACCTAACACTTTTAACGGCTTATCGTCTATCGAAAACTTAAACTTAATCAACTTAACCATCCATCAGATCCAATCTGGAGCTTTTAACGGCCTAGACGCTCTTAAAACATTGGATTTGACCGGAAATCCAATCAAGAGCTACAACGGCGACTCATTCATCGGCTTACCTTCTTTAATCGACTTGAAATTAAACGACGGAATTGCTTGGTTAAATGGGTCCGTTTTCAATCAACTTGGTGGTCTCGAAACTTTAGTCATTAATCACGCCCTCATACCCCAACTCAACGTCGACACTTTCAAAGGATTGACGAATTTGAAATTTTTGTCCATTAAGAATTCCAAACTCGCCGTAATAAACGCTAACGCTTTCGACGGTTTGGATAGTTTGACAGACTTGCAGTTCGAAAACGTTTCCATCGACATAATCAAGAGCAACGCGTTTGCAGGCTTAACGAGTATCAAACACATCAAGTCGATTAGCGACAATTGCGATCAAGATATTTTGAGCAAATTCGACGGTTATTATAGTTTTTGCAACATGTCGATTAAAGTCATCGAATCTGGAGCTTTTAACGGAATCCACGCATCGACAGAACCAAATGCGGAATCGTGGTTATTGGACCTTTCGAACAACGACTTGAGACGAGTCTCTGCAGATAATTTTGTCGGGGCCGAGCACGTCGCAACTATCAATTTGAACAACAACAAAGTATACAATGTAATATACGATTCGTTTTCAACTTTGAAAAATTTGAAACAACTAACGCTCTCTGGAAATAAAATTCCAAAACTTTTGGACGTTTTAACAGGATTGAGCGGTTTGGAACTTTTGGACCTTTCCAACAACGACCTGGATGATTTGAACTTGAAAGCGCTAGCACCTTTAACGTCGTTGAAAGTATTGGATGTGCACGAAAACAAACTGACTGCGCTGAGAAGCGACATTATCGTAAGCATGTTACCAAGTTTATCGACCATCGACATCAACGACAACTTGTTCGCTTGCAGCGACCTTCCGGACATTATGACCAGTTTCACGAACAAAAATGTGGAGTGCGTTAAAACGTCCAATACTTTCGAAAATAATTACGAAGGCGTCAGCTGCGTCGACGGAACGTCGCCCGTTCCATCTTCGTCTCCGTGCTCAAAGTCAGATAGCACCTTCGAAGAATTCGTCATTAAAACTAACGAATTAATGAAAAACTTAGACGAAGACACACCAGACTCGAGCTTCAGACATTTAGAAAGCTTAAAGGACAAAATAAATTCGAGATTGAGCCAATTAAATTTCACCAACACTCACAAAATGTTCGTCAGGGCCAATGCCGAAGAGAAGGATTCAACTCCTCGTTTTAATTTGTTTGAAATTTTACTCGTTGCAGTTTGTGCCTTCATCTGTTTGGGACAGTTAATTTTCTTCGTTGAAAGATATATGAGGAACAAAAGGATATTTTCGTTCAGAAGAACCGACTCCGAAATAGAATTGTTGAGCGGTCATAATGTAGGACCTAATTATGATTAAGTCATTCCTCAAGTTTTTTCTTTTTAATTGAGGCACACTCCTCTCTTTTGCTCTTCTTCTTGCTCGTCTACCCCGTTTCGTCCTTCTACCCCACCCCCACCCCTTAGCTGTTTTGAGTTTCGAAGATTTGTTTAATTTTTAAATTATTTTTAAAGTACCTACTAATTTTGTAGTTTATCTTTAATACTAGTAAAACTAACAGTTTAAATAGTTTTTTAGGTGCAATGTTCAGATCGCGTTCACATTGTAGAAATACTAACAAAATGCCGATGTTTATGTAAATGGTGTACTTGTTAACAAACAATAAAATTTTACAATAAAAATCTGTAGTTTCAGTAGTTTAACTCGTAAACATAAATAAGATTGCTTAGTAGGCTGTTTTTGGTTTGTGAGTAGTAGAGTGATACCAGCGAAAGAAGAACCCACCACATGACCAAAGCTACTACTGTACTACTACTTAGTACAACGAAATCAAGACAAACAGGAATAGTCACTAGTCACGTTTTAACCTGACATCTGCGACTACGTAATAATTGGTTATAACTCTAATACGGCACTCTCTACGATCGTTGCTATGTAACTGCAGTACAAATCCATTTCGCAACTTGAACGATAATCACGTGGTGGGTTCTTCTTTTCCTGGTATCACTATAAATTAAAATTCAAGTACTCAAGCGATTAAAATAACACTCGTAATGGATGATACCCCCAATGACGCGTATGCTAGCTAACCAGACTGTGGCATTTCGTTTTAAGGAGACCTCATACACAGCGCATTGATTTCTTCCGCTGTGGTCTTACAAGAGCCTCAAAAAACACTTTCTTGGGATATCTCGTGATAGCGTAATAGCTGGCAGGTAGGATGAAGCGCTTTCTAATCCTTTTTAACAATAAATATTTGAATTTTATTAATATCTTCTCAAAATTCCGAAAAGGTAAATTGGCCTTAGTTTCTTACTATGTACTTTTCAGCAAAACCTAAAACGAACCAATAAGCGCCTGAAAATGCTCCTGCGACTTAGTGACTCCGTAAAGGAAAATACTCTTTATTTTTTAAATTTTGATTGGCCCTCAGGCGCCCCGCAGAAATTTTACTGTAGCCTCTATCGCACAGTTATTTTTTTTTGGAAGCCTGTCTCTAAAGTGGCTACTTTTGGCACGCTTTTTAGTGTCAAAACTTGTACAAATTAAAAAAATTTTTTTTACATGTTTACAGGTTTACATAAAAACCCTTTTGGCACTGAGTAAGTCGTCTATAGTGTTACTTATGTTTATTTATTAGTGTAGTAGGTATTAACATTACCATGACCTCAACTCAATCAAATTACTGATACTGTTTCTTCCTGCTTAACATCCGTTTAAATAAAGAATAAAATAGATAAAACTACATTCACTTTATAATTAATAAAATATATAAAAATGTCCTCCTTAACATGGGCCTTTAATACGTTCTTAAAATTTAAGAACGTCATTAATGAGCGGTGACTCGAAGCGTTGGTATATTTTTGACATTTTGCATAATATAGGAAATGTTAAAAATATCAAAATTTTTTCCAAATAACCTGGTATTCATTTTCCACAAGGATTGTGCAATGTGCACATACCCCGGGTTGCATTAAGGAAACTTAAATATTTAAGTATTGCTTAACTTCTTAAGGCCCAGTTGTATAAACGAGCTAATCTGGGAGTCAGAGTTAACTCCATGATCTAAATATAAAGTTAAATCTTAGCGTAGATTTGATTAGGTTAACTCGTAGGCACTCGGTCCAGGGTTAATCCATCAATTTTTTAGAGTCGAATATATTTCAATTTAACTCAGAATTAGTTGTTATTTATGTTGAATTTAGGTTAATCTCTGAGTTAACTCTGACTCCCAGATTAGCTCGTTTATACAACTGGGCCTAAGAGTGTGTATCCATTTAAAAAATTTTGCCAGCCGTATCGTTATAGCGGTTTTTTAACAGCTATCAACAATCCATCTTAACGAAGGTTACCATCAATTGTATCTATAGAACATAAAACTAGTGTTAAATTATTTTCTGTCAAAGCTCTGTATAGCAACCTAACCTCACTTTATCATCCCAGCAGTAATACCTGCTATTTCTGTTATTCATTTTTATTGCTTATTCGAATTGATTTGATTTAAACAATTCCAACGCACCTTTTATTGCTTGTCTATTGAGATAGGTTTCATCGAGATACTAATTTATTTGCAACACCCTGTATATTTTTACATATTTTCGTCATTTCAAATATGTGTAGACACTATGCAGTAGATAATGTAAGGTAACACAACTTTTTTAAATATAACAAGTAGGAAGAACAGACTAGCATGACATAGTAATTATTATATAACGTAAAATGTATAAAATTAGCAAAGCCGGCACTGCTTCTTCGTTTACAACTCGATATGCTTACTGTAGGTTTTATTTGATTAGTTCTATCAAAAACTGCAATAGCAAAACACTAAAGTAGTAAATTGCTTCTAATACTGTATTACTTTTTGTAACAATTTATTGTCATTTTTGAGATATCGATATTGAATATTTGAAATTGTAGAAGGTATTCATTTTTTTATTTATTATTTAAACGCGGAATTTCAAAAAAAAATCAATTGTTTTAGTTACTGGTCTAATGGAGTTTTGGACAACTATAATAACTAACTATAATACTGAAATAATATCCAATCAATTTCGAATAGTTGGTGTGATCTACTTTATTAAGATTTTTGTCACCTCATCACTTTAATTTGAGTAAGTTGATTTTGTCAATTTTAATAAGAATATAACGTAAACAATTAAAAGTTTTGGTTAACCGTTAACAGAGCAAAGTGCCTTATAAAAATCATAAGAGATGGCATAATGATAGAGTTAATTTTTGAATTTTACGTTGAATACAAATTAATATCCGTCCCCTTATCGATTGCCATTTTACCACCTATAGGCCCGGTATTTCAGTGCCCGCGATTAAAGTCGGAGTTACCATAATCACGATTATTTTAGTCGTTAACCATCAAAGTTTTGTAATTTTGACCTTTAACTACAAAAATTTAATTACAAAACTTTGATGGTTAATCACAAATATAATCGTGATTAAGGTAACCCAGACTTTAACCGGACATTTAAATACCGGGTCTTAGTGATTTTTAAATAGAAATTCAGTAGACTCGCGATTTAATGAGCTATGGATATAGTGAACAGCTCAGTTTAGTGAAAATTTTTTTTTACACTGACCACCCTAAATAGTAAACAAGTGTGAAAAATTGTTCACTATATTTAGAGTGGTTAATGAATAATAAGAAGTTGGAATAATGACATTAATGAAGAAAGTGAAGAAACAGAATGGAAAATGAAGATGATTTAAATTCTGTTAATGCGATAATAAAGATATTTTTATATTTTGCATCTGTAAGATCGCTATTATAGCATCCATTTGCGTGTCGTAATGAGATTTAGCGTGCTGTAATAATTTTGGTAAAATTTGATGTTCAAAGTTGGTAGTAATATTTAATTTGAGATATTTTGTCAAATCGAGGAAAGAGAAAACGATAATTTTTGTAATTAACATGTTCTATTTTTTAATATAATAATTAAAATTAATTATTTAACGACCAATTCAAACTACAAAACAATTTATTTGAATTTTAAATTACGAAATGTCACTTTGCAATTAGTACTGCCAACCAGCCAACCATCACAAAAATCCCTAAATTTTAATATTTTGATTTTTTTCTTTGAAAATGGACTTTAAAAGGCGCAAAATATAAAAAATTGTATAAAGAACTCATTTCATAAGTCATTATAGCGATTATAGCACTCCTCCATTAAAACGCTCCTGGCTACGCCAGTCGCATTTTAAACTTGGAGTCGTGCTATAATACGTGACTTATGAAATTCGTTCTTTAATATACTATTTCGAAATAGTGAACAGCTGAATATAGTGAATATTTCCGGATTTTTTTCGTTCACTACGTATATCGCGAGTCTACTGTACAAAATACTGTCTACAAATACATAATTAATTATTTGAAAAAACTGGGACTGAAATATGTTTTCGAACTTTATTGAAAGCTCAGGAAGACCACTTCTTTACGAAATACTTTTTAATCTAGGTACTTAACGTTAGTACCTATATGATTAGATGCTACTTAAATTTAAAGAATCACCAACTTCATTTTGTTAAATACAATGAATTGTTTCGATTTTTAAGTGTCTTTGGCGATTTTGAACATTAGGAAGGATCACACTTGATAATTTCACTTAATTTTCAAAAAGTCGCGTGTAAATACAAAAACAGAATTTATTATTTAATTTTTTTTGTAGAACAAATAAGCAAAAATGAACATCTTTGTGAAAATGTTACTGTACATTTTTACACTCGTAACTACAGCAATAGGAGACGATCAGAAGTGTTTAATACAGCATGAAGGCCAAAGATATAACAAATACGGAGGTAATGATTGTAACTTGAAAAATATTGTATGTAGCAATATTACATTCCTATCCATGCTGGAAGATAACAATTCCGGCAACGAGTGTGGGTATTACTATTGCTCTCAATTAAGTATCAGTAATTCTAGTATAGTAAGTTTAGACTCCAATACCATCCCTATAAATAAAATATGTGAACTATTATATCTCAAACTGACCTACACCGAAATAGAAACTATAACAGACGACGCTTTCTTAGAATTTCCAAAAATACAAGAAATCACTTTAGATTTTAATAAAATTACAAACTTGGAATTCTTAGATTCTTTAATAGAATTAAGAGAATTAAATATGCAGCATAATAAATTAATTCAAATTAATGCCAAAGATTTTAGACATTTACAAAAATTGGCAATTATCAACATTGCACACAATAATGTGATCACAATTGGTAATTTGAGTTATAATTTGGAAAGTCTTAAAGAATTATATCTAAATAATAATAATATCGTTGAGATAGGAGACGTCTTTGGAAAACTACAATCATTGACAATTTTAAATCTTAGTCAAAACAAAATTAAATTAATTAAAGAGGGCACGTTTCGTGGATTGAATAATTTAAATTTGAATTTGTCAGGATGTGATATCTCTTTTATAGAGCCAGACTCTTTTGAAATAGACGATTTTGTGAGTTTAGATTTAAGTAATAATAAGCTAAGTTCATTTGAAGATAATTGTTTTCGAGCGAAGTCCATAAGAGAACTTTTTTTACAAAACAACCCTATCAATTTATCTTCTAATTCTACAATTTTGAATACAGACGATGGAATAAATTATCTCGATTTGAGTGCTTGTAGTGAGAATGTTACAATATTACAAGCTGATTTTTTGATGGTAAATAATTTGAATGGTTTAAAATTAACAGCTACTCGCATTAGCAGTATACATCCTCAAGCATTTACTCATTGCAATTCATTGAGACACCTTGATTTGAGTAATAACAAAATACAAATCATAAATTCGTTTACCTTTTCCCCGCTCGTAAACTTACAAACTTTAGATCTATCGAAAAATCCCATAATAGAATTGTTTGAGAATGCATTTTCTAATCTTAGAAGTTTGCACCGTTTTAATGTATCTGGAATAAATTGGATTGTAGAAGACCATCATTTTGAAAGTTTAAATCAATTACAATTTCTACAATTTGTTGATAGTAGAGATTTGCAATTAAAATCCAAGTGTTTCTCCCGATTAAATAATTTACAAAGTCTTAAATTTACAAACACTACAATTAAATCTATCGACACTGAAGCGTTTTTTGGCATGCGCATCCTTCCAGAGTCGAATTTATGTCAAAATCGAGTAGAAAATGTATATTCTTTAAATTTATGCAATGTATCACTTCGGTCGGTTGCAGCTAATGCTTTTAGTGGAACTTCCGTACGAATTATAAATTTGAATAACAATAACATAGAAAAAATCGAAACTAATGCATTTAGGGGCTTAAGAAGTTTAAACCAAATAAGATTGGAGAATGCTAATATTAGCTTCATCGATTCATTTGCTTTCAGTGACCTTTACTTTACTAGAATGTCTTACAATAATACGGGTATTTATTTAAGTTTTAATAATATCAACAAGATTTCATCCGATTCCTTTTCAAATATTGGCGATTTAAACATTTTAGATCTTTCTTTCTCCAATATAAAGCATATAGAGCCATTTTCTTTTAATAACCTGTCATTTTGCTATTCCGAAGAATGCAGTAACATAATTTATTTAAATCATAACGAGATTTATTCCATTCCAAACCAAACTTTTCGAAATATTTCAAATGTAAAAGTAATAGATTTAAGTTACAATAAAATAAATCATCTAGACTCTAATATCTTTAGCTCAATACAATTTTATTTCGATGCAGAATATAAGAGACACAAAAGTGCCATTTATTTAAATAACAATTTTTTAACAACGATAGATCCAGAAATGTTTCTACCTTTAACTAATTTAACAAAGTTAGATTTAAGTTACAATAATTTCACTGTAATTGAAGACAATACATTTATTAGCTTACGTAATCTCAGTTGGTTGAGTTTGGCAAATAATAATTTATTTAAACTATCTCCAGATTCCTTTGCAGGACTCAATAGTTTGAATGATTTATCGTTGTCAGAAAATGTTATTGAAGATTTCCCCCTAGGCACATTCAAGAATTTTCCAATGTTGACAAACTTAGAATTAGGACATAATCGTTTATCCAGATTTAAATTAGGAAGCTTTTCGAATTTAAGAAATGTGGATTCTTTAAATTTATCACATAATAATTTCGTTAATTTAGATGAAAGTACCTTTTATACTTTACATAATTTAAGGTTACTGAATTTAAACAACAATATGTTGAATGTTATCAATTATACGTCACTGTTAGATCACCTCTTTAAATTGAGTTATATTAGCATTAACGATAATAATTGGAATTGCAAGTTTTTGTTGAATATGTTAAAGGCTTTTAAGAACAGAAACGTTCAATATTTATACAACGCAACTCGTAAGTTCACCGGGGAAAATATTGATGGTATTTCTTGTAGCGAATCAGAGGAAAATGTAGAAGAATACACGACTGTATCGTCGAAACAGTTCAAAACGGGTAAATATTCAAACAAACTCGACTTTGGAGTAAACTTATTTCCGTACTACAATAACAAAATAAACAAATTTTCAAATCAACAGTCGAATACAACAAAAAATGACACTTACTTAAGTCAAAGTGTACTTAATCGTTTTTTTAATAATTCGAATAAATTATTATCCGCAGTTTACGAATTAATAAATGTCACTAAACACAAACAGCCGGAAAGCGAAAAAGAATCTAAAAATGATATAATAAATAAACTGATGGAAAACGAAAACGAAGGCACAGAAATAAGTAAGGAAAATACGAAAGAAATGCTCAAACTGCTCTCGAAACTTACGAACGATCGAAGCAATTTAAGTTCATCAAATAATAATTTCTCTGTTTATATGATTTTGTTAACTTCAATTGCCATGATGTGCTTAATTGGCTTCAACACTTATAAAAAGTATTTTTACAAAAATAAATGTAGTAAAAATGCAAATCAATCCTCAGAAATGATTCTCATAGACGCAAATTAATTTCCTATAGCCACAGAAGCCAACTTATTTGGACTAAAGTTTAAATTTTTGTACGGTATAAGATCACCTTTGTACAGTTTTCATTTGAGATGCTATTCTAGTTTTATCGGAATTTTTACAACATATTTTTCAATATTATTATAAGATTCGGCTAAAATTACAACATTTTTTTATTTCTGAAATGTCCACAAGATTTGAAGTAAAAATATGTTGTAAGTAATCACAATATTTCGTATGCTTGTATTTCAATTATTAAATACAATTTAGTAAAGATAATACACGCCATGAATTGGAACAATTCGTTTTTAAATTGAGTTTCGGAAAGGGGATACAAATTTATGACTTACGACGGTTTAAAATACCATAACTAGAGGTTAATTTTTATTGTACATACAGCTACAGCGTTGGCATTTATTGCTAAAGCGGCGATTGTTTGAGATATTTAGAAAATATTATTTGTTCCCCATTTCCACCTCTATAGAAATCAAAAGCACTCTTTAATGGAGGTGGGAACAGATAGGCGCTTGAAAGAGTAAGTATTAATAAAGGGCTCTGTAAATTTTTGTTAATTGTTATTTTTTCTTTACTTTAGGAAATTTTGATAATTTTACAATTTTACTATTATACCTACTAAAACTCAAATTCAGTCATGTAGTCCACGATACTTTTTCTCTTTCCGAATCACTACTGTATAGACAGTCACGAGACGTTTTAGCACGTTATTAATTTATGCCGCTCTATCTCTACTTATTTAGCGCTTAAATTGAGAAAGTAAATGTTAAGCTTTCTGTGCAATTGAAAATTGAATAACCCTAACCTAAGATCCAACCTATGAACTTTCAATAAATAGGTACGTTATAGCATTTTCTAAACAATTTTCATTATAAAGTGTAGAAATTACAAATAGTTTTGTAAAGGAATTAACCAATATACTTACCTACTACTTACTATTTATAATGGTTAGCTTTTAAGGTAGTACTACCGATACCACAAGTGTCAAATGTGTGCTTACTGTAATTTGACTTCCGTCGTATTTATATTTGGCAACGCCGCGTAAAAGCAAAAGAGACAAAAAATACCTTTCAGGTTATCGGTTTGACATGTAATGTTTGTTTACTAATGAAATGTCTGAATCAAACTTATTAAATGGTACAAAACGAATATTTCATTGGAAAAATAAAAGAGTCACTGAAAAAAGGTATAGAAAAATGTGAAACAAATAGCATTAGCCGTATTCTGTACATATTTAAATTTCGCGCGCGCCTAACCTTCTTGGCGGCGTTGCCACATGTAAGTTTTGTCTTAATTATTTATTAATTACTCTTATCACAAGCTCTAAAGTTAAGGTTTTATTAATACAGAAAATTCAATTCATTTTTTTCTTTCTATTGATACCAATTTCATAAAAATCTGAACGTCCAATTTTGTAAAATAAAATAAAATCTGTGATTTCCCATAAGGATCAATGTTAAAGGCAAAAATTTTTAAATACTTTTATCTTTTTTTCAGTTCTCTGTAGGCCTCCAAAAATTTAACTGGTTAATTATGATATTATAATGTACCAATATGCTAAGTTTCATTAAATTCTGAACGTCAATTCTAAAACCGGTAGTACTACCTTAAGCGATTTACTGTAATAATGTCTTTATGGATAAACTGTATAAATAAAAAATAGTTTTTCAGAAACTTACTGAGCGTTGATTATTTATAATTTTCAGCTACAATATTTACCTATATGAGGGGCCTGATAATTTGAGAATCCGCTTTTCTAATTTGAGGTACCCCTCAAGTGTCTACTTCCAAGTGACGTTTAAAGTTCAGAATGTCTATTTTCTATTCTCAACTATTTTTGAATGTAGTTAGTATGTCCAGACAAAAAATGGTTCTGTTATGGTCGTACTCAAAATGCAATACCAAATTCAAATCTCCTCGTTCTTAAAATCATTCTGACTTTGACCCTTTTGTATGAATTATGCGTTTTACTTATATAGTTGCTACTGGAACTCCTCACGCGAATGGGTAGATAGAAAGAATTAATAGATCTTCAACGCCTATTTTGTCAAAATTATGTGAGTCGCCTAAAGAGTGGGATCGTGCAATTACACAGGTGAAATTCGCAATTAACAATTCGGTAAACAGGTCGACAGAAGAAACCCCATTCCGATTATTATTTGAAATAAATCAGATAGAGACGATGTATAGATGATTCATTACGAATTAGTTTAGAATCACAAGGTTCGATTGAAAGAGAACTTGAGGAAATTAGGGAGAATGCGGTTGAGAAAATTGAATTAGCAAATATTTATAATAGAAAGTATTATGATAAGAAGCATAAGGTTCCAACTAAGTATAAGGTGGGTGATTACATTGTCATTAAAAATGTGGATGTAACTCCAGGAATTAATAAAAAATTGTTACCGCGTTTTAGCAGAAGACCGTATGGTATCAAACAAATTTTAGATCATGATCGTTACGTGATAATTGACCCCGAAGGTCAACAATTGACTGAATTGCCGTACGAAGGTGTAAGTTCGCCTGAAAATATGAAATCTTGGTTACCTGATGTAACTAAAACTTAAATTTTATTTGTATTGTTCTTGTTGTTCATATTATTTTATTGTAATGGCAGTTGTACTGTATTGTGTAAAATTAATTGTGAGACTAGACTGTGAGTCAGATTGGCCGAACTATAGTTGTTTAGTTTTTATTTATTTAGTTGTTATGTTGTTACGGTTAAGTTAGAGTTAGTTCCACTTATGTCAACGTTGAGGAAGCACGTTTTATTTAAGAGTCCTACATAATATTTGTATATCCTGTGTACGTTGTAATATTTGTGTGATATTTGCATTAAAACCTATTTGTAATTGAGAAATCGACTTCTATTTAAGATTCCTACATTTAAACGCAGAATTTAAAAAAAATCAATTGTTTTTAGATACTGGTCTAATGGGGTTTTGGAAAACTATATGAACTATACTGAAATAATATCCAGTAAATTTCGAATAGCTGGTGTGATCCACTTTATTAAGATTTTCGTTACCTCATCACCTTAATTTGAGTAAGTTGATTTTGTCAATTTTAACAAAAATATAACGTAAACAATTAAAAGTTAGTGTATTTCAAATAGAAATACAGTAGACTCGCGATATGATGGCTTGCTTGCGTTTTGAACGTTGGCGAAATTCCGGTCGTAAGCTTAGCTAACTACAAAGAATCAGTGTGACACATCTCTGCGACTTGGTCGTGGGGTTTAGATCGCAGCGTTCAGAATTCAGCAAGCGTGTTCCTCTAGACTTACCATTGAAACCGTGTCATGTACTGATATTAGAAGAGATAGGTATGAATTGAATTTTTATAATAAATCATAATAAAAATTTTCGACTGTCTGTAGTATACAGAAATGAAATTTTGGATTTACGTAATAAGTAATCATTAGGGCCAAATTCAAAAATCAAACTCACTCACACTTGTCTTAAGTTTTCGTTAGTTCCGCTCGCTTTCACATATATTCGGCATTCTAGCATTCTAAATAAAAGCACAAAACTCTACAAATTATAAATTTTATTTATTATAGGATGTAACAAAAATGAACTTCCTTGCGAAGATAATATTATGTATTTTTGTATTGACAACTGATGCTGCGATAGAAGATCTCCGTGGTTGTTCGATCGACTGGAGTTCAACAGCGTGGAACAACTTGAAAAAAATTAAATGTAGCGATATTACATTTCTGTTCTCGCTTGAAGATGACAATGCTTGTTCTTACTACGTCGAATTAAGTATTAATAAATCAAGTATAATAAGTTTAAACGAGAATACCATCCCTAGAAAGAAACTATGTGACCTAACTGATCTCAAATTGACTTATACTGAAATAGAAACTATAACAGGCGATGCCTTTGCAGAATTTCCAAAAATTAAAAGACTCACCTTAGATTTTAACAATATTACAGATTTGAATTTTTTAGATTATTTAGTAGAGCTAGAGGTGTTTAACATGCAACATAATAAATTAAGCCAACTTAAAGCCAAATATTTTAGACATTTGCGTAAATTAAAAATTATCAACATTGCACACAATAATGTGACCACAATTGGCAATTTAAGTTATAATTTGGAAAGTCTTAAAGAATTATATCTAAATAATAATAATATCGTTGAGATAGGAGACGTCTTTGGAAAATTACAATCATTGACAATTTTAAATCTTAGTCACAACAAAATTAAATTAATTAAAGAGGGCACGTTTAGTGGATTGAATAATTTAAATTTGAATTTGTCAGGATGTGATATCTCTTTTATAGAGCCAAATTCTTTTGAAATAGACCGTTTCGAGAATTTAGATTTAAGTAATAATAAACTCGGCTCATTTGAAAATAATTGTCTTCGAACGAGGTTTATAGGAGAACTTCTTTTACAAAACAACCCTATCAACTTATCTTCTAATTCAACAATTTTGAATACAATCGATGGAATATATTCCCTTGATTTGAGTGCTTGTAGTGAGAATGTTACAATATTACAGGCTGATTTTTTGATGGTAAACAATTTAAAGAGTTTAAAATTAACAGCTACTCGCATTAGCAGTATACATCCTCAAGCATTTACTCATTGCATTTCACTACTTATTCTTGATTTGAGTAATAACAAAATTCAAACCATAAATTCATTTACCTTTTCTCCGCTCGTAAACTTACAAACTTTAGATCTATCGAACAATCCTATACTAATAGAAGGGTTTGAAAATGCATTTTCTAATCTTAGAAGTTTGCACCGTTTTAATGTATCTGGAATAAATTGGATTGTAGAAGACCATCATTTTGTAAGTTTAAATCAATTACAATTTCTACAATTTGTTGATAGTAGAGATTTGCAATTAAAATCCAAGTGTTTCTCCCGATTAAATAATTTACAAAGTCTTAAATTTACAAACACTACAATTAAATCTATCGACACTGAAGCGTTTTCTGGAATGCGCATCTTTCCAGAGGCGAATTTATGCCAAAATCGAGTAGAAAATGAATATTCTTTAAATTTATGCAATGTATCACTTCGGTCGGTTGCAGCTAATGCTTTTAGTGGAACTTCCGTACGAATTATAAATTTGAATAATAATAATATAGAAAAAATCGAAACTAATGCATTTAGGGGTTTAAGAAGTTTAAACCAAATAAGATTGGAGAATGCTAATATTAGCTCCATCGATTCATTTGCTTTCAGTGACCTTTACTTTACTATAATGTATCAGTTTAATTATCATCGTTATAAATCTTACAATGATACGGGTATTTATTTAAGTTTTAATAATATCAACAAGATTTCATCCGATTCCTTTTCAAATATTGGCGATTTAAACATTTTAGATCTATCTTTCTCCAATATACAGCATATAGAGCCATTTTCTTTTAATAACCTGTCATTTTGCTATTCCGAAGAATGCAGTAACATAATTTATTTAAATCATAACCAGATTTATTCCATTCCAAACCAAACTTTTCGAAATATTTCAAATGTAAAAGTAATAGATTTAAGTTACAATAAAATAAATCATCTAGACTCTAATATCTTTAGCTCAATACAATTTTATTTCGATGCAGAATATAAGAGACACAAAAGTGCCATTTATTTAAATAACAATTTTTTAACAACGATAGATCCAGAAATGTTTCTACCTTTAACTAATTTAACAAAGTTAGATTTAAGTTACAATAATTTCACTCTGATTGAAGACAATACATTTATTAGCTTACGTAATCTCAGTTGGTTGAGTTTGGCAAATAATAAATTATTTAGACTATGCTCTGAGTCTTTTGCAGGACTAAATAATTTGAATGATTTATCGTTGTCAGAAAATGTTATTGAAGATTTCCCCCTAGGCACATTCAAGAATTTTCCAACGCTGACAAACTTAGAATTAGGACATAATCGTTTATCCAGATTTAAATTAGGAAGCTTTTCAAATTTAAGAAATTTGGATTCTTTAAATTTGTCACATAATAATTTTGTTACTTTGGATGAAACTACCTTTTACACTTTATATAATTTGAATTTACTGAATTTAAACAACAATATGTTGAATGTTATCAATTATACGTCACTGTTAGATCACCTCTTTAAATTGAGTTATATTAGCATTAACGATAATAATTGGAATTGCAAGTTTTTGTTGAATATGTTAAAGGCTTTTAAGAACAGAAACGTTCAATATTTATACAACGCAACTCGTAAGTTCACCGGGGAAAATATTGATGGAATTTCGTGTAGCGAATCAGAGGAAAATGTAGAAGAATACACGACTGTATCGTCGAAACAGTTCAAAACGGATAAATATTCAAACAAACTCGACTTTGGAGTAAACTTATTTCCGTACTACAATAACAAAATAAACAAATTTACAAATCAACAGTTGAATACAACAAAAAATGACACTTACTTAATATTAGCCGCAATTTACGATTTGATAAATGTTACTAAATACAAACAGCCGGAAAGCGGAAAAGAACCTAAAAATGATAGAATAAATAAACTGATGGAAAACGAAAACGAAGGCATAGAAATAAGTAAAGAAAATACGAAAGAAATGCTCAAACTGCTCTCGAAACTTACGAACGATCGAAGCAATTTAAGTTCATCAAATAATAATTTCTCTGTTTATATGATTTTGTTAACTTCAATTGCCATGTTGTGCTTAATTGGCTTTAACACTTATAAAAAGTATTTTTACAAAAATAAATGTAGTAAAAATGCAAATCAATCCTCACAAATGATTCTCATAGACGCAAATTAATTTCCTATAGCCACAGAAGCCAACTTATTTGGACTAAAGTTTAAATTTTTGTACGGTATAAGATCACCTTTGTACAGTTTTCATTTGAGATGCTTTTCTTGTTTTATCGGAATTTTTACAACATATTTTTCAATATTATTATAAGATTGGGTTAGAATTAACATTTTTTTATTTCTGAAAAGTCCACAAGATTTGAAGTAAAAATATGTTGTAAGTAATCAATATGTCGTAGACTTGTAGTTCAATTAATAAATACAATTTAGTAAAGATAATACACGACATGAATTGGAACAATGTGTTTTTAAATTGAGTTTCGGAAAGGGGATACAAATTTATGACTTACGACGGTTTAAAATATCATAACTAGGTTTATTTTTATTGTACAGCGTTGCCATTTATTACTAAAGCGGTGATTTTTTTGAGACATTTGCAAAATATTATTTCTTCCCCATTTCCACCTCTATAGAAATCAAAAGCACTCTTTAATGGAGGTGGGAACAGATAGGCGCTTGATAGAGTAAGTATTAATAAAGGGCTCTGTAAATTTTTGTTAATTCCTTTATTTTTTCTTTACTTTAGGAAATTTTGATAATTTTACAATTTTACTATTATACCTACTAAAACTCAAATTCAGTCATGTAGTCCACGATACTTTTTCTCTTTTCGAATAACTACTGTATAGACAGTCACGAGACGTTTTAGCACGTTATTAACCCTACGTTAAGCCCCTGTCAGACGATTAACAAATGATAACTCAATTAATAACAAGAAAGCTAAAGCGACGCAATGATCGTGTAACACCGTCACTTGTATGAAAAATATAACGAAACTGATGATGAAACGTGATAATCGCGCTAATAATAATAACGATAACCAAATAGAACACCGTCCTATTTTTCATTATTAAAAAAGAAAAGAATGCTAACTTGATCGTCAGCTGTCGACAACTAAGATTTTATTTACTTAAAAAAACGTGTTTTTTTCAATAATTGTTTTAAAAATTGTGTAATTTTGAAAATTTAATGGATCTTCGAGATGCAATTCGTTAAAGATAAGGCTGTGGGCACTTTTGTATTGTTGATCTCGGCGTTGAATTCATGGTCTCATCCAGTATCGGTGTTTATATCTTTTCTTTATTTGTTTGGCCGTAAAAATACTACAAACTACTGCAGAAATTGATAAGTGATAATAATATTACTTCCGACACTGAGGATTTAAGTTATTAATTTGGTCATTTTTTCAGGGGCTTGGCGCGTGCACTTTACTAACGTGTTTAGGCGCGTGGACTACGATGGTAGACCATTTTCTTATCTGAAAGAGTGGTTTTGAACATTTGGAAACAAATTTTTGAGAAAAGTGGTTCATTTGACTATTGCCCATCGTACAAAATAAGTTTTTAACCAACATTGCGTTTATTTTAAGAGATGTAATCAAAATACTCAGAATGGGCAATTTTAACGTAAATTTATTAAGGGTTGGGAATTTATTTATTATAACGCATTAAAAGTGATTTATAAACAAATATTTTTTAATATCCTCGTACTAGATAGCCCAAAGTAATAAAAAAAATTAAAACATCTAAATTTCTTCAAATCAAAAAAAAACTGTGATCGACCAAAATTGTTCGTTTTTATTCACTAAAACACGAAGTTCATATGTCTTTCGTATGGTCTTTGCAGGCATATTTGTAATATTTTGCACAAAACTTTCGACTGGATTTGTTCCTTTGTCGAGGACAAAAAGTGTAACGTCCAACATAATTTGCGGACCTGCCAGGAGAGGAGACAATAAGGCAATAAATTCTCAGTAATTCCCAGTAAAACGCAAACTCGCCGTCTCACTTCAGGTGGCAATTGTAAGACCCCCTGAACCTGTACCTCTTGGGCCTGTAAGGCCCTGAACTCGATTTGAGGCCACATGAGCTCCTATGCACATTTTTGAATAAATTCGCTTCTGTTTATTTTTTCTTCAGAGTGATTTGCGTTGTATACCCAAAGAGCGTTTATGTAGCGATGTTTACGCTTAGCTCAGCAAAATTTAAAAACGCCGTAATTCGAAAACAAGTGAAAATCGGAAAACAACTTTTGGGATTATTTTGTCTAATATTTACATGTAAACCGATGAGAAAATGTTGGGAGGTTCATAGTGATATTTTTGAAAATTATTGTTGAACTTTAAGGGGATTCCCTGAGTTCCCTAATAAAATTTACATTTTTTAATGAATTTTTGAATCTCTGTAATTATATTTAAAAATCTAGGAATAAAATAGTCGCATTAACAGTAAATAGCACGACAAGAAATTGTAACACGGTTAGGCGCGTGGACTACCATCGTAGACCACTCGCTTTTGGCGTGCAATAACAAAGGCAATGACCATTGTAGGGAATGTCCACTACTCTAATTCGTTAGAGACAAGTGTTTTTAGCAGCTATTGAAAATTACATAAATAATAATAATAATAATAATAATAGGTCTTTATTTAGCTTAAAAAACTATTAAACACCAACTCCAGATACAAAAAAAACTTTACATTTGCTTATTACATCACTCAAGGCAGATAACCAACGTTTACCTTTACTTGCCGTTTACAGCTGGCCCTGAACGACCCGAAATCAACAGCAAGCTTAATCTCATCAGGCAATTGATTAAACATTTTTAATCCCTTATAGTATAACGAGTTCTGCGTACCGGCCTTCTTGTATTTTGGAAGTCTAAAATCATCTTTATTTCTAGTATCGTGGCTATGTAATTCTCTGCTATATAACAATTTTGCCTTCATGTAATCCGGTAACAATCCGTGTATGGCTTTGTATATCAAATTTAAAACTCCCCAAACTGCACTTTGCCAAACACTCAAGAAATCCAGCCTAGCCAACATTACCTCAACATTAGTTAACTTAGAACATCCCAAAATAATTCTTAAAGCCCTGTTTTGCTGCTTCTGCAACTTTTTCAAGTCGCCTTCACTACTCATGAAGACTATGCTATTGCAATAATTGAAATAAGTCTCTATAATTGAGTGATAAACCAAAGTTCGAGCCTCTACACTCAACCTACCAGATATTCTACCCAAATAACTAATCTTACTACTCACTTTCTTCACTATATAATCTGGGTTACTGTTAAATTTCAACTTACTATCTATCACAATTCCTAAATACCTTACTTCATCAACTATATCTATCTTAGTATTATCTATATGTACATTAAGGTTATCCGTGTTAGTATTCGCTTTTGTTCCCATAATCAAGCATTTAGTCTTGGATACATTAAACAATAGTTTATTTGCTCTGAACCAATCCGCCACTACACCTAATTCTTCATTTATACTGTTTATGATCAATTTCAAGTTCTCGCCGGCCGCCGATATTAGAGTATCATCTGCAAATAGATGTATTTTACACAATTTTGTTACTAACACAATGTCATTAATGAAGACATTAAAAAGAACGGGACCCAAAACCGATCCCTGCGGAACTCCTAGATCGTTGATAATTTTTTCGGATTCTTCCTGACCGATAAATATAATTTGAAATTTACGAAAGTTATGATGGTTTACAGAGGCCTGGTCTACGATGGTAGACCACGCGCCTAACGGAGGGTTAATTTATGCCGCTCTATCTCTATTTATTTAGCGCTTAAATTGAGAAAGTAAATGTTAAGCTTTCTGTGCAATTGAAAATTGAACAACCCTAACCTAAGATCCAACCTATGAACTTTCAATAAATACGTTATAGCATTTTCTAAAAAAATTTCATTAATATAAAGTGTAGAAATTAAGTTTTGTAAAGGAATTAACCAATATATTTACCTATATACCTACCTACTACTTACTATTTATAATGGTTAGCTTTTAAGCGATTTACTGTAATAATGTCTTTATGGATAAACTGTATAAATAAAATGTAGTTTTTCAGAAACTTACTGAGCGTTGATTATTTGTTATTTTCAGCTACAATATTTATATGAAGGGCCTGATAATTTGAGAATTGATTTTGGGTAATTAAACAGTTATACACGTACAACAATAATCACATTTGTAACGTATAGAAGAAAATGGCAATCAGGTTATTTAAACGCTTTTCTAATTTGAGGTACCCCTCAAATGTCTACTTCCAAGTGACGTTAAGTTAAAAGTTCAGAATGTCTATTTTCTATTTTCAATTATTTTTGAACGTTATTAGTACGTGCAGACTAAAAAATGGTTCTGTTATGGTCGTACTCAAAATGAAATACCAAATTCAAACCTCCTCATTCTTAAAATCATCCTGATTTTGACCCTTTTGTATGAATTATTATGAGTTTTATGGTTTTACTCACAGCCGGTGACAAATAATACCCTAAAAATCAATTTAATGGGAGAATATTATTAGCAAGTGGCAAGTATTAGGTTGATGCATAATTATTATCCATCGTTTTTCTTGCGCCGTTCTTGTTGTTCGAATTTGTTTTGCTTTTGTTAAAATATAATTCTTTTATACGGTTATAGTTAATTAAAATGCGCATCGAAAACCATACACATAATATAATATACCACATTATGCTGTACCACTTCGAGAAAAGAAGGAAAGCTACTGAGTCATTTCGCGATTTTAACGATTTTTTCGGCAAAGAAACGATAAACGAAAGGGCATGCTGAGAGTGGTTTGTTAGCTTCAAAGATGGTGATACCAGCTTAAATGCTTAATTTAAAAAAAACGGCACATAATTATGCATCCACCTAATATTAGAGAAGTATCATTGAATACAAAGTACAAGATACTTCAAATTATCGCAAAGCCGGTTCCGTTTATTGATAAGTTATTATCACGAGGCACACCGACAGGGTTTTTGCTATGCAAAGAAAGGCGGTCAGAGTGGTGTGTGGTCTTGGCTTCAGGGAAGATTGTAGGAGCTCTTATATAGCTCACAAAATTTTAACGGTCCCTTCTTTGTACATTTTATCGTGCTTGTTATATGTAAAAGATAATTTAAAGGATTATAGCCATCAATCTGATAATCACGGGTACAAGACCAGGGGTAACAACAATTTGGAATTATTTTACGGGAGGATTTACAAATCAAGGAGCTCGATCAACTATTTCGCTCCTAAATTTTATAATAAACTCCCATGTAGTGTAAAAGAATTAAACCCTACTGATTTCAGGAGTTGTGTAAGATCATTTTTGTTTAAAAATGCCTTTTACTCCACTACAGAGTTTTTGGATTGTAGTGAATGTTGTATGTATTAATGTTAAATGGTATGTACCGAATTTTTGACGTGTGTAAATGCATCTGCATAACTGGCACGAATAAATTATTATTATTATTATTATATCAAAGGCCTGATAAATAATCTAAGAAATGAATTTGGGTAATAATGCCAAACACACAAAATCACAATATAAATAATAGTAAAACTTTAATAAAGCTATCAATTAATTTATCATTACATTGTTTGCTTTATCAGTCCGGATGATTATTTTTAACAAGGGCCGGATTTCAGTATACACATGTTTTTGTTCGAAATTTCAATTAAAGAACGAATGTTACCCTCTACAATTTACAATTCTGTCTTTCTTAACATCCGTTTAATAAAAAATTAAATAGATCAAAAATCTACACTTTAACATAATAAATATACAAGGCTACTCACAAGTATCTACATCAAAGATTAATATTTTCTTTTGTGTGAGGTGTGGAGACGTAAAAGTTATTAAAACACAAGGACCCACACTAAGTATTAAAATTTTTGACAGCGTTGCTAAATTTAAATGTTTGGTAGGTATATTAATTTCATTGTATTGTTGGATAGGTACTAATTATTTCACCAATTTTTGTATTTTTTAATAATGTGAAAACGTGTACTAGACGTAATGTAACGCAATTTTTGATAATTCGATGAGTAGGAAGAGCAGGTAGATAATAAATGATTATAAGTTATAACATTATAAAAATAACAACAACAAATAATATTAAGTAGGCGAAGCCGGTACTGTTGCACTATTTACAACTCGATATGCTTACTCTAAGTTTCATTTGATTAGTTATATCAAAAACTGTACTAGAAAAACACGAAAGTAGCTAATTGTTTCTAATATTGTATATTAATTCTTTTTACATCAGTGACGACTTTTTTATTATGTCGTTATTAAATATTTAATAGTAAAGAGCGTAAGTTGGTAGGTAAGTAATTAAATAAGGCATTTAAAAAGCACTTTAATCGTTTAGATACTGATTTGATGGGACTTTAGAAGACTACCACAACCATCACCAATAAAATTCCATCCACCCAATCGCCCAATATATGGTTAAAGTTTCTACACCTTAGTTTGAGTAAGTTGATTTCTTTAGTTCGAATTTTTGCGTTGAATCTTACTGATCTTAGGACCATGCTTGCTCGCGTTTTGACCGTTGGCGAACATGTAGGCAATATAAAATGCCGGTCGCAAGCTTAGCTAACTACAATCAGTTTGACACATCTCAGGGACCTTCAGAATTCAGCGAGCGTGTTCCTCTAGACTCTAGACTCTAGACTTACTATTGAAAAAACCGTGTCATGTACTCAGAGGCGGATTTAGAACTCACGAGGCCCTGCGCGCCTTGAAATTTTGGGGCCTTTTCAAGAATCAATTAGTAGCAGAGATGACTGGTAAATTTTTAGATGGGGTGGGGGAGGGGTGAAGTCTAAAATTGATGGTCTAATTATGTATAGCGCCGCGGGCGAAAATTTTGAATCGTTCAAGGTCAAACGGCTTAAAATATAGTTCAGAAATTTTAGTAGCGATTAATGATGTCTCCAAGAAGGTGTTTCACGAAAACAAAACAAAATTCTTTTGTCTTTTGATACTGCTTGGCGGACGACGCCCCTGCGGTCTCCTCACAAGCACATATTTTAAATTCAAGAAAGCAGTTTTTATCTATTTACATACATAAAATACAAAAGGAAATTCTAGAAACTTTACCCAAAGGTCTCGATAATCGATAAAATTTATTTCTTTATCCGTGCATTTCATATCAGGTTATCCGATACCCGAATATGCCAGTACATTGCCGTCACCGCGCGACTCTTGTATATTTTATCAGTCTATTATTGGAGGCCTTTTTACAATCCGGAAGTCCTGCGCAAGCGCGCAGAACGCGCACTGGTAAATCCGCCTCTGCATGTACTGATATTAGACATTAGAAGAAATATGTATGAATTACATTTTTATAATAAATCCAAATAAAAATTTCCGTCTGTTGTGAAATTTTGCATTTAAGTAATAACGTAATAAAAGTAATCATGAGGGCGAAATTCAAGAATCAAACTCACTCACACTTGTCTTAAGTTATACAAACTATACATTGAAAAATGAAGATAAATTATATTTTTTATAGGACGTAACAAAAATGAACTTCCTTGCGAAGATAATATTGTGTATTTTTGCATTCACAACTGATGCTGCGATAGGAGATCCCCGTAGTTGTTCGATCGACTGGAGTTCAACAGGGTACTACAGCTTGAAAAAAATTAAATGTAGCAATATTTCATTTTTGTCCTCGCTTGAAGATGACAATGCTTGTTCTTACTACGTCGAATTAAGTATTAATAATTCAAGTATAATAAGTTTAAACGAGAATACCATACCTAGAAAGAAAATATGTCATCTAACTGATCTCAAATTGACTTATACTGAAATAGAAACTATAACAGGCGATGCCTTTGTAGAATTTCCAAAAATTAAAAGACTCGCCTTAAATTTTAACGATATTACAGATTTGGATTTTTTAGATTATTTAGTAGAGCTAGAGGTGTTTAACATGCAACATAATAAATTAAGCCAACTTAAAGCCAAAGATTTTAGACATTTGCGTAAATTAAAAATTATCAACATTGCACACAATAATGTGACCACAATTGGCAATTTAAGTTATAATTTGGAAAGTCTTAAAGAATTTTATCTAAATAATAATAATATAGTCGAGATTGGAGACGTCTTTCGAAAACTGCGATTATTGAACATTTTAAATCTTAGTCACAACAAAATTAAATTAATTAAAGAGGGCACGTTTAGTGGATTGAATAATTTAAATTTGAATTTGTCAGGATGTGATATCTCTTTTATAGAGCCAAATTCTTTTGAAATAGACCATTTTAAGAGTTTAGATTTAAGTAATAATAAACTAAGTTCATTTGAAGATAATTGTCTTCGAGCGAGATCTATAGGAGAACTTCTTTTACAAAACAACCCTATCAATTTATCTTCTAACTCAACAATTTTGAAGACAAACGAGGGAATAAATTATCTTGATTTGAGTGCTTGTAGTGAGAATGTTACAATATTACAGGCTGATTTTTTGAAGATAAAAAATTTAAAGAGTTTAAAATTAACAGCTACTCGCATTAGCAGTATACATCCTCAAGCATTTACTCATTGCAATTCACTAAAAAATCTTGATTTGAGTAATAACAAAATACAAACCATAAATTCATTTACCTTTTTCCCGCTCGTAAACTTACAAACTTTAGATCTATCGAACAATCCCATAATAGAATTGTTTGAACATGCATTTTCTAATCTTAAAAGTTTGCGCAGTTTTCGTATATCTGGAATAAATTGGGTTGTAGAAGCCTATCATTTTGAAGGTTTAAATAATTTAAAATATCTACAATTTGTTGATAGTAGAGATTTGCAATTAAAATCTAAATGTTTTTCTAGATTAAATAATTTACAAAGTCTTAAATTTACAAACACTACAATTAAATCTATCGGCACTGAAGCGTTTTCTGGAATGAGCATCTTTCCAGAGTTGAATTTATGTCAAAATCGAGTAAAAAATGATTCTTTAAATTTATGCAATGTATCACTTCGGTCATTTGCAGCTAATGCTTTTAGTGGAACAGAAACTTCCATAAAAATTATAAATTTGAATAACAATAATATAGAAAAAATCGAAACTAATGCATTTAGAGATTTCAGAAGTTTAAACCAAATAAAATTGGAGAATGCTAATATTAGTTTCATCGATTCATTTGCTTTCAGTAACCTTTACTTTATTAATATGGAACAGTATAATGAATATTATGGACATTATAAAGCTTACAATAATACGGGTATTTATTTAAGTTGTAATAATATCAACAAGATTTCCTCCGATTCCTTTTCAAATATTAGCGATTTAAACATTTTAGATCTATCCTTCTCCAATATAAAGCATATAGAGCCATTTTCTTTTAATAATTTGTCATTTGGTGATTGCAAAATTGGCAGTAACAGCATTTCTTTAAAACATAACGATATTTCTACTATTCAAAACCAAACTTTTCGAGATATTTCAAATGTAAAAGTAATAGATTTAAGTTACAATAAAATAAATCATCTAGACTCTAATATCTTTAACTCAATACAATTTTATTTCGATGCAGAATATAAGAAACACGAAAGTACCATTTATCTAAATAACAATTTGTTAACAACGATAGATCCATACACGTTTTTACCTTTAACTAATTTAACAAAGTTAGATTTAAGTTACAATAATTTCACTGTAATTGAAGACAATACATTTATTAGCCTCCGTAGTGTCAGTCTCAGTTGGTTGAGTTTGGCAAATAATAATTTATTTAAACTATCTCCAGATTCCTTTGCAGGACTCAATAGTTTGAATGATTTATCGTTGTCAGAAAATGTTATTGAAGATTTCCCCCTAGGCACATTCAAGAATTTTCCAATGTTGACAAACTTAGAATTAGGACATAATCGTTTATCCAGATTTAAATTAGGAAGCTTTTCGAATTTAGGAAATGTGGATTCTTTAAATTTATCACATAATAATTTCGTTAATTTAGATGAAAGTACCTTTTATACTTTACATAATTTAAGGTTACTGAATTTAAATAACAATATGTTGTATGTTATCAAGTACACGTCACTGTTAGATCACCTGCTTGAATTGAGGTATATTAGCATTAACGATAACAATTGGAATTGCAAGTTTTTGTTGAATATGTTAAAGGCTTTTAAGAACAGAAACGTTCAATATTTATACAACGCAACGCGTAAGTTCACCGGGGAAAATATTGATGGAATTTCGTGTAGCGAATCAGAGGAAAATGTAGAAGAATACACGACTGTATCGTCGAAACAGTTAAAAACGGATAAATATTCAAACAAACTCGACTTTGGAGTAAACTTATTTCCGTACTATAATAACAAAATAAACAAATTTTCAAATCAACAGTCAAATACAACAAAAAATGACACTTACTTAAGTCAAAGTGTATTTCTTAATAATTCGAATAAATTATTATCCGCAGTTTACGATTTGATAAATGTCACTAAACACAAACAACCGGAAAACGAAAACAAACGAGTAATAGAAACAATTAAAGCAAATAATGATGAATTGCTCAAACTGCTCTCAAAACTTACAAATGGCTCTAGCAACTTTCCGGTAATTAATAGCAAATCAATTTCTTCTAAAGAAAGTCACACAAGTGACGCGCCAAATTTAAATTCGACTAATAACCCTTATTCTATTTATATGCTTTTGTTAATTGCTTGTATACTGTGCTTAATGGGCTTTAACACTTATAAAAAATATTTTTACACAAAGAAATGTAACAAAAATGCAAATCAATCCTCAGAAATGGTTCTCATAGACGCAAATTAATATCCGATACTCATTGAAGCCAACTTATATGTCGACTAAAATCTAAATTTTTGTACGGTATAAGATCAAGTTTATATAGTTTTCTTTAGGCACGCTTTTCTTATTTTCTCGGATTTTTCAATAATATTATATTGGGAGAAAAGTTCATATAAGAATTTAAGGTAAAAATTATAAATAAAATTTTGTTATACCTCATACCAGAAATTGTATTCAAATCGAGTTTATGTATAAAAATTTGTGTTTTTAAACTTAAATATTTTCAAAAGATCATCATTTGAGAGCACACTTTGATGGGGGTGTGAACTCATAAGCTCTTCAAAGAACATGAGCAATAAGCATGAATTGCTTTATTTTAGTAAATTTTGCTACTTTCTCTGTACCTACTGCTAAAACTCAAATTCAGTCATGTATTATATTTATAATAGTCGACAAAACTTTTTCTCTTTCTGCACTACTGTATTATTTTTACTGGTAATGATGATTTTTTTAAGCGAAAACGTTAAATTTTAACATTCGTTAATATTTTATTTTTTTAACATAAATATCGATTATAAAAAATCAAAAATAACGAGAATCACTAATCACCACTATTGACAGGGAAAAGGTATAGTAGTTGAAACGTTAGATTTGCAGTCACGAGACGTTTTGCCACGCATTTTTAACGTTAACTAAAAAATTTCGATATTCTTTATCTCTTATTTGACGCTTAAATGGAGAAGCAAAGTGTTAAGCTTTCTGCGCAATTGAACAACCACTCTATATGATTTCACGTATCAACTATCAATATAAACATATAGAAGTAATAAATACGTTTTGAAAAATAATTACACGACATATTTATGTACATACTACTAGTATATTACTGTTAGTTTTTAAGTGATTTACTGTAATAATGTCTTCATGGATATACTCTAGAAATAAAATGTAGGTTTTCAGAAACGTAGGTACTGAGCGTTGTTTATTTATTATTTTCAGCTACAGCTATACATCAAGAGCCTGATAGTTTGGGTGATAATCTAACCACGTACCACGCTATCAATCAGGCTATCGATTAGTTTATCCATACAACAATTTAAAGTGAAGGATAAAGGATAGTATCCTTCAGTACAAACTACAAGATACTATACTTTAAATTATCGCTAAGCCGGCCCTATTGATTGATAAGTCATTGTTGAGCCAACAACTTTCTTAATAACTAATTGTTCATTATCATTAACCAACAGTAACTCCATCATATTGTAAGAAGTAATAACTAATTAGTACGCGAAGTAATTAGATATTCATATGCATAGTGACATCGTCCGAGTGTTATTTCTTGAGACATTTTAGGATTTAATTTATCAATTATTAATCTTGATTTGTTCGATACTAAATTCTAAACTCGTAGAAGCGCGGGGAGGGGTCGAGTTAATTTAATGCATATTTAAGGTTATTTCTATAAGGAGAAGGAGAGAGCGTGACCTCCACGGGATCACAAGATGGAACATGAACGACTTATTAAATTATTGTTGTCAAAAGTTTCATTGTTACAGCTCAAATATTTTCAAACTAAACACCATGAATCTAATGCTCTATGTTTTTTCTAGAACTTACTCAAAAATGTTTCTCTTTTCGAAAATACTACTGTGCGTTATTACATTCTCATCAACTGTTGCTGTGAAAATCCCTGAGGCTTGTTTAGTGGAGAATGAAGATTCAATATATTATAACGAACACGATGATGATAGTACGTGCGACTTCGCAAAAATTACTTGTAGTGATATTGGATCTTTGACCTCATTTGCTGATCAAGACTGCGATAGTTATTGCTCCGAATTAAATCTTAGTAATACTAGTATAATAAATTTCAACGCTAATACCATTCCTATAGATAGAACATGTGGACTATTAATATACCTCGAACTTACTTACACAAACATAGAGACTATAACAGACGACGCCTTTTTAGCATTTCCAAAAATTCAGAAACTCACCTTAGCTTTTAATAAAATTACACATTTGGAATTTTTAGATTATTTAATAGCATTAAAAGAGCTAAATATGCAACATAATAAATTAATTCAAATTAACGCCAAAAATTTTAGGCATTTGCGCGGCTTGAAAAGTATAAACATTGCACACAATGATCTGACTACAATTGGTAATTTAACTTATAATATGGAGGATCTTCGAGAATTTCATTTAAATCATAATGACATTGTTGAAATAGAAGAGCATGTCTTTCAGAAACTACAGTCACTTAGAATTTTAAATCTAAGTAATAATAAAATTAAATTAATTAAAAAGGGCACGTTTGAGGGTTTGACAAGTTTGGCAGAATTGTACTTGCAAGAAAATGGTATTACACTACTTGAGTCATATTCGTTTAACGCTGTAACAAATTTGAAAATTATTAATTTGAGTAAGAATGTTTATCTCAATCAGATTTCTCAATTTACGTTTAAGGATTTGGGTCATGGCGTGAATTTGAATTTGTCAAGATGTAACATATCTTATATTGAGCCAAATGCTTTTGTAATAGACAATGTTGAGTATTTAGACTTAAGTAACAATAAACTAAGCTGTTTAGAGAACGATATTTTTCTTCGAATAAGTTCCATGAACAAATTATTTCTAGAAAACAACCCTCTAAATTTACATTCTATTGCAACAATTTTCAATCAAGAAAATAAAATAAATTCTCTTGATTTGAGTGGCTGCAAGGTAACAATATTAAAGGCGAATTTTTTGATGATCAAAGATATAAAGAGTTTAAAAATAACAGCTACTAACATCAGTAGTATAGATCCTCTAACTTTTACTTATTGTAATTCACTACTCAATCTTGACTTGGGTAATAACAGAATTCAAAGCGTACAATCGTTTACCTTTTCCCCTCTTATAAACTTACAAACTTTGGATCTCTCGAAAAATTCAATAATGAAAATATTTGAAAATGCACTTGATAATCTTCAAAACTTGCGTAGCTTTCGTATAACCGGAATAAACTTGGTTTTAGAAGACTACAGTTTTAAAAACTTGAACAAATTAGAAAATTTGGAATTTGTCAGTAGTAAAGATTTGCAATTAAAATCTAAATGTTTCTCCCACTCAAATAATTTACATAATTTTAAATTAACAAACACGACAATTAGATCTATCGACACCGATGCGTTTTTTGGAATACCCGCCTTGCCAGAATCGAATTTATGCCAAAATCGAGTAGAAAATGTATATTCTTTAAATTTATGCAACGTATCGCTTTGGTCGGTTGCATCTAATGCTTTTAATGGAACTATAACTCTCTTACAAAGTATAAATTTGAATAACAACAATATAGAAGTAATTCCAACAGATACATTTAAGGAAATGACAAATTTATTGCAAATAAACATGGAAGCTACTAATATTAGCTTCATAAATTCGTTAGCTTTCAGTAATCTTAAATTTAATAATAATGATGATTATTTTCCATCTTATGATAGGGGTATTTATTTAAGTTTTAATAATATCAAAAAAATTACACATCATGCTTTTTCAAATATTGTTAGTTTAGACTCTCTAAATTTATCCTTCTCCAAAATAAGGAACATTGAGTCATTTTCTTTTAGTAACTTGTCATTTTGCGGTCGTGAAGATTGTAATGGCGCAATTTCTTTAAATAATAACAATATTAATATTATTTCTAACAAAACTTTCACAGAAATTTCAAACGTTAAAGTTATAGATTTAGGTTACAATAAAATCAACGAATTAGACTCGAATATATTCAATTCGGTTACATTTTGTTTCAACAATGAGGCCAGACTAAAAAATTCTATTAACTTAAATAACAATTTGTTAACGAATTTAAAAAGTTCTACCTTTGACGGACTTAAAAATGTACAGGAACTTCATTTAGAACACAATAAAATAAATAAATTAGAGGAAAACGTTTTTAACGGTCTAAGCATGATGAAAACTGTGCGTGGAGATTCCATGATTAATCTTAGCGAGAATAGGTTAATAAAACTCTCAAAAGGTACTTTTAATGGTGTGTACAATTTAGGCATTCTGAATATAAATCACAATTTGTTAGCAACAGTAGAACCAGAAACGTTTCTAGCTTTGACTAATTTAACAAGTTTAGATTTGAGTTACAACAATTTAACTGTGATCGAAGATAATACATTTCTTGGATTACATAATCTGAGTTGGTTGAGTCTGGCAAATAATAATTTACCTAGCCTATCCTCCGAGTCCTTCGCAGGATTGATAAGTTTGAATGATTTATTAATGTCAAAAAATAATATTGAAGATTTCCCCCTTGGCACATTTCAAAATTTTCTAATGTCGCAAAATGTCGCTAATTGTAAACAATTAGGGCATAACCGTTTATCAATATTTAATACCGGAAACTTTTCAAATTTAGGCAATTTGATGTCCTTAAATCTATCTCGTAATAATTTGGTTGCTTTAGATGAAACTACCTTTTATCCATTGCATAATTTGACTTTATTGAATTTAGATAATAATCGGTTGTCTGCCATTAATTATTTATCATTACTTACTCATCTTACCAAATTACGTTACATTAGCGTTAATGATAATAATTGGACTTGTAAAGATTTGTTGAAAATGTTAACATTTTTTAAAAGACGAAATGTTGAATACTTACTATATAACGCAACTCGTAAATTCACCGAGGAAAACATCGATGGAATATCTTGTAACGAAGTAGAAGAATACACCACTATACCGTCGAAACAATTCAAAACTGATAAATATTCAAATAAACTTGACCTAATAGTTAAATTTTTTTCGTCTGAAAAAATAACGAATTTTTCAAGTCAACAGTTGAATACGACTAAAAACGACCAATACTTAACACGAAGTGCACTCAGTCAACTCTTTAACAACTCCAATAAATTGTTATCCGCAGTTTACAAATTAATAAATGGAACTAAACTGATTAATGAACCTAAAAATGAAATAATAGATCAACAACTGGTAAATGAAAACGAACGATTAGAAATAATTAAAACAAATACAAACGAAATGCAAAAATTTCTTTTACTGGTGAATAATACTTCAAATTATTCTGAGGAAATTCGCATCAAACCCACCCACAGAAATGATATTAATCGAAGCAGATTAATTTCCGACTTAATTAAGCAAGAATAATTGGGGTGTATTATAGGATGTTACTTAACAAATTAATTTGCTCTTGACTAAGTTTTAAGTTCCACTCGATTAAGTTTTGTAAAATAAAATTGATCGATTTATCGATAATTATCGATTAAAAGTTGTAGTTTAATTTTTGCGAACGCCACTAGACGGCTGGGTACGTTTTCACGACGTTATTGTAGACAACTTCGGCTTCCTCGATCTCTACTTATTTCGCGATGACGTCGAGAAGAAAAGTGCTAAATTTGGCTCAAACTCCTAATGTTTGAACGTATCAATTTAAAGTATATCTAATACATAGAAGTTTGCAGTTATAAATTAGTTCTGTAAAATACCTAATTACGAAATAAATGTATACCTACTATTAATTCTATTGTTAGTTTTTAAGTGATTTGCGTACTGTAATAGTGTCTTTATGGATATTATACTATTTATAGAAATAAATAGCTTTTCAAAAACTAGTCGTTGATTACTTATTATTTTCAGCTACAATGTAGAGCCGGATAATTTGAGAAATGATTGTGGATAATAATGACGCAGCCATGCAACATATAAATAATAGAAAAACCTTATGACCGATTAGTTTATCGTCCAGTTTATGTGTCCGGATGATTATTTTTAACACGGCCGGATTGCGGTGTAATAATACAATGTTTTTGTAATAATTATTGTCAATAAAAGAACTAATGATTTTTTTTAGAAAATGTTAACAAAAAGACTCGTTTATATCGAGGATCAGATATTTATTTCGGATATGTGTAGCTTACATGAATTTGAAGTAGGGTTTTTGAACTACAAACTCTTTTCTAAGCGTAATTTTAGGAACCGCATCAGAAATTTGCAACTTAACTCTCATAATTCGTTCTTCGAGTTTGTCGGCTAATAACTTTTAAGCGGGCCCAACAAACTTTTTTAAATTCTTGGGCAAGAATTCGAGTTCCTTATCTCTGATTTTGTACGTTTAAAAAAATGATCGGTTCATTAGATTTTGTTTTCAGCGTCATTTTTGGAAGTACAGAAATTCGCGACTTCACTCGTAATTCGTTCTTCGAGTTTGACGGCTAATAACTTTTAAGCGGCCCCAACGAACTTTTCCAAATTCTTGGGCAAGAATTCGAGGTCCTTTATCTCTAATCTTGTGCGTTTAAAAAAATGATCGGTTCATTAGATTTAGTTTTCAGCGTCATTTTTGGAACCGCAGAAATTCGCAACAAACCATTACTCGTTCTTCGAGTTTGTTGGTTAATAACTTTTAAACGACCCCAACGAACTTTGTCAAATTCTTGAGCAAGAATTACAGGTTTTTTATCTCTGATCTTGTGCGTTTTTTAAAATCATCGGTTCATTAGATTTTGTTTTCAGCGTCATTCTTGGAACTACAGAAATTCGCGACTTCACTCGTAATTCGTTCTTCGAGTTTGTTGGTTAATAACTTTTAAACGACCCCAACGAACTTTGTCAAATTCTTGAGCAAGAATTAGAGGTTTTTTATCTCTGATCTTGTGCGTTTTTTAAAATCATCGGTTCATTAGATTTTGTTTTCAGCGTCATTTTTGGAACTACAGAAATTCGCGACTTCACTCGTAATTCGTTCTTCGAGTTTGACGGCTAATAACTTTTAAGCGGCCCCAACGAACTTTTTTAATTTCTTGAGCAAGAATTCAAGACCCTTTATCTCTGATCTTGTGCGTTTTAAAAAATTATCGGTTCATTAGATTTTGTTTTCAGCGTCATTTTTGGAACCTCAGATATGCGCGACTTAACTCATAATTCGTTCTTCAAGTTTGACCGCTAATAACTTTAAAACGGCCGCAACGAACTTTTTCAAATCGTTGGACAAGGATAAGTGTGGGACTTCATCTTTTATCTTGTGATGCGTTTTTTTAAATTATCGGTTCATTAGATTTTGTTTTCAGCGTCATTTTTGGAACTACAGAAATTCGCGACTTCACTCGTAATTCGTTCTTCGAGTTTGACGGCTAATAACTTTTAAACGGCCCCAACAAACAAATTTTCCTCTGATGTACGAATTACTTTCACTTGCAGTTTCTGTCATATACCCTCAAAAACCATGTAAAATGGAAAACAGTATTATAAGTATCGTCGAGTGTAAAGTAAAAAATATTTCACATTATTAATTAAAGCCGGGTCTGTTAATTGATAAGATGATAAGCCATTGTTAAGCTAACTACTGTCATAATGATTAGATGTACAATTGTACATTATCATTAACCACAGAAACTGCATCATATTGCAATAACTATAATTTGTGTGTCAGGAACTAGATAGATATTCATAGTGCTCCAGTTCCAGTATTTTTTGAGAGACATCAGAATTTAATTTACCAACTAATCAAGAGAGAAACGCTCAAAATAACCAATCTTCAAAAAATATTGAGTAAGTACTGCGGTAAACTCATTCTTTTAGATAAAAACTATTTTTTGTAATTATTTATTAATATAAACGTAATAAAAGTGTACGAATTTGTATACAGGGTAAACCAGACCACCCGTATCAGGCTTTTTTTTCAATAACGGTTAGTCGTAGAGAGTTTGGTCAAAAAATTTTATAACAAAAGCCATAATAAAGAATAGAATGGTGATATTTTTATTCCGGGGAGAGGTCGGCATGCCGAAGAGTTTGATGCACAATGTCGAGAACTCCATAATTTTAAATGGCACCATAGGGCAAAAGTGGTATCGTTGAAAAGATCTCAAAAAAATAAGTAAGTTTTGTAGAGAGAAAAATTTTATTACTCCCACCCCTTTTGAGTAATATTTGATTGAAGTTAATAAACTCTAATTTAACATGGCTAACTTATTTTAAAAACGGACATTTAAAATCTTAGTTCACAATGTCATAATAATTAACAATCAATTGTTTTATCATTTGATTGTAAAATCATGATTGTTTGATAAGCGTTTGAGCATAAGATTAAAGTTGAAATTTCGTTTATTAATAATAAAATCTATGAGCCTGTAGTTTGGAAATAAGTACTCTAAGAGAAAAACTCCTCAAATAGAAGTTGTAGAGCATCAAATTCTGCGTTCATGTGTACCAAAACTTTTCAATTCGGTCAAGTATACCTCTACACCTAATAATTGTATTTAATAATTTAAGGAGTAAGTAGATCAAGGTGTTATAATCGCATTTTGAAAAAACGCGGATTTTGTAGCCGTCAAATTAGCCAAATTGATGGAGTTTTGAAAATTTTGATTACATTTTATTATTATTTTAAAAATAAGTTCGTCATGTTAAATTATAGAGTTTATTAACTTCAATCAAATATTACTCGAAAGGGGTGGCAGTAATAAAATTTTTTTTCTACAAAACTTACTTATTTTTTTGCGATCTTTCCAATGATACTACCTTTGTCCTATGGAACCATTTAAAATTATGGAGTTCTCGACATATAAGTTAAATGTCAAACTCAAACTCAAATAAGTTACGAAGTCTTCAACTAACCAACAGTACAATTAAATATATTGACGCCGAAACTGGAGCTGAAACTCTCCTACAAAGTATAAATTTGGGTAACAATAATATAGAAGTAATCAAAACTAGTACATTTAATAGCTTCATAGATTCGTTTGATAAATATGAAGAGGAGTACTACACGACTACGGCTATATCGTTGAAAGAGTTTAAAACGGTATCCCCAGTAGTTTACAAATTGGCAAATGTCACTAAACTAATTGAAGAACCTAAAAACGAAATATTAACTAATAAACAGTCCGAAAATGAAAACGAACGAATAGAAGCAATTAAAGAAAATACGAATGTAATGATTCAATTACTCTCTAAACTTACAATTTTCTCTAACAACTCATCGGTATATCACACAATTTATCCCAAAGAAAGTGGATCAAACTATAATTTTCCTATTTATACGATAATGACGCTAATAATTTCAATTGCTATATTGTTCTTAATAGGCTTCAACACTTATAGAAAATATTATTATAAAAATAACTTTAGCAAAAACGAAAACCCTTCTTCTGAAATGGTTATTATCGATTCAAAGTAACTTACAACATAACCACTTCTATATCCGTCCGTAATGACTTCTATTAGGCTTTACTTACGGTATGCCGGTTAAAAATGGTTAATCTGAGACGTTTGTTCGCAATTTTACTTAAAAGAATTAACGAAAAGAGGAAAAATTTTGAACAGGTGTTTCAGATGGCTTTTGTAAGTTTAATTTATGAAACATTTCAATCGGCTGACCGTAACTACAGCCAAGAAGTCATTCCGGAATAATGTAAAACATACTCCTCATTTAATATATCAAATAATAGAAATACGAATTAGTACGCATTTTCAAGAATTTTCTAGGTTTTGTAAAGTACGTAATATCAAAGAACATAGAATTATCAGAAATCCTAAGCTTATGGGATCTCTGCGCCTTCTTTTAAACGTAGTACACCGGTGAGATTCAGATGTCGCTCCTCATTTTAGCACAATTTTTCGTATACCTACGTAAGAGTAACAAAGAGAGGTACAAATTCTCATCAATTCTCAATTCTAACAATCTTAGGTAGGTAGCTAGCAAGAGGATTTTTACAATACTATTTACGACTAAAGGCTCGTGTCCACTAACAAGTAAAAGTTTCACAAGTTAGGTCTGAGAACAGGTGCATACTGTATAAACCACGTGTACACGGCACATAGAGTAAAACTGCTGCAAGTATACAATCGCACGATTTGCTAGTGTACACGTGCGACTTGGCAAGACCGACTCGGGCAAATACTTTCGGAGCTGTTCCAATGGTTAGACAACAAGTTTTCAAATTATTTATAAGAAGGACGGAAGACTTTACTGTCACAACGAAAGTTGACCAAACAATTTTTTAGAAGTGCTGTGGCATTCTTTTAAGCATTACTGGACTGGTCAACTGCGTCCATATATCTTAAAATTGTAAACCCTTATTACTACCCTCAGGTAGTAAAATACGAAGCAACTTTGGAATGATTGACAGTTCTCGACAAAAATTTTCGCAAGTAAATAAATCTTTTCGGTGTGAGAGGTACAAATTTGGTCGACCCCTAATTTGCAAGTGTTCATGGGCGTTTTGCCAAAACCGAATAAAGCAAAACTTTCGGAACAGTCCCGAAAGTTTTTAGCAAGCGTACAAATTACTGATATACAAGATGAAAGAAAAACGTCTTTGAGCGAGCAAAAGATACTTATTTGATAAATGAAACTTTTGAATTGTATCCCAAGCAAAAAACGAATAAAAAAATAAGCCACATTGGTGAAATTAGCGCAACTGTTCGAAAGGACTGAGATTCAACGGAGATTACATAATTTTAAGGAAATAGATAAACCAGGAATGAAAGAAAATTCAAAAAAGTAAAAGTGGCCAAAAGACAGACGAGTTACGTATTCTTGGGAATATTTTGATGTACTTATGATTCACTTTCATTTGGTCCTCTTTTGTAGTCAAAAGTAGGTACCTAAATACATAATGATTTACGACAAGCTTTGAAGTCGGTATTTCGACAAACAAAGTGGTCGATAACAAAAAAAACTTTTGCTTTCATCAAAGACTTGATCTGCAAATCAATTTCGTTTACTCCACAATTAAAAACAATGTGTAAGTATATTAGTAACATCAAAATATGTATACTAATTATTACGGACTAAATTAAAATTTTCACCGTGCGTTTCTTTTTTTACACGATGTGTAGAAACAAATAATATACGTAGTGGAAATGCACGGTTATGATTTAAAAAATATAAATTTTTTTAACTTACTGCTCAAAAGTAAATAATATACACTATATAGTCTTGATAAAGACTGATTTGTTTGAAAGAAAAGTAGCACATAAAAACCAAAAATCACTTAGAAGCTGTAGTTGATACGTATGATACGAATTATCCAACACAACTAAAACTCATTCCAATTTGACTTCAACTTTATTTTCAAATTTAAATTTGGTAATTCTTAGTAAATTGACATACACCTATACAAAATTTGTGTGCAAATGGATTGTAGGGGATTAAATAAATGTCTTCCCAAAATTTAAAAGATAATTTCCAAAGCTCTTTGTAAATCGATGAGTTTTATGGTAGGTATACTACCTGCTCCTTTCTATAGCCGGAGATATTTCAATAAAGACGTGTACACTTGAAACCACAAAAGCTACTTGCTATAGTAATTTGTGTAGAGTAAATTCGATAAAAACGTAAATTGTGTGTACACGGCTACGCAAGCAGTGTCTGAAAAATCTATCACAAGTTGCTTGCTAGTGGACACGAGCCTTAAGGGACAAAGTTGCTTTTCTATTGTTATTTTATGATGGTTATATTATTGTCACGAAAGTTTTTGTTGATAGAAAGTTCAAAATCTTTGGTCTTTGGTATTATTAGAAAAAAAATATAACAATATTAATTTAATCATAATTTAATATAGATAAAAACAAAAAAAATATTTTAATTATACAAAAATCTTACAAATTAATGTAGTATAATATGTACAGGTACAGAACACAAAAATAAATAAGTAGGTAATCTAAATTTTAATAGATAAGTAATAAGTAATAATCTAATTATAATAATAATAGTTACAATAATAATGAATTGGTAATAATTAATTACAAGCACATGAGAAATAATTTAAAAATAAAATTGCCGTGCCCCACAATAAGATCATCGCAGACTTTCACTACTGGAATCGACCATAGATTTTCTTCAAATTTTAAAATCAAAGTTAACGGTATGGACATATCAGAAAAAGAATGTATTTTATTATTTGACGAAATTAGTTCAAAAAGAGGATTTTATTGAGGATTACGAAGATATAGGAAACATCCGAAACGGCGTTGTAGCAAATCATGCTTTGGTGTTTATGCTCCGTGGAGTCATAAAAAATTGGAAACTTCCAATTGCGTATTTCTTTACGCAAGGCTGTGCAAAATCGGGCAATATAGTGTTTTTGAAACGTAATAAAAAATCTTCCGAATATGGGGCTTCGAATCCCCATATCGATCAGGGTTCCAACAACAGAACCCTATACAAAAAATTGAGGAGTCCAAACAGCTCGGAAAACTTTACCGTGATTGGTAATCAGAAAATATATTTATTATTTGATGTGCCACACCTAATTAAAAGCGTTAAACCACAATAATAAAATTTATATTATAGATGACGGTAAAGAAATTTCCTGGGAAGATTTACGCAATTTGTATCAAATTTATCAACAAGGGAAAGCACGAGCATGTGTAAAATTGTCAACAAAGCATATTATGGCAAAAACATTTGACAAGATGAGGATTTCTATTTTTGAACAATACAATTATAAAGTACATAACTGTATTTTCTTTTCTTAATGCCGAAATAAATGAAATTTTAGGGTGTATTGAAAATTTCTATTTTTGAACAATACCTACAGAAACACTTTTGTAAAAGGCAAAGAATTACTTATCAATTTTGGAAAACGATTTTTGTTAGTAATGTTGTTAAAAAAAATCTAAGTACACACACCTATTGTCTTTGTGTAGGTAGGTATTTTAAATTTACCCAATTTGGCCCAATTAAACAATAAGAAAATGTATTTGGTTTTTTAAGCTTGGAATCTTTTGATTTTTCATTTAATTACCTAATCGGTTATTTAAATAATCAGAACCCAATGAATAATGCTTTAATTACAATAAAATTTTTACTGTACATAAGAAAAGAAACTTGCATTTACACAGTTGTTAAACTACCTGGCTAAATTTACTGGGTCGTAAAAATATTATTTTCTTCAACTATTACAAAAGGATTAAAATACCATTCGAATAGACCTTTTTTAAACCATTTAAACTCAAGTTTGGACATACTAAAATTAAATGTTTCATCTTCTCACACTCTCGAAAGTACTGTAAACTGAGCAGAGACATCTGGAGCTCAATTGTGTTACTACACTTTAAAAGGTTTTAAAATTTTACATTGGTTGCTTTTTCTGATAATTCTATGTTCTTTGGTAATATATAGTAAATATATACTGCTCTATATTATTGTTGAGACATTTTATGTAACTTATGTAAGTTTGCTAAGCGTAAATTGTAAAAATAAAAATGTTAATTAAAAAATACGGCGTTAATCATTTCCACCTCTTTTATAATAGTACCCAGACCAGGATTTACCTTTGAGGAGCTCTAGACTACGAATTTTAAAAGAGTCCTTATCATGGGTATTCAAGAAAATGTTTTTAAGAGAAGCTAAGTCGTGAGTCGTGAGTCAATAAAAAGACCGACATATTATAGATAAATTGTTTCCACAATTTTAATAAAATGGCGTCGTAGGGAAAAGTCTTGATTTTTCAAGGACAAACGTCTTAAAATGAAGTTAAGAAATTTTAGTAAAAAATTTGTAGTTGATAGTGTCTCCAAAAAGGGCGCTTTATAAAAACTAAGTAAGTCAACACAAACAGAATCTAATTTCTACAATTAAGCCTATAGTCAGCTTAATGGCGAATCCAGACCCAATAGTAAGAGGTGGCCACTTTTCAATTACTTACCGTTGAGAACTTGTAAGTCTAAATTAAGCCATTATCCCATTATAAGGGATTGCTGGTGAAAAGTTAGCTAATAATTCAGAAAAAGTACTTTATTTGATGTTTACGTTTACACGGAAACAAAAAACACATCCAAGACATCTACAGGGTGGACATCACCAGGTAGATTATTGGATTTTTTAAATAGTTTATTGTGAAAACTAAAAGAATTATTATCTCTAAGGAGAAAACTTTACCAAGGCGTTTTAAGGTTTATCGAGTTCTTTTGATCTTTACTATCGCCCCTTAAAAGGTTACAGAGAAGACCGTAAACACCCTGATGTATAGTCATTCTTGGAATACTACAACAAACTGATATATTATTATATTTGAAATTTTCTCTTGTGAGACTCATCGTGCAGCGTTATTATAGCAGAGTTGGTGTAATTGTTTAAAAATTCTTTTTATTATTATAATTTAATAAATTACAATTTTGAGAACAAATAAGACAAAACTATTTGTTTCATTGTTTATTTGGTCCATTGTAAAGTGAGAGTATTGGTTTCTGGGCTTAGACACTAAAATCAGGGACATCAAGTTTTATACGATTGAGATGCTCAGTTACATCGTAATCTGCAACTAAACTGTTTGTTGTTTTGATTTTGATTGTTCTTTATTATTTTACTTACTATTTAATTTAATTATGGGAAAGAACTCGGGCTAATAATAATTATTCATTTATCCGGTGGGAATTTCTCTTCACAATATTTTACCAAATAGTAAGTATATGCAACCTCCTGTTACCTGTTGTTATAAACTAGAATAGAAACGCTTCTTTTTAGACTTTAGACCACACCGACAAAACGGTTATTCATTGATTAGCGGCTACCTAATACGTCTGCTACAAACGGATAAATCTAGTCGACAAGAGATAGAGGGTTAGTGTATGTAAAAACAATAGATTAATAATTATAAATAATGAGAATGAGTTGTAGAAAATAAGTTCCCTCTTTTTAATCTAATTTTAAGCAATGACTTGCGGTTCCGTTCTCGTGTCATCGGCACGATAAGAGAAAGAGCACACCCAAGTTTCAACTTTTAAAAAAGTGTCCATTTTGGGTTCTGAATTGTGGGAGTTGTAGTTCAAAAAATAGCACTTTTGCTTAATTTGTATATTTAGGGTCCTATTAGAACCAGAATTCGAATTCTGGGCCCCTCCCCAAAAAATAGGTTATTGCATTTCTATTTCATTGGAAATTTTGTACGGCCCACAGTTTAGTGGTTGAAGTGACTAACGAAAACACTCAATTGTGGAGTCTTCCTGACAACTAATACAGGATGGATATCCATTGAAAAGACCTATTTCGAGTTTATGAGAAGCTTTTTCACCAAACTTTACCCACCCCTTCTCTCTTGATTTACTCTTTTAGTTTGTAGTACCTACTTGATCTTGATGTAGTTGCCGTTAGCCTACATTTTTAATTTTCTTTTTGTTTCTAGAGCACCTTCAAAGAAAATGCACGTTTCTGCCGCCCAAGTTTTATTGTTATGCACGCTTGCAATAACTGCAAGAGAAGACCATCATTCTTGTTCAAAGGAGTATGGAAATTTTGGGATGACATCGCGCGGAGACAGATGTCAGAATCTGCAAGTTAGATGCACCAACGAAAGATTTCTCGCACTAATGGAAAGAATAGATTGTAAATATTGTGCTAACATAATTATTAATAATTCAAGTACGAAAGTTATCGACAACAAGTCTCTTTCCATATCAAAGTTATGCTTTAAACTCTCGCTCGAGTTGACTCACGGCGAAATAGAGACACTAACGGAATACGCGTTTGAACATTTTTCGCAAATCCTACGACTCAATTTAGAATTTAATAAAATTGCCGCTTTGGAATTTTTATATTCATTAGAAGAGTTAAGAGAGTTAAATTTAAGAAACAATAAATTAACTCAACTCGAATTCAAGTATTTTATACATTTGAGTAAAATGGAAATTTTAAATGTCGCGCACAACAATATAACAACAATTGGCGATTCTAGTTACAGTTTTGTGGACTTGAAAGAATTTTATTTGAATAATAACAACATTGTTGAGATAAATGAGAACGTATTCGAAAACCTGAAAGCTTTAAGGATATTAGATCTTAGCCACAACAAAATCGAATTAATTACAAATGGTTTGTTCAATGGGTTGAACCATTTGGTAATATTGCACTTGCAAGAGAATCGAATCAAAATAGTTTCTCCGCATTCATTTAACCGCCTCTTACATCTAAGAGTATTGGATCTCAGTACGAACGGAAATTTGAAAGAAATTAAAACAAACGCCTTTTGCGATTTAAATAATTTGGTTTACCTCAATATGTCGTATTGCAGCATATTTTCCATCGAACCGGGCGCTTTTAAAATAAATAATCTCTTGTGGGATTTAGACTTAAGTAACAATAAGCTGAGCTCCTTAGAGAACGACAGTTTCGTTCAGATCAAGTCTGTAAACAACTTTTTGTTGAAAAACAACCCTTTAAGCTTAGATTCTAACAAGACACTTCTAAATGTTCAAGAAACGATTCGTTTCCTAGATTTAAGTGGTTGTAGTGTAATCTCGTTAGAAATAAGCTTTTTAGTGTCCAGCAAAGTGGACGGCTTAAAATTATCGAATACTAATCTGAGCACTATAAAGTCGTCCAAAACTAACGATTCGACGCGCAGACTTGACTTAAGCAACAATAAAATTGAGAACGTCGACTCATCTACTTTTTCCGGTTTCCGTAGCTTAGAAGTTTTGGATTTAACGCACAATCCCATAACAACAATTTCAGAAAATGCATTTTCAAAATTGCAACACTTGGACAAATTGAGCATAACTACGATTGATTTGGATGTAGGCGAAACGTTTTATGGTGTGAATAAATTATTAAAACATTTATTATTTGTGAATAGCAGAAATTTACACTTAAAATCCTACTGTTTAGTTTCGATGTATCGCTTAGAAAGCATCAAGTTCATTAATACTACGATTAAAAATGTTGAAACTGACGCTCTCATTATTGGCAGACGTAGTATAGACGTGGATTTGTGCTCAATTCCCTCAGGAATCAACATTTTGAGCTTCTGCAACACATCCATTCGGACAATCGAAGCGAATGCCTTTAAAGCTGTCTATGAAGACGATTACAAAAACATTCATTTAAGCGGCAATAACATTTTGCATATTCCTACTAATGCATTTCAGGACATCTTTTTGCGCATATTACAATTAAATAACTGCAACGTTAATACTATAGACTCGTTCGCTTTTAACGTAATTTATTTTGACGAGGCGACCAATAACGAACTGCTGTTAAATAATAATAACATTTCTAATATTAAAAAACATACTTTTTGCAACATTTCACAAATAAGACTTTTGCGTTTGGATCACAATAAAATTACCAAAATAGACGCCGACGCTTTTAAAACGGTCACTTTCTCCGACGAGCCCTCCGTGGCTTCTGTATTATCCTTAAACCATAATTTATTGCAAAATTTGCCAAGTGACACATTTGGCAAAATCGCCTATGTGAGAGAGCTTCGTTTGGAGCACAATAAAATCAAAACTATTCAACTAAACGCGTTTCGAGGACTAATAATGTCGACAGACGGCAATTCTGCAATAAATTTGAGCGGAAACCAACTGGAAACGCTCTCGAAAGGCGCTTTTGACGGATTACACAACTTGGGCACTCTCGAAATGAGTCGCAACTATTTAAAATCGATTGAGTCCGGCACGTTTTTACCTTTAATTAACTTAACGAGGTTAAATTTGAGTTTCAATAAACTGCCTGGTCTAGCGTCTCAATTATTTGCAGGATTAATTCGTTTAACTGACCTAGATTTAAGTAACAACAATTTGGTTGTAATCGATGAATATGTGTTTAACGATCTTGATAAGCTGTCTCGTTTAAATTTGAAAAATAATCGGATTTTTGAGTTACACTTGGAGTCTTTTGCTGGCTTAGGTAGCTTAAATAATTTGTTTTTATCCGAAAATTTCATTGAAAACCTCCCCTTAGGCGCTTTAAAAAATTTCCCTCTGTTGAAAAATTTACAACTAGGGCGTAACCGTTTATCCAAATTAAAAAGTGGAAGCTTCTCGAATTTAGGAAATTTAAATTTTTTGAACTTATCTCATAATAGTATAGCAGCTTTAGACATTACTGCCATTTATCCGTTACATAATTTAACCTTGTTGGATTTGAATAATAATATGTTGTCCGTTATCGATTATAGGTCATTACTAGATCATCTTACTGAATTGAGTCATATTAGCGTTGAAGATAATAGTTGGAGTTGCAACTTTTTAGTGGGTATGTTAAAATCTTTTAAAGACAGAAATGTGAATTATTTACGTAACGTGACTCCCAAGTTCGCCGTAGAAAATATTGAGGGAATTTCTTGTGAAGAATTATAAGAAAAAGTTCAAAGCAGATACATCGTCAATTATTCATATTAATCCATAAGTAGGTACCTAACCCACGGAAATTACTCACAGCATCGACCTTTGAAGTTTTTGGCATGTCTATTCAGAATGTCACATTGATAACCCAGAACAGTATACGTTATTTAGTTATTAATAACATTTAACACATTATTCGTTTGATAAGACTCGTATAAGGGGAACCCCCGAAAAAATTATAAGATAAAAAGATTGCAAACTTTTCAACTCTATTTTAATTACAATTACAGACACGGATTTAGAAATAAAACAAAATGAAATTATTTATTATTTTAACAAATATAAATTTAACTTTCTATTAGTAATAGTTGTTAGTTATTCTATTAGTTTCACCATTTGTTATTATATACTCAATGGTTTCACCAACTTCAAAAACTTAGCAACCATCGATCATCCATCCAAAGATATATGTTACGTAGGACGTATTTGAACAAATTTGAGGGCAAATAGATATTTTTCAATAGACGCAATTTTAAGTCACTGTCGTTGGATTATACTAAAAATCGAAGCTTAAAAAAAGCCAGTTCAAACCGAATGTAACTATTATCCAAAATATTTCAAATTTGAAACATACGATCAAACCATTTATAATTTAGATAACGTGAAGCCGACTCTGTTTATTTTGTTGATAACTCCAAACTCCGCGATGTGTGCTTATTAAACAGTTTATAATGATTTCAATTAAACTGTGTGTGTTTTGACTTTGTACGCGATTCCATATTTTATTCACTTTTATGTGAAGTGCCAGAGGTTAACATTGCCTTCCAGTATTTTCCAAAAAACATCAGGATTTTAAAATACCAATTAGGTAATCAAGAAGTGTGAAAAGGTCGAAATTTCTAATTCTCGAAGAAATTGTAAGTACAAACCTATACCTAATTATATTGTTACAAACTATTGTCAGTCTTAGACAAAAAAGCTGTTACTTTACGGTTAAAAATTAATTACATTAGAATCTTTCACCCTGGGAGGCGATAATTTTTATACGTTTAAACCGTCAAAGTTGAGATAATAAGTAAGATCTCTTGATAGTCTAGTCATCGAAAACCAAAAACGGGATTCACTCACACTCAATATGTTAGACAAAATTAAAAGCGAAGACAATTAGGATGAGTAGAAAAAATTTAATGGTCAATTTCAGGAGCTCCGAAATTTCTCCAATAACAATATTAATTTTTTGTTTATCTAAAATAATTATAGGTATAGCAATTTAATTCTTAATTTGTCTGCTTTGGTTTCATTTTTTTGGAGACACTATCAATCGCTACTAAAATTCCTAAACGTCATTTTAAGGGGTTTGACCTTGAACAATCAAAAATTTGGACTTGTGGCTCTATATATTTCATTTTACTCCAAACTCGTGATATTTAACCACTTTCAATTATGAACGCCATTGCATGGCCTAATCCAAAAAACTTAAATAATGAAGGCCTCCAAAAATATTAGTTGGCTCAGACTTCGTATTTTCTCTGAGAGGCCCCTATGAGCAAATTTCATTATGGAGGATATGAACAATCTTGGCTGCATCGCAGAAAAAAGACTGTTAGAAATTGCAATGCATTTCCTCTTTCTGTTTTCAATGTTATTGCATGGAGGGTAGGTAGACGTGGACGTTTCGTTAAAATTGTTCAGGATATCCTATCGCAGTATGTCTGCAGCTGTTACGATTTTTTAGTCATTTTTATCTGATTTTCAAATTTCTATTGTCATACCACGAGTTTCAACTTCAAAACAGCATTGAAGCATACTGTTGTCTGTTGCACTGGTGGTTTTGGCGCAAAAATTTTCAACACTCTATAACTTGGTTAACTCTAGAAACAGAAAAAATATGCATACGTTCAATTTTGTAGAAAACTTCATCAGCTTTTTTGTGAAAAAAAATTTTTTGAAGGTGAAACCTTTAGTTGACGACATGACGACTATTATTAGTTATCTACGTGGATATAAAAGTTGCCGCCCTCCCACAATTCAAAGTTTTTCATCGGTTAAAGGTTCAACCATTGACGTTAAACGTATTGAACCAGAAATTCGGGCTTTTTAAAAGTAGGCAATTTTCTAATACAAAAATGAGGGAGGCTAACAAGCGACATTATGAGGTAGAGATTGTCAATAATGTTCAAATTCAGTTTAGTTGAGGTAAAAATGTCTGAGACGATTAGAAGTAGAATTGTTTCAGTTTTTGTGTCTAAAATTCAATTTTGTTTCTATAGAACATCTTCGATGAGATGAACTTTCGTGCGATCCAACTTTTACTATATTGTACTCTTTTACTAACTACGACAGTAAGCGAAGGCGATCAACCTTGTGTAAGGAAGAAGTTCGACAAAGATTATAACAGAGAGGGAATCCATTGTGATTCTTGGAAAGTTACGTGTAGCAACATAAGTTATCTTTCAATAATGGAAAAGGAAGAATGTGATAATTACTGTGTTGACGAATTATTTATAAATAGCTCGATTATTACAATCTTAAATAGTAATACCATTCCCAAAGAAAAATTTTGTTATTTATTCTTAGTCGAGTTTACTCGCTCTGAAATAGAAAGAATAAGTGAAGATGCATTTGCAAATTTTCCGGATATACGAAAGCTTAATTTAGAATTTAATAGAATAACAAACTTAAAATTTTTAGATAATTTAAAAAGATTAGAACAATTAAATTTGAGCAGTAATAAATTAACTGTAATTGGGGCTGCATATTTTAAGCAGTTGAATGAATTGATAATTTTGAATGTTGCTCATAATGATTTAACTACTATTGGCGATTCTAGTTATAGTTTAGTGAAATTGGAGGAATTTTATTTGAATAACAATAAAATTGTGCATATTGATGAGAATGTATTTCAATACCTTAAAGATTTAAAGATCTTAGATCTTAATCAAAACAAAATTGAATTAATAAGGGGGGGTTTATTTGATGGCTTGGAACATTTGGAAGAATTGTATTTAGAAAACAATCAAATCAAAGCAATTCCGCCATATTCGTTTAATAGCCTCTCAAATTTGAGCACATTGTACCTTAATATGAACAAGAATCTGAAAGAAATTAAACAAAATGCCTTTTACGATTTAAATAATTTGGACCATTTAAATCTGTCGAATTGTAGCCTATTGTCTATTGAAGCAGGAGCTTTTGGAATTGATGCAGTTAAGTATTTCGATTTAAGTAACAATAACCTGAGCTCTTTAGAAAATGACACTTTCAATCAGATACAATCTGTTGATGAAATTTCGTTACAAAATAATCCTTTAACCTTAGTTTCTAATAAGACAATTTTAAATGCAGAAATCGTACATTTACTCGATCTTAGTGCTTGTAGTGTAACGACGTTAGAAACAAATTTTCTAACATCACGAAATGTGAGTGTTTTAAAATTAACAAATACTGATCTGAACAGTATCAAGTCTTTTGCTTTCAAGTCTCTAAGTTCGGTGCGAGAACTTTATTTAAGTAACAATAAAGTTCAAAACGTCGAAAATTCTGCTTTTTTTGGTCTTACGAATTTAGAAATGCTGGATTTAACACACAATTTTATAACACGTCTAAGTGGGCATCAATCAGAGACACTTTCTAATGGAATTTTTACTGAACTGCCCAAGTTGCAAATTCTGAAAATAAGTCACAACTCTTTAATATCAATTGAGCCCAAAACATTTTTACCTTTAATTAATTTATTAAATTTAGACGTAAGCCACAATAAATTATCTACTTTGTTGTCTGAATCCTTTAAAGGATTAAATAATTTAGAACAATTGTATTTATCGGAAAATTACATTGAAGATTTCCCACTAGGAACGTTAAACGATTTTCCAATGCTGAAAAATTTACAGTTAGGACATAACCGTTTATCTAAATTTAAATATGGAAGTTTTTCGAATTCAGGAAATTTGAACTCATTGAATTTATCTCATAATAGTATCGAGGCTTTGAATGAAACCACCTTTTATCCACTACATAATTTGACTATCTTGAATTTAGATAATAATAAGTTGTTTGTTATTAATTACACGTCACTGCTAGATCATCTTCTTAATTTGCGTTATATGGACCTTAACGATAATAATTGGAATTGCAACTTTTTAGTGAGCATGTTAAAGGCTTTTAAGGACCGAAATGTGAATTATCTATATAACGCCACTCGTAGATTTACCCAAGAGAATGTCGACGGAATTTCTTGTTACGAAATAGAATATGTACAAAAATATACAATATTTCCAAAACAATTCGGCACAGATGTGCTTTTGAACAAATCAAATTATTCTGAAGAGAACCACGTTAAACATGAGCAAAATTTAAGTTCTAAATTCTCAGAAAATTGCAATACTACGGGTCAAGTCAACCATAGTGTTTCTATTTACTTGCTTTTGGTAATCACGCTAATCTCCATTGCTATATTGTGCGTAATTGGCTTTAACACTTATATAACGCTTTTTTATAAGAACAAGGTAATTAAAAACGAAAATGCACCCACCGAAATGATACTCATCGATCCAAATTAAATAATTATTTTTAACAATAGTGATATAATTTGTAACTTGATAGGATAGGTAAAAGATGGTTGTACATATACATATCTATAAGCTATTACAACCCTGTGTGTCCCTGAATAGGAGGGAAAAAATTTTTTATTTTCAACTTTAAAAGGGTTTTAGTTTGATCCAAAATCCAAAGTTTGTTGTTCCTTCTCAAGTTGAAAATTAAAATTTGAACCTCTTATTCAGTCTATTCGGGGACAGAAGGGGGCCGAATTAATTAGATATTATTGTTAGTTGTTAAGGTTGCGATATGCTAGAGAGAGAAAGGTATATGCTCATTTTGAAAAGTAAGCAACTTTAGGAATAACGACCACTGTTATCAAATAGCTACATTAAAATTGACATAGTTAGGCGAATTTATTCCCAATTTCAGAAGGCCCCTGTCCTTATAATAGAAATATAACAATTCAAAAGCGTTTTACTGGAGCGGTTGGTTCAGGTTCATTATGTTAATTATTCTTCAAAACTAAGTCTTAAAGTGAAGAAGAAAGTATAGAGTACGATATGTATATCTCAGAATTTTCATTTTTTATTTAAAAATGGCCCAAAAGTGGGTAAATAAAAGCAAGCAATTTTCCTCACTTTCAGTAAGCCTTATCTCTATTAAATATCAACATTTCATCAACAAAATTTAGCTTACGTTGTAGCCCAATCTTTCTACTTTATTTTTTATCTACATAATTTTTTTGTAACTTCAATAGGTTTCGGTGCTCAACCGCTCCAGTAAAGCACTATTTGCAAGATTTCTAACATGGGCAAAATCGCAACCTTAAGTAATTTTCTCTAAAACTGTCTTTATCTATATCTAGATGTAAATGTAAAAATATTTTTCAATAAAATTAAACAGCGTTGATTATTATTTATTTTTAATATGAATATTATTCCACTAAATTTTATATACCCACCTATACAAAGTGTCAATTTGAAAACTTCCCACCCCCAATATCTTCGCTTTAGAATTAAACAACAATTTCAGAAAATGCATTTTTAAAATTGCAACACTTGGACAAATTGAGTATAACTACGGTTGATTTGGTTGTGGGTGAAACGTTTTATGGTTTGAAATTGTTGAAATATTTATTATTTGCAAATAGTAGAAATTTACACTTAAAATCCAACTGTTTAGTTTCGATGTATCGCTTAGAAAGCATCAAGTGCATTAATACTACGATTAAAAATGTTGAAACAGATGCTCATTATTGGCAGCCGTAGTATAGACTATAAACGTAGATTTGTGCTCAATTCCATCAGGAATCAACATTTTTAGCTTCTGCAACACTTCTATCCGGGGAATCGAAGCGAATGCCTTTAAAGCTGTCTATGAAGACGATTACAAAAACAGTCATTTAAGCGGCAATAACATTTTGCATATTCCTACTAATGCATTTCAGGACATCTTTTTGCGCATATTACAATTAAATAACTGCAACGTTAATACTATAGACTCTTTTATACGTAAAATTTAATATTTTTTTCAAATACAGTGTGTCCGGGGATAGGTGGAACACGGGCGATCTCGCTTATTAGCGGTTTTATCAAAAAATGTTACCCTTTGTAAAAGTTTTTGCTTGTGCCAAAATTACTACTCACAAAAATCATTTCTGCAGATTTTTGTACAGGGTGGTTTTTATTAGCGTTTCTCTAAAATTATACACTAGTAAACTAAGAAAATTTTGAAGAGAAAAATCAAAAATTCATATCAAAAAATTATTCGTACGCTCATGTTTTATTCAAATATAAAATTTGAAAACGATGCGGTACTTTTAATATTTTTAAACGATTTCAACATTTTTTTATTAACAAATTCATAAAAAAAATTTATTAGAGATCAAAACAAACAAATAAATAATAATTACTACTCAATATATTTATCAGCGTCACCAGTATCTGACAGATTTCTAGTTTTACGCTTTTAATCAAGGTGCTTGACATGCCGTATATGTCTAGAGATTTCTTAGCTTTTATTCTCAAGATCTTCCCTCTATCCACCGGAAAAAGGAAACATGAGTTTGCAGAAGTCATACCTGTTCCCGTCAAGAGTTCTAGTGGTTTTATAGTTGTATTTTTTATACTTCTAGCCGTATCCTCGCCCACGCCGGTAAAAAGCTCGGTTAGGTCTTCGGCCGTAAGTTTACTACAGTTATTTGACGCTTTTTTGTGGTTTTGTTTATGGAATCAGATTCCATACGCTCTTTTGCTTATCTTCAAATTCCTCAATCAATCTGACATTGTTGTTTCTTTTAGTCTCTTCGATTTTCCGGTGGTATATAAATTTACGTCGTTTATACGCTTCAAACGAATCCGAATCTTTCCTCACTCGAGCTATAGTATATAATGCCTCCAGTTGGAGCTCCACTGTTTGCCACGATTTTAGCTTCATTCCGCTGGTTTGTATTTTCTTTTTTCTTTCGGGAAAAATTTCGTTGAAAAGTTCAATAAATATTCCGTAAATAATTTGGAACGATGGTATGGCTGACTGGTCTCTCGGGAGATGCTCCCAATATAGGCTCATTAATCTTGTTTTGAAGCGGTGAGTACGTACAAATCTCGTTTATACTTCTAAATTCTACACATTTGTATTGTTTTAGGTGTTGGGGAGTCTTGATTTTCAATATTTGTCCCAGGTGGTCAGACAGATGCGGATTAACTGTATACTTTTAATATTTTCACTATTTGAGTTTGTAAATATATTGTCCATGCAAATAGCACTAGTTTTTGCGATACTAGAAGGCTCCTCCATTAGAAAAGCTAGGTTGAACGATTTTAACTCATTTATAAGGTTCTCTTTAGCTTTTGAGTTCACTAAAAAATTAACGTTAAAGTCTCCGGCTACTTAAATAGTACTATGTTTAAATTTATTACTAATAAAGATTAGACACAGGTTCACCTTACGCAAAAAAAGCAGAATCGCCCGATGGCGCCCTATAGACTGCGATCACGACCAGATTCAGTGTGGGAAGGTGCACAGCAGTTGTCTCAAACTCCTTATCTTCCGACAGACCTTCCACCTCAACAATAATTTCAAATTTTGGGATTTCTGATAGAAGCAATGCAACACCACCGTGAGCAAACTCCTTTCGGCAGTAAGATCCTCCAATGTTGTAATTATTAATCACCAACCCTTCCATTTGTGTTTCGGGAAGCCAGTGCTCAGTTATACACAGAAATGTCTAGTTAGTTTTCCAACAGGAAGTGTGTCAGCTGCTGTATCTTGTTTGAGAGACATTGTATATTTATATTAAGCAGCGTAGTCTGTTTACATTCCATTTTGTTGTTGCCTCGGTCCTCGAAAAAAAAACGAAATCTCCGGATTATCAAGTTCTCCGGCCACACACCTCGGGCTTACCTACTTCTTCCAAAAGACTTGCTCGTGCTAGTGTTCGTTTCATGCTTTGGTATTTCTTCGGCGATGAATTCTCTCTGTGAGTATAGCGGTATAACTTGTTAAGGTACCCAGGTGTGTCTTTCGTTTCCCATCTAGCTTTCCCCACGTAAAGCCAGCCTTTTCATTCCACTGCTATAAAGTTGGCATCCATAGCTTTTGCAGTTCCGGTTATTGTATTCTTTACTCAAACATTCTTTTTCTTTTCCGCTTTGCTCCACGATGGTTCACATGTCTGAGCATTGACAGAAACCTCAAGTTTGGTTTTACTTTCAGACTTTTGTTTCTAGGCTACCACCAATGGCTTTTTACTGCTAGATGTCCCGGTTTGAACTACGTGTGAGTACCGTGGGTTGCCTATTATAGTAGCTGTCCCGGTTATAATAAATAAAACGCTAATAAAAAGCGCGTCAACGAGGTCATCCGCGGTATTAGTCAGTTAACACTATCACAACAGTTTAATGTCTTTTCGTCAATTAAGGTAATGTTGTTTAATAGTTTTACACGACTTACATGGCTAACAGCACCACAAACTACGCATTTCAGCCCACTTTTGGCACTATTCTACACCGTCCGCCATCACGGATTTATCCTTCCATTGCCTTCCAGTATTTTCCCAAAAACATCAGGGATTTAAAATACCAATTACCAATTAGGTAATCAAGAAGTGTGAAAAGCTCGAAATAACTAATTCTTGAAGAAATCGTAAGTACGAACCTATACCTAATTATATTGTTATAAACTAGTGTCTCAGACAGTAATTTTTCAATAATTTGGTAAAATCGATGAAAATAAAAATAGAAATTTTGACATGGTGAATTGGTCGTGGACGATACTAGGGTCTTGAAGAATTTTGCAACATTCAGTTTGGAATTGAAAAAAAAAAATGTAACTAAACATAAAAATTAAATCAAATAAAACTTCCACACTATCATTGAGATTTACACCCTGTATCAAAATACTTAAGTAAATAAAAAAAATGTAAAGTGCGTTTCATGGATGTAAAATAAAATATGTAGGTACTGTTAAATCTGATAAAATTAGTAAGTCTAGTGTCTTTTTCAGCAATTAAATTGTACTTGGTGGAATTATGGATTTATAAGTTATTTGTAAAAAAAATTTAAGTTGAAAAAGCCAATACGAATTGATGAAACGTCGTTCCTGTTTTTTGTAATGATTGTTATTAAATTTGTGTACTATAGACGTTTTTAACCCGTTAACAGTGAAAAAAAAATAGTTAAATGAAACAATTATAAAAAAAAATTATAGCTGATTCTTTCCCTTTAAAAATTGAATATAACAGCTATAACAATTAAAGAAAAAATTTCCTCTTTCTGTTTTCAAAGTTACTGCATGTAGGGTAGGTGGATGTTTCGTTAAAATTGTTCAGGATATCCTGTTGCACTATTTCTGCAGCTGTTATTACGATTCTTTAGTCACTTTTATCTGATTTTCGATTTTCTATTGTCATACCACGAGTTTCAACTTCAAAACTTCATTGAAGCAGACTGTTGCCTGTTGCACTGTTAGTGGTTTTGTCACAAAGAACTCAATTTTAAACACCCTATATAACTTGGTAAACTCTAGATACACAAAAAATATGCATACGTTCAATTTTGTAGAAAACTTCATCAGCTTTAATTTTGTTCAAAGTCACGTTTCAGCTAGAACCCATAATTTTAGGGATAAAACCGACGAAGTCTTCGGCGACTACTGCTAAAGCTTGCCTCCGATTCAGCAGATCAGGTCATTTGGAATATTTAGCACTAGACACCGAATACAAATGAGTATGCGGAATTTCAAAACTATTGTATTTGTTTGAATCTGAAACCTTTAGTTGACGACTATTATTATTAGTTATCTACGCGGATATAAAAGTCGCCGCCCTCTCACAATTCAAAGTTTTTTTATCGGTTAAACGTATTCAACCAGAAAGTGATGTTTTCTAAAAGTATGCAAACTTAGAATATAAAAATGAGAGAGGCTAACCAATGCAAGGGACATTGTGAGGTAGCAATTGTCAATAATGTTCAAATTCAGTTTAGTTGAGGTAAAAATGTCTGAGACGATTAGAAGTAGAAACTGTTTCAGTTTTTGTGTCTAAAATTCAATTTTGTTTCTATAGAACATCTTCGATGAGATGAACTATCGTGCGATGCAACTTTTACTATATTGTACTCTTTTACTAACTACGACAGTAAGCGAAGGCGATCAACCTTGTGTAAGGAAGAAATTCGACAAAGATTATAACAGAGAGGGAATCCATTGTGATTCTTGGAAAGTTACGTGTAGCAACATAAGTTTTCTTTCAATATTGGAAAAGGAACACTGTAATAATTATTGCGCTTTCGAATTATTTATAAATAAAGCAACTATTATAGTCTTAAACAGTAATTCCATTCCCAAAGAAATTTGTCATTTAGTCTTTGTCGAGCTGACCCGCACGGAAATAGAAAGAATAAGTGAAGATGCATTTTCAAATTTCCCGTATATACGAACGCTTAATTTACAATTTAATAGAATAACAAGCTTAAAATTTTTAGAAAATTTAAAAAGACTAGAAGAATTAAATTTGAAAAATAATAAATTAACTGTAATTGGGGCTACATATTTTAAGCAATTGAAAGAATTGTTAGTTTTGAATGTTGCTCATAATGATTTAACTACTATTGGCGATTTTAGTTATAGTTTAGAGAAATTGGAGGTATTTTATTTGAATAACAATAAAATTGTGCATATTGATGAGAATGTATTTCAATACCTTAAAGCTTTAAAGATATTAAATCTTGATCAAAACAAAATTGAATTAATAAGGGGGGGTTTATTTGATAGCTTAGAACATTTGGAAGAATTGTATTTGGCAAACAATCAAATCAAAGCAATTCCGCCATATTCGTTTAATAGCTTCGCAAATTTGAGCACACTGGACCTTAGTATGAACAAGAATCTGAAAGAAATTGAACAAAATGCCTTCTACAATTTAACTAATTTGGACCATTTAAATCTGTCGAATTGTAGCCTATTGTCTATTGAAGCAGGAGCTTTTGGAATTGATGCAGTTAAGTATTTCGATTTAAGTAACAATAACCTGAGCTCTTTAGAAAATGATACTTTCAATCAGATAAAATATGTTAATGAAATTTCGTTACAAGATAACCCTTTGACCTTATTTCCTAATAAGACAATTTTAAATGCAGAAATCGTACTTTTACTCGATTTTAGTGGTTGTAGTGTAACGACGTTAGAAACAAATTTTCTAACATCACGAAATGTGAGTGCCTTAAAATTAACAAATACTGATCTGAAGAGTATCAAGTCTTATGCTTTCAAGTTTCTAAGTTCGTTGCGAGAACTCGATTTAAGTAACAATAAAATTGAAAACTTCGAATCTTCTACTTTTTTTGGTCTTCATAATTTAGAAATGTTGGATTTAACACACAATTTTCTAACACATCTAAGTGGGCATCAATCAGAGACACTTTCTAATGGAAGTTTTACGGAACTGCCCAAGTTGCAAATTCTTAAAATAAGTCATAACTCTTTAAAATCAATTGAACCCAAAACATTTTTACCTTTAATTAATTTAATAAGTTTAGACCTAAGTCACAATAAATTATCTACTTTGTTGTCTGAATCCTTTGCAGGATTAAATAATTTAGAAAAATTGTTTTTATCGGAAAATTCTATTGAAGATTTTCAACTAGGTACGTTCAACAATTTCACAAAGCTAGAAAATTTACAATTAGGAAATAATCGTTTATCTAAATTTAAATCTGAAAGCATTTCGAATTTAGGAAATTTGAACTCATTGAATTTATCTCATAATAGTATCGAGTCTGTTGCTTTCAAGTCTCTAAGTTCGGTGCGACAGCTCTATTTAAGTAACAATAAAATTGAAAACTTCGAATCTTCTACTTTTTTTGGTCTTACTAATTTAGAAATGTTGGATTTAACACACAATTTAATAACACATCTAAGTGGGCATCAATCAGAGACACTTTCTAATAGAATTTTTACTGAACTGGCCAAGTTGCAAATTCTGAAAATAAGTCACAACTCTTTAAAATCAATTGAGCCCAAAACATTTTTACCTTTAATTAATTTAATAAATTTAGACGTAAGTCACAATAAATTATCTACTTTAACGTCTGAATCCTTTGAAGGATTAAATAATTTAGAACAATTGTATTTATCGGAAAATGACATTGAAGATTTCCCACTAGGTACGTTAAACAATTTTCCAATGCTAAAAAATTTACAGTTAGGACATAACCGTTTATCTAAATTTAAATATGGAAGTTTTTCGAATTCAGGAAATTTGAACTCATTGAATTTATCTCATAATAGTATCGAGGCTTTGAATGAAACCACCTTTTATCCACTACATAATTTGACTAACTTGAATTTAGATAATAATATGCTGTCTGTTATTAATTACACGTCACTGCTAGATCATCTTGTTAATCTGCGTTATATTGAGCTTAACGGTAACAATTGGAATTGCAACTTTTTAGTGAGCATGTTAGAGGCTTTCAGGGACCGAAAAGTAAATTATTTACATAGCGGATCTCGTAAATTTACCAAAGAGAATGTCGACGGAATTTGTTGTAACGAAATAGAACATGAGCAAAATTTAAGTTCTCAATTCACAGAAAATCGCAATACTACGGATCAAGACAACCATAGTTTTCCTATTTACTTGCTTTTGGTAATCTTCATTGCTATATTGTGCGTAATTCTCTTTAACACTTATAAAAAGCAATTTTATAAAAATAAAGTAATTAAAAACGAAAATGAGCTCACCGAAATGATACTCATCAATACAAATTAAGTAATTAATTTTTAAATAGTGATATAATTTGTAAACTTGAGAAGATAGGTAAAAGATGATCGTACATCTATAAATTATTACAACTCTCATTATACGATCCCTGGTCCCTGGTAGACTGAAGAGGATGGAAAAATTTTTTCATTTTCTGCTTTGAAAAAGTCTCACTTCGATCCAAAACAAAAACAAAAAAAGTCTAAATTAAATAGAAATATTAGTTTCGGTAACCGAAAAATTCTAACATTAAAATTGTGAAGACATTTCGCATTTGTTTCATTTCTTCAGTAGCTTTATAGTTTTTTGAAAAATAGTCGTTTTGGATTTCCTTCTTAAGTTGAAAATTAAAATTTTAACCTCTTAATCAGTCTATTCGGGGTCAGAAAGAGAGTCAATTAATTAGATATTATTGTTAGTTCATAAGTAATTTTCTCTAAAATTGTCTTTATCTATATCTAGGTACCTATAAATGTAAAATATTTTCAATAAAATTAAACAGCGTTGATTATTATTTATATTTTATATGAATATGAGTCCACTAAATTTTATATATCTACAAGGTGTCAATTTGAAAGCTTCCTACTTCCAATTTCTTTAGTATAACAACAATTTCAGAAAATGCATCATTTTCAAAATTGTAACACTTGGACAGATTGAGCATAACTACGGTTGATTTGGATGTAGGCGAAACGTTTTATGCGTAAGAATTGTTGAAACATCTATTATTTGTGAATAGCAGAAATTAACACTCCAAATCCAACTGTTTAGTTTCGATGCATCGCTTAGAAAGCATTAATATCATTAATACTACGATTAAAAATGTTGAAATTGGCGCTCTCATTATTGGCAGACGTAGTATAGACGTGGATTTGTGCTCAATACTATCAGGAATCAACATTTTGAGCTTCTGCTACACATCCATTTGGGCAATCAAAGCGAATGCCTTTAATAAAGCTTTTAAAACGCTTTTAAAACGGACACTTTCTTCTATGAGCCTTCCGTGGCTTCTGTATTGTCCTTAAATCATAATTTATTGCAAAATTCTCCAAGTGACACTTTCGACAAAATCGCCTATGTGAGAGAGCTTCGTTTGGAGCACAATAAAATCAAAACTATACAACTAAACGCGTTTCTAGGACTAATAATGTCGAAGGACGGCAATTCCGCAATCAATTTAAGCGGAAACCACTGAAAAAGCTCTCGAAAGGCGCTTTTGACGGATTACACAATTTGGGCGCTCTAAAAATGAGTCGCAACTGTTTAAAATCGATTGAGCCCGGCACTTTTTTACATTTAATTAACTTAACAAGGTTAAATTTAAGTTTCAATCAGTAATTCAAAAGTAATCGGATTTTTGAGTTACAGTTTTTTGTTCTAGTCTCTTCTGCTCTTCTGCTTATCTTCAGATTCCTCAATCAATCTGACATTGTTGTTTCTTTTAGGCTCTTTGATTTACCGGTGGTATATATCATTACATTGTTCGTACGCTTCAAACGAATTCGAATCGTTCCTCACTCGAACTATACGTAGCATATAATGCCTCCAGTTGGTTTTTAATTTGCTTAAGCTCCTTTGTTTGCCACGATTTTTGCTTCATTTCGCTGGTTTGTATTTTCTTTTTTCTCTCAGGAAAAACTTCTGTAAAAAGTTCAATAAATATTCCGTAAAACATCTGAAACGATGGTATGGCTGACTGGTCTCTCAGGAGATGCTCCCAATCTAGACTCATTAATCTTGTTTTAGAGAGGTGAGTACAAATCTCGTTTATACTTCGAAATTGTACACATTTGTATTCTGTTTTAGGTTGTTGAAGAGTCTTGATTTCCAATATTTGTCCCAGGTGGTCAGACAGATACGGATTAACTGTAGGTATACTTTGTGATATTTTCACTATTTGAGTTTGTAAATATATTGTCTATGCAAGTAGCATTAGTTTTTGCGATACTAGAAGGCTCCTGCATTAGAAAAACTAGGTCGAACGATTTTAACTCATTTGTAAGGTTCTCTTTAGCATTGAATAGATTTGGCTTTTACTTTGTGCAAATCGAGATTGATTTTTGTATAAACTAAATTAGAATAGCCATTTGCACTAGTTTTGTCAGTTCGATTGCTGACAGCTGTTTCGATACACTGTATCATCTTCGGAGCGAGCGAGTGCAAACGGCTATTCTAATTTAGTTTATAAAAAAAAAAGTTCTCTTTAGCATTTGAGTTCACTAAAAAATTAACGTTAAAGTCTCCGGCTAAATAAATAGTACTATTTTTAAATTTATTACAGTAAAGTTTAGTCACAGGTTCACCTTATTGCGATCACGACCAGATTCAGTGTGGAAAGGTGCACAGCAGTTGTCTCAAACTCCTTATCTTCCGACAGACCTTCCATATCCGCAATAATTTCAAATTTTAAGCTTTCTGATAGAAGCAATGCAACACCACCGTGAGCAAACTCCTCTCGGCAGTAAGATCCTCCAATGCTGTAATCATTAATCACCAACCCTTCCATTTGTGTTTCACGAAGCCAATGCTCGGTTATTTTTTGTTTTATTTTATTTTTTTATTATTGTGAACTTACTCTCCACAAACAGGGACAAGCCCTAATTATATATGTGAACTACATATCTAACTATAATGAACATCGTTTTTGTGTATGCACACTGTATACAGCGATGAACCCCAAAAACTCGGTCTTCACATCGGGTACTTTATCTAAAGAAATTTTTGCACTCCACAACAAACTGGAAGTGTGTCAGCTGCTGTATCTTGTTTGAGAGACATTGTATATTTATATTAAGCAGCGTAGTCTGTTTACATTACATTTTGTTGTAGCCTCGGTCCTCGAAAAAAACGAAATTTCCGGATTATCCAGTTCTCCGGCCACATCTTGGGCTTACCTACTTCTTCCCAAAGACTTAACTCCACCCCCACCTTAAAAGACTTGCTCGTGCTAGTGTTCGTTTCATGCTTCGGTATTTCTTCGACGATGAATTCTCTCTATGGGTATATCTTGTTAAGGTACCCAGTTATGTCACTTTCTTTCGTTTCCCATCTAGCTTTCCCCACGTAAAGCCAGTCCACTGCTCTAAAGTTGGCATCCGTAGTTTTGCAGTTCCGGTTATTGTATTCTTTACTCGAACATTCATTTTCTTTTCCGGTTTGCTCCACGATTGCTCACATCTCTGAGCATTGACAGAAACCTCAAGTTTGGTTTTACTTTCAGACTTTTCTTTCGAGGCTACCACCAATAGCTTTTCACTGCTAGACGTCCCGGTTTGAACTACGTGTGAGTACTGTGGGTTGCCTAGTATAATAGCTGTCCCGGTTATAATAAATAAAACGCTAATAAAATTAAGGTCAATTTAGGTAATGCTTTTTAATAGTTTTACTCAACTTACATGACTAACAGCACCTCAAACTACACATCTCAGCCCACTTTTGGCACTATTCTTGCACTTTTTACAGTTTTTAATAGGCATACCAAGCACGCCGTCTACACAGTCTGCCATCACGGATTTATCCTTCCATTGCCTTCCAGTATTTTCCAAATAACATCAGGATTTTTAAATACCAATTAGGTAATCAAGAAGTTTGAAAAGATCGAAATATCTAATTCTCAAAGAAATTGTAAGTACAAACCTATACCTAATTATATTGTTATAAACTACAGTCTCAGACTTTTCGGTATCACTTTTCGGTTAAAAATGAATTACATTAGAATCTATCGCCCTGGGAGGCGAAAGTTTTTATACGTTTAAACCGTCAAAGTTGAGATAATAAGTGAGATCTCTTGATAGTCTAGTCAACGAAAACCAAAAACGGGAATCACTCACCCTCAATATGTTAAAATTAAAAGCGAAGACAATTAGGACGAGTAGAAAAAATTTAATGATCAATTTCAGGAGCTCCGAAATTTCTCCAATAACAATATTAATTTTTTGTTTATCTGAAATAGTTATATAGCCATTTAATTCTTAATTTGTCTGCTTTGGTTTCATTTTTTTGGAGACACTATCAATCGCTACTAAAATTTCAGAACGTCATTTAAGCACTTTGACCTTGAACAATCAAAAATTTGTACTTATAGCTTTATATTCCATTTTATTCCAAACTCGTGATATTTAACCACCACTTTCAATTATCTATGACATCGCATGGCCTAATCCAAAAAACTTAAATAATGAAGGGCTCCAAAAATATTAGTTGGCTCGGACCTCGTATATTCTCTAAAAGGCCTCTATGAGAAAACTTCATTATGGGGGATATGAACTGTTAGAAATTGCAATGCATTTCCTCTTTAAGTTTTCAAAGTTATTGCATGGAGGGTAGGTGGATGTTTCGTTAAAATTGTTCAGGATATCCTGTCGCACTATTTCTGCAGCTGTTCTGATTTTTAATCACTTTTATCTGATTTTCGATTTTCTATTGTCATACCACGAGTTTCAACTTCAAAACTTCATTGAAGCAGACAGTTGCCGGTTGCACTGATGGTGGTTTTGGCACAAAGAACTCAATTTTCAACACCCCATTATAACTTGGTAAACTTTAGAAACGCCAAAAATATGCATACGTACAATTTTGTAGAAAACTTCATCTGCTTTAATTTTGTTCAAAATCACGTTTCAGCTACAACCCATAATTTTAGAGATAAAACCGGTGAAATCTTCGGCGACATCGGCTTGCCTCTGATTCATCAGATCAGATCATTTAGGATATTTATCACTAGACACCTACTACAAATGAGTAGGTAGAAATTCAAAGCTATTGTATTTGTTTGAAGGCGAAACCTTCAAGGTGCGATTTCGTTGCTAACATCCAGCGGTCGCTTCTGGCCGCGACGTCCAGCAGTCGAGGACACGGTCGAGCACTGCTACAATGCACTTTGTGTAAGTGCAAGACGAGCTGCTGCTCGACCGTGTGTTCGACTGCCGGACGTCGCAACGAAATCGCACCTTTAGTTGGCGATATTATTAGTTATCTACGCGGATATAAAAGTTGCCGCTCTCCCACAATTCAAAGTTTTTCATCGGTTAAACGTATTCAACCAGAAAGTGGTGTTTTCTAAAAGTGGGCAATCTTCGAATACATAAATGAGGGACGCTAACAAGCGCCATTGTGAAGTAGATATTGTTAATAATGTTCAAATTCAGTTTGTTTGAGGTAAAATCCTAAAATGTCCGAGACATTGTTTCAGTTTTGTGTCTAAAATTCAATTTTGTTTCTATAGAACACCTTCGCCGAGAATGAACTTTCTTGCGATCCAACTGTTACTGTATTGTACTCTTTTACTAACTACGACAGAAAGCGAAGGCGATGAGCCTTGTATAAGGAAGAAATTCAACAGTCGTTATGAAAGAGCGGGAACCGATTGTGATTCTTGGGAAGTTACGTGTAGCAACATAAGTTTTCTTTCAATAATGGAAAAAGAACAATGTAATATTTATTGTGTTGACGAATTATTTATTAATAACTCGATTATTACAAACTTAAACAGGAAAACCATTCCCAAAGAAAAATTTTGTTACTTATTCTTAGTCGAGTTGACTCGCTCTGAAATAGAAAGAATAAGTGAAGATGCATTTTCAAATTTTCCGAATATACAAAAGCTTAATTTAGAGTTTAATAGAATAAAAAACTTGAAATTTTTAGAATTTTTAAAAAAATTAGATGAATTAAATTTGAAAAGTAATAAATTAACTGTAATTGGGGCTCCATATTTTAAGCAGTTGAATGACTTGACAATTTTGAATGTTGCTCATAATGATTTAACTACTATTGGCGATTCTAGTTATAGCTTAGTGAAATTGGAGAAATTTTATTTGAATAACAATAAAATTGGGCATATTGATGAGAATGTATTTCAATCCCTGAAAGCTTTAAAGATATTAAATCTCAACCAAAACAAAATTGAATTAATAAGGGAGGGTTTATTTGATGGCTTGGAACAATTGGAAGAATTGTATTTGGAAAACAATCAAATCAAAGCAATTACCCAATATTCGTTTAATAGCCTCTCAAATTTGACCACACTGGACCTTAGTATGAACAGGAATCTGAAAGAAATTAAACAAAATGCCTTCTACAATTTAACTAATTTGGACCATTTAAATCTGTCGAATTGTAGCCTATTGTCTATTGAAGCAGGAGCTTTTGGAATTGATGCAGTTAAGTATTTCGATTTAAGTAACAATAACCTGAGCTCTTTAGAAAATGACACTTTCAATCAGATACAATCTGTTGATGAAATGTCGTTACAAAATAATCCTTTTACCTTATTTTCTAATAAGACAATTTTAAATACAGAAATCGTACATTTACTCGATTTTAGTGGTTGTAGTGTAACGACGTTAGAAACAAATTTTCTAATATCACGAAATGTGAGTGCTTTAAAATTAACAAATACTGACCTGAAGAGTATCAAGTCTTATGCTTTCAAGTTTTTAAGTTCGGTCCGAGAACTCGATTTAAGTAACAATAAAATTGAAAACTTCGAATCTTCTACTTTTTTTGGTCTTACTAATTTAGAAATGTTGGATTTAACACACAATTTTATAACACATCTAAGTGGACATCAATCCGAGACACTTTCTAATGGAATTTTTACTGAACTGGCCAAGTTGCAAATTCTGAAAATAAGTCACAACTCTTTAAAATCAATTGAGCCCAAAACCTTTTTACCTTTAATTAATTTAATACGTTTAGATCTAAGTCATAATAAATTATCTACTTTAACGTCTGAATCCTTTGCAGGATTAAATAATTTAGAACAATTGTTTTTATCGGAAAATTACATTGAAGATTTCCCACTAGGTACGTTAAACAATTTTCCAAATCTGAAAAATTTACAGCTAGGACATAACCATTTATCTAAATTTAAATCTGGAAGCTTTTCGAATTTAGGAAATTTGAACTCGTTGAATTTATGTGATAATAGTATCGAGGCTTTGAATGAAACGACCTTTTATCCACTACATAATTTGACTATCTTGAATTTAGATAATAATATGCTGAACAGTATCGAGTCCTTTGCTTTCAAGTCTCTAAGTTCGGTGCGAGAACTCTATTTAAGCAACAATAAAGTGCAAAACGTCGAATCTTCTACTTTTTTTGGCCTTACTAATTTAGAAATATTGGATTTAACCCACAATTTTATAACACATCTAAGTGGGCATCAATCAGAGACACTTTCTAATGGAATTTTTACTGAACTGGCCAAGTTGCATATTCTAAAAATAAGTCACAATTCTTTAAAATCAATTGAACCCAAAACATTTTTACCTTTAATTAATTTAATAAGTTTAGACGTAAGTCACAATAAATTATCTACTTTAACGTCTAAATCCTTTGAAGGATTAAATAATTTAGAACAATTGTATTTATCGGAAAATTACATTGAAGATTTCCCACTAGGTACGTTAAATAATTTTCCAATGCTAAAAAATTTACAGTTAGGACATAACCATTTATCTAAATTTAAATATGGAAGCTTTTCGAACTCAGCAAATTTGAACTCATTGAATTTATCTCATAATATTATCGAGGCTTTGAATGAAACCACCTTTTATCCACTACATAATTTGACTATCTTGAATTTAGATAATAATATGCTGTCTGTTATTAATTACACGTCACTACTAGATCATCTTCTTAATTTGCGTTATATTGATCTTGACGATAATAATTGGAATTGCGACTTTTTAGTGCGCATGTTAAAGGCTTTCAGGGACCGAAAAGTAAATTATTTACATAACGTAACTCGTAAATTTACCCAAGAGAATGTCGACGGAATTTGTTGTAACGACATAGAATATGTACAAAAATATCAGACAGTATTTCCAAAACAATTTGCCACAGATGTGCTTTTAAACAAAACAAATTATTTTACTAAATTCTCAGAAAATCGCAATACTACGGGTCAAGACAACCATAGTTTTCCTATTTACTTGCTTTTGGTAATCTCCATTACTATATTGGGCGTAATTGGCTTTAACACTTATAAAAAGCATTTTTATAGAAATAAGGTAATTAAAAACGAAAATGAACTCACCGAAATGATTCTCATCGATACAAATTAAATAATTAACTTTAACAATAGTGATATAATTTGTAAAGTTGATAAGATAGGTAAAAGATGGTTGTATATTGTATATATATATATATTTTTAGTTAATACAACCCTGTGTGTCCCTGGTAGACTGAAGAGGAGGGATACAATTTTTCATTTTCAACTTTTAAGTTTTAGTCTAAATTAAATGGAAATATTAGTTTCCGTAACCGAAAAATTCGAAACATATGAAACGTGTAAAGACATTTCGTATTTCTTTCATTTTTTCAGTAATTTCATAATTTTTGAAAAATAGCCGTTTTGGATTTCCTTCTTATTTAGTCTATTCTCTTATTCAACTTCCTATTCAGTCTATTCGGGGTCAGAAGGGGAGAGAATTAATTATATATTATTGTTAGTTCTTATTAAGTAGTTTTAAAATTGTCTTTATCTATATCCTAGATATAAATGTTAAATATTTTCAATAAAATTAAACAGCGTTGATTATTATTTATTTTTTATATGAATATTAGTCCACTAAATTTTATATACCTATAGAGGGTGTCAATTTGAAAACTTCCCACCCCCAATATCTTCGCTTTAGTATTAAACAACAATTTCAGAAAATGCATTTTCAAAATTGCAACACTTGGACAAATAGAGCATAACTGCGATTGATTTGGAAGTAGGTGAAACATTTTTTATTTGGGAATAGCAGAAATTCTCACTTAACATCCAACTCTTATTATTGGCAGACGTAGTATAGACGTGAATTTGTGCTCAATTCCGTCAAGAATCAACATTTTGAGCTTCTGCAACACATCCATTCAGGCAATCGAAGCGAATGCCTTTAAAGCTGTCTATAATAACGATTACAAAAACATTCATTTAAGCGACAATAACATTTTGCATATTCCTACTAATGCATTTCAGGACATCTTTTTGCGTATATTACAATTAAATGACTGCAACGTTAATACTGTCGACTCGTTGGCTTTTAACGAACTTTATTTTGACGAGGCGACCAATAACGAACTGCCGTTAAATAATAATAATATTTCTAATATTATGGAACATACTTTTTGCAACATTTCACAAATAAGACTTTTGCGTTTGGACCACAATAAAATTAACAAAATAGACGCCGACGCTTTTAAAACGGTCACTTTCTTCGACGAGCCCCCCGTGGCTTCTGTGTTATCCTTAAATCATAATTTATTGCAAAACTTGCCAAGTAACTAACACTTTCAACAAAATTGCCTATGTGAGAGAGAGCTTCGTTTGGAGCACAATAAAATCAAAACTATTCAACTAAACGCGTTTCGAGGACTAATAATGTCGAAGGACGGCAATTCTGCAACAAATTTGAGCGGAAACCACTGGAAAAGATCTCGTAAGGCGCTATTGACGGATTACACAATTTGAGCGCTCTCGAAATGGGTCGCAACTATTTCAAATCACGTATTCATATTCATATCATGTAATTATATTGTTAAGTAACAACAATTTGGCTGTAATTGATGATTATGTGTTTAACGATCTTCATAAGCTGTCTCGCTTAAATTTGAAAAGTAATCGGATTTTTGAGTTACATTTGGAGTCTTTTGCAGGATTCGGTAGTGTGCTTTATGGAACTGAATGAAGGCTCGCGTATTGGCCCCGCTATCCGCTATAGTGGGTAATTTAAATCTTAAAACACCTACTAATTTCAAGAGTAGGTACTGAAAAGTACTAGACAATATGACAATAGTATGGGGAATAGAGATTTTTCATTTATACGTAACTTTAAGTTACTATCACAAAAAAATAATTGAAAAAGGTTGTTATTTCCTTTCTTCGTTCAATAACTAGTGCATAATACTACCATTGATTAATCTACGATAAATAAATGATAAATGATACTGTTCGAAATATTTTAAATTTTAAGTAGGGGTACGATCAAACATTTAAATAACTGAAAGCCGGTTCTGTTTATTTTGTTGATAACTCATCTGATGTGTGCTTACTACAAAATTTATCAACTTGGTTATAAGTATATCAGAAATTACAATTAAACTATTTATGCATTTACTTTACCTACTTTTGTATTTCGTCCCCAAATAAAAGCTTTTTAAAAACAAATTTATTTATTAAGAACTTTTATTCTTCCAAGGTTTAGATTAACACTTAAGACTCTTTGTTATTATTACGATTAATAAAGATAATGGAATTACAATTGAAAGCAAGGAAGCGAAAGTGGTGCATGCACGACTGAAGCACTTGATAGTATAATATACTTAACTAAGTCTGGAGATAAAAATGTGCGAGGGCTACAGTTTTGTAACTCTTTGGCTCGCAATTTCTTATTTCATTAACTGTAGTTATTAGTATGTATGTGTATCACGTTAACATTGCCTTTCAGTATTGTCCAAAAGACATCGGCATTTTAAATTACCAATTAATCAAGAAGTGTGAAAAGCCTGAAATATCTAATCGTTGAAGAAATATAGTAAGTACGGAACATGTCACCTACGAATAAGGGCGAATTCGCGAATTACTTTTTATTTTCGCTAAGGGGATCATGCGATCTTGCTTATTGTAAGAGTTAGGACCGGGTATTTTGAGTCTCGATTAAGCGCCGATTAGATTATTTTGATACGTGGTTTAAAGTTAAGCGTGGTTGAAAACGGGCGTGTCTCGTATCAAATTTAAACGGACTTTCAGAAGAGTATTAAACTAGTTAACTACACAGGATAAGCGATTAGAGCGTTGGCCACGTTCTGTTTAACAAAAATTTTGATTATTTTCCTCCAAAAAATCTAACTTATAACAACTAATAAGCAGCATGGCGCGCCGTAATTAAACGAGAAAAAGTTTAATTTCGTTGTGTGCTTATTAATTAATTAACTTATTATACTTCGTTTGTGAAATTAGAGCCATTCGTCCTTTTATTTTATTTTATATCTAAGAAAAAATACAAGTTACATAAAACTTAACTTTTGTTAATTCAAAATTAAAATTTCAAGCAGTTTTTACAGTATGGCAGGGCCCTTAGTGTAAAATTTTGTCAAATTCCAGACAAAGAATTAAGGTAATGTCGTTCAAACTTTTTTTCGAGATCCTTTTTTAATAAAATAGTTATAGCGGTTGAAAGAATTTTCCATTTTTTAGTTTTTCCGCCACATTAGCTCAACGTAGAACCAAAAATTTTAAAGTGCATCAATGAATTACTCTTTAAAAACTGCACTACTTTCTCTATTTAACCGATTTTCTAGCTTTTCTAGAATAAGCGAGATTCCGATACCTAGCGAAAATAAAAAATAATTCACCTTATATTGTTATAATTTATTGTTGTGTCTCAGTCTCAGACGAAAGGGCTGCTGCTTTTCGGTTAAAAACGAACTAATTGCATTACAATCTTTTAACGTGGAAAGACGATCATTTTTATTTATTTTTAAAACACGATGTACCTTGTATTACCATATACATAATATAATAATAATAATAATATAGGTACAGGGTGTTTCCTATAACTGCGTCAAAACGCCAGGGGCTGTTACAAGATCTCAAAAGAAGTCGTTCGACCCCAATTTTCTTATACCGAAAGTTCCTCCATTCAGAAATACGGGGAGAGTTTTAACTGAAATTTACAAATTTTAAAAAATTATTGCGGTGAAACGAAAGCAGTTGGAAAAATACTTTTTGTGGGAATGCCTTATGTATTTTTAAGTCTATGAGCTAGGTGTGGTATTTTTGATTTTCAACTGCCAATATAGCGCATTCAAGATGGCGCTCATCGAAATATTAATGAGATTGCAATAAAATTTTAGATACCTACATGGGTTGCTCACAAATTCGACGGCAAATCTCATATTATAATTACAAAATTAAAAAAACAAATGAAAAACGCATAATCTAATCGAAAGAAATTTTTTTGGAAAGAGGAATTTTCGGTATAAGAAACTTGAGATCAAACGACTTCTTTTGAGTTCTTGTAACAGTCCCTCAAGTTATGACGCACTTATAGGAACCCCCTGTATAATTGAATCGTCAAAGTTGGGATATATGGTGGTAGGATCTCGTTCCAAATCTATAATGAGGGTTTCATTAACTGGTCATTAACCGCTATTTTAATGTTGTGCGCGGAAATATAAGTTGTCGCCACAATTCAAAGTTTTTCTTTTGTACTAATCCAAAAAGTGTATGTTTTTTGCACAGCCCAATTACTACCAAAATATGTAATTATAAGTGCTGGAATACTGCTATCAATAGAGCACACTTAAGTAAGGCTGCGAGATTTCAAAATTTCATAATCGATTTTTGATGTTAGTAGGTAGTACCTACTTCATAATCAATTTTTTTGGCATAATCGATTTGAGTAAAATAATCGATTTTTAGATAATCGATGTTGATAATCGATTTAAATATTGATGACTACTTCAAAAACTAAGTACTTACAGAGTTTAGCATTTTTATATTATAATATGTGTTGTATGATTTTATATACAGAAAGTTAAGGATCTAAAATTCGATTACTTAGAAATCGATTACTAAAATCGATTATTTTTTTTAATTAATCGCTATTTGCAAAATTTAGAAATTGATTGTAACAAAATCGATTATTAAAATCGATTCTCTTTTAATTAATCGGTTCTGGTTAAAATTAGAAATCGATTGTGAAGTAATCGATTATAAAATTTACAATCGGTTTTCGTCGCAGCTTTTAGAGCACATTCAAATGGCATGGAGGGTTTGGTAATAGTAGTCAATCTTGAAGTACAAAAAATAGGGAGGTGCAAGCGACATAAAGTCCTAAAATGTCTGAGACGATTAGAAGTAGAAAAATTTTTAGTTTTTGTGTCTAAAATTCAATTTTCTTTCTATAGAACACTTTGTTAAGAATGAACTTTCTCGTGTTCCAACTTCTATTACATTATACTTTTTCACTAACTACACCAATAAACGAAGGCTACCAACCTTGTGTGAAGATGCAATTCAACAGTCAATACAGAAGAAATGAAATTCATTGTGATTCTTGGAAAGTTACATGTAGCGACATAAAAGAAGAATGTGATAATTGTGTTGACGAATTATTTATAAATAGCTCGATTATTACAGTCTTAAACAGTAGCGCCATTCCAAAAGAAAAGTTTTGTTATTTATTCTTAGTTGAGGTGCCTCGCTCTGAAATAGTAGCAGTAAGTGACGATGCATTTTCAAATTTTCCGGAAATACAAATGCTCAATTTAGAATTCAATAGTATAACAAACTTGACATTTTTAAAAAGTTTGGTAAACTTAAGAGAATTAAATTTGAAAAATAATAAATTAAGTGTAATTAGTGCCCCCAATTTTAGCCACTTGAGTAATTTGACAATTTTGAATATTGCGCATAATAATTTAATTACTATGGGCAATTATAGTTATAATTTAGCGAACTTGAAGAAATTGTATTTGAATAACAATAAAGTTGTGCGTATCAATAAGAATGTATTTCAGTCCCTTAAAGTTTTAACAATACTAGATCTCAGCGAAAATAAAATTGGGCTAATCCCGAGAGGTTTGTTTGATGGCTTGGAACGCTTGGAAAAATTGTATTTGCAAAAAAATCAAATTAAAGCGATTACACCATATTCATTTAATAACATTTCTTATTTGAAAACGCTGGACCTTAGTACGAACAGAAACTTGACAAAAATTAAACAAAATGCCTTCTATTATTTAAATATTTTGGATTATTTAATCCGGCTAATTGTAATATGTTTGATATTGAAGCAGGAGCGTTTAAAAGTAATAATACGGTTTATTACGGTAAAAATAACCAGGATTTGGTAGACGATGATAGTTTCAATCAGATATACAATCTGTGAATAAATTTTTGTTACAAAATAATTCTTTGAGGTTCCTTTATACGATAACTTTAAATGCAAAAGAAATGGTAGGTTTGCTCGATTTAAGTGGTTGTAACAACGTTAACAAAACAGTTTCTAATATCGCAAAATGTGAGTGCTTTAAAATTAACAAATACTCATCTGAACAGTATCGAGTCTTTTGCTTTCAAGTTTTTAAGTTCGGTCCGAGAACTCTATTTAAATAACAATGCAATTAAAAATATCTTTTTTTGGTCTTCGTAATTTAAAAATTTTGAATTTAGCACACAATTTTGTAATAAATTTAAGTGGAATCCCATCGAACAGGCTTTCTGTGGGAACTTTTGGTGAATTACCCGAGTTGCAATTTCCGAAAACAAGTTACGGCTTTTTAAAATTCATTGAGCCAGAAAAGTTCTTACGTGTACTAATTAATTTAATAAGTTTAGACGAAAGTCACAATAAATTATCTACTTTAACGTCTGAATCCTTAACAATAATAATTGGAGTTGCAACTTTTTAGCGGGCATGTTAAAGACCTTCAAGGACCGAAATGTGAATTATTTACATAACTCAATTCTCAAGGGCATATACATGCTACTAACAATAATAAGATGAAAAGTTCCCATAAACACGTGGCGCAAAATCTTTTGTAAGGGACCTACCTACAGCCCTTTGAAGAGGAGGGAAGGAAGTTGGGTTTTCAGTCATATCTAGAGAAGGAATAAGAATATAATTACGAAGTTTTGGCCGTTTAGGTATTTTTTATGCATAATTTAATGACCGAAACGAATTTTAAGGATAAAGTTCAAGGGTCTGCTTTTAGGGGGTAGCAAGGAATACTTTCTTTATTAACTTTCTTGTACGCAAATTTTCTTCAATTTTACTTTGCAATTTGAGTTTTTTACATAAATAAGGTGCTCTTATTAAATGTCGATGAACGCAACAGTTTTTGAGAAAAATGCATTTGAAATTTTGAGTGCACTTCCAGATTAGTAAGTCACTATTATGCACGTAGCTAATAGTATATCCTTTTATACCCCCTAGAGGCACGTCCCTGAACGATATTCTTAAAATTCGTTTCGACTATTAAATTATGCATAAAAGATACTTAAACGGCCTAAAGTTTCATAATTGTATTTTCTTCTCTAGATATGACTGAAACACCAATTTCGTTCCTCCCTCTTCAAAGGGCTGTAGCTTCCTTAGGAAAGATTTTGCGCTAGGTATTTATGGGAACTTTTTATCTTATTTTCATTAGTAGTATAAATGCTCTTGACGTTTGGAATACTTTTTCATTAACACCCTGTACACATAGAGGTATAATAGGGTGGTCAATGGTGCATGTGTTTTTAGTTGTATTGCTGGATGAAAACATCAAGTGGTTACTTCTTTGTTATTTGTTTGTTTTTTATTTCCTTGTACTTATACAGTGTGTTTCCTGATTAACTGTCCAATACGGAAAAACTTATATCTCTAACTTTACAAAAAATGTCATTTGTCCAGTTGGTCCAACGCCGTTAAAATAAAAACAAAATTCAACTTTTACTCTTAATTTCCGTAACTAAAAACAAATTGGAAACAGTTTTCTCCCTCTTGTTCAGTCTATTCGGGAACCCTATATCATGTACTTAATCAAATATGACATATAGTCCAGTCAATGGGGGGTTTTGCCCTACAAAAGGTGGTGTAGTTCTGATTTTTAAATATGTTATTGGGTTAGAGGCCCTGATAAAAAATCCAAGTTTTCGACCTTGAGGGGGGTCCGCGCGATCCGCCATCTTGGATTGAAGGTACGAAAAATTGTTTTTTCCGATTTAACTTCTTAACGGTTGATCCCACGACAAAACTGTCAAATCCAACTTTGAAGAGGACAAAATTCCCCACAATATTTATTTTATTCATTTTGTTCCGATCTATTACGGCTTCTGAGATATAAGCTGGAGAAAATCGTTATTTTTAGAAAAAATGAATTTTTTTTTTAATTTGCTTGGAGACTTTTTTACCGTTCATTTGAGAGAAAATTCTTTGAAACAAAAGTTGTAGCATTTTAAATTGCCTTCAAACTAAGTGTATCACTGATATTTTAGCTCAACCAGATCCAAAGTTAGAGCAGTTTTGTGATAACCTATAAATGTTGAATGTGTTCGCAACTCGAAGTTTTTGTTACCGCCCCCTCACCCCATATCAACTCATAACAATTTCTCTCACATTTCAACATTTACTCAATTTAAAATGGTTATGGGGGGTTAGAGATGTTGAGCGAATTTTCTCGTTTATATTGCCAACAACTTCTCTCATATGTCAACAATTATTCACTCTAACGTTTTGTAGGGTATGGGTTGAGGAAAGGGGTTAGGGGGGGCTTCATATAACATTAAAATCGGTTCAGGGGTTTGGCAACCACAAGCGTTCAAAGATTGGCTAACTTTCGGTAAGTCGCACTTCTCCATGAAATCAGGTTTGTCTGTCTCTTTTGGCTATAACTTCCAAAATATTTGTCCGATCCGTAGTTTCTTTTTTTCATCTGAAACCTGGTTAAGTATCCCATCAGACCGCATATATGAAGTTTTAATCAAGCCCTATAAAATAAAAATCCTAGCACGTTAAAAACCGTGTACTGCTGTAGGATCCAAGTTTTCTTGGCAAATTTTTCCCAATAACTCCGAAACTATTTATCCGGTCTAAAATTTATTTTTTTCATCTCAAAGCTGGTTAAATTTACTATCAGCTCTGTATATGAAATTTTGATTAAATAGCGTAAAATACTCACACCAGCACGCTAAATATGTACGTTTTTGCGAAATATAACGATTTTCACATGTTCAGTGGGCTAGTGTGGGTATTTTATAGGATTTAATCAAAATTTCAAATAAAGGATCTGATAGTAAATTTAACCAGCTTTAAGATGGAAAAAAGAAATTACGGATCGGACAAAAAGTTTTGGAGTTATAGCAAAAAGAGTTCCGTCAAACCTGGTTTCATGGAGAAGTGCGACTTACCGCAATCTTTGAACGCGTGTGGTTGCCAAACCCCTGAACCGATTTTAAAGGTATATGAGATTGACCCCCCCCCCCCAATCCCCACTCTCCAAATACTACCCTTCCCTAATAATTGTCGACATATGAGACAGGTTGTTGGCAATATAAACGAGAAAATTCGCTCAACATCTTCACCTCCCCCCCAATAACCATTTTAAATTGAATAAATGTTGAAATGTGAGAAAAATTGTTGTGGGCTGATATGGGGGAGGGGAGGGAACTGTAAAAAAACACTCATGAGCTGCGAGCTGCGAACACTCATGACTCATTTTTCGACATTTATAGGTTATCATAAAACTGCTCTAACTTTGGATCTGGTTGAGCTAAAATATCAGTGATACACTCAGTTTGAAGGCCATTTAAAATGCTACAACTTTTGTTTCAAAGAATTTTCTCTCAAATGAACGGTAAGAAAGTCTCCAAGCAAATTAAAAAAAAAATTCATTTTTTCTAAAAATAACGATTTTCTCCAGCTTATATCTCAGAAGCCGTAACAGATCGGAACAAAATGAATAAAATAAATATTGTGGGGAATTTTGTCCTCTTCAAAGTTGGATTTGACAGTTTTGTCGTGGGATCAACCGTTAAGAAGTTAAATCGGAAAAACCAATTTTTTGTACCTTTAATCCAAGATGGCGGATCAAGGTCGAAAACTTGGATTTTTTATCAGGACCCCTAACCTAATAACTAATAACATATTCAAAAATCAGAACTACCAACTACACCACCTTTTGTAGGGCAATAGCTTGTTTTTCTCCCCATTGACTGGACTAATACTACTTTCTAGTATTTTTTAAAGTATTTTATAAAGAAAACCAATATGTTTAGTGAATTAATTAGTATAGGTATTATTGTTAGTGCTTAAGTAAATCACTCTAAAATTGACTTTATCCATATTATCTATAAATAAATACTTAATGTATAAATAAGAATTTTAAATATAGCCAAACATCGTTGATTATTTATTTTTTACAATAGTGTTAGTGCCCATGTAAAAACTAAAAGTTTGTTGTCAGTGTTTGTACAGTCTATATTGTTGAAAAACACCAAATTTTTAGCCAAAGCCAGTTTAGTATTTTTTTAAACTTGATTTGCCGACTCTGGCAACCGGGCTAGGAGCTCAAAAGTTAAAAATTATACCTATCACGCTATATTTTATACAGGGCGTTACGATATTCTTTGGTCAACGATCTACACATGATTCTACAGATCAAAATAGCGCTACAAGCTCCTATAACAAAAATTCGAAAGTTCAAGCTATTTTGACCTGTATAATCATGTGTAGGCCATTTGCATAGGATTTAAATCATTTACCTAATACTATTAGATATTATACAGGCCATTCGTTGTAGTAAATAAATATATTTTATTTGCAATACTGTTTTAAGTCCTAAAAATACATATAAACTTACCTTTAGCGATTCCGCCCATGACGGCTTAGGACTCGGTGCAGCAGTATCGGCCACGACGGTCAATATCTTGCGTTGAAACAAAAGCAGAACGCAATCCATAATTCTCATGATTAAATGAGGCGGCCTTCCCAATTTTCTCACAGTTGCTGAAAAGGTAAAGAAATTATGAGTCCACATGTGGTTCCGTCCTCGTGTCGTCAAGATGCGCCCATAGCAAATTTTAACTACTTTTCTCAAACAGTTTGTAAGTTATTGAATGGTTTCTAAATTCGAAGGGTTCCTACCGGCTTGTGTTTAAGTCATTCTTATTGAATTAGGGTGTTATACGGACAGGCAGATGGGCCTTTCTTTTTCTAAAGAGACATTTCTGCATAGAAAACGTCTCAAAACAGCTTTTATTGTTTTTACGAAAAAAGACGAACTTTAAAATATACGGGGTGTCTCGACGAGCGTTCGTTAGATGCTTATGATGGTTTTGAAAAAGAAAATTGCGTGATATCGAGAAGGCCAAACACAACTACTCGTGCTACTGTTGTAAGTACCAAATAGAGAGCACGGTAAGTATCGCTATCCAGGAGCTCAGAACTAGCTTTGTCTTGAAGAAAACTAGAAATATATTACCGATATGAGCAGGCTTTATGGTATTGAGAGCAGCTTCCGCTTCCTCCAAAGCAGGTTTCGCCGCTTCCAACTTCTCTTCGGCCCTTGCCTTTTCTAAAGCAATGGATGAAACTAGAATTTCGGCCTTTTCTTTGACTATCTGTACTTGATTTTTAACAACTTCGGCTTGACTTGCTCGTTCTGTTACCTAAAAATGATCATCGCAGTTGAGTAAAATACTACGTAAATGTACTTACCTCGGTCAAAACTAACTGGGCTCTTTTTGAAGCGTCCGCAAGTTCTTTTTCCATAACCGCCAAGTCTTTTTTTAAAACTTCAACAGACGCGGACGCTTCTGCGAGCTTTTCTAAACCAGTGTCCATTCTTAAAGCACCGTCGCTCAATTCCTCGCGTTTATTTTTATAAATGCTCTTGTAACCGGCTATAAAGTTCAAATACGACTTGGGAGTTACGTGGGTGGCTCGCCGATATCTGTAAAAATTGATTGTAACCATTGAAATTAAAATTTCCCTTTTTGTTACCTTTGGAAATAGTCTGAGGATGTGTCTGCAACGACGTCTTGAATGGATCCAAGAGCTTCTACTAGACTATTTTTAACTTCGTCGGTGCAAGTTATATTGAAACTGCTGAGAAAGTGGCGTGCAACTGCCACTAACGCGTCTTTAGGCCACGGTTGAAACCAGTCCAAGTAGCAGCCAGATATTAACGCTGGAAACCGTAACGCTCTGTTGCGAAACTTCTCGCCGACCTAAAAATTAGTATTTTGGTTTTTAGTCCCATGTAGTTTTGCAATTCATGTGATGGGCACTTACTGGAGAGAAACATAAAACTACGTGCAAATTCTGACATGTTCTATTCATAAAGTATTCCATGACAAGCTCTGGATTCAAATTGCGTTTCGGATTTTCCCGTCTCATAATTGGAGTTATTTCTTGTATTATTTCGGCTTGTTCGTCTTTTGTAAATAAGTTTGTTATGACTCCGGAAGAAAGAATGTTATTTAAGTACTCTAAGAAGCCCTCTTCCTTGATATCGAGATCGGTAAATATAAACGTCGTTCCTTTAGCCTGGCCGCCACAAGAACGGTACAAAAGTTTAATGTCTTCCAGAAAGTTTGTGATGTTATACGAACGACTTAGCGTGATTTGAAACGATTTGTAACCGGCGATAAATGAGGACAGCTTAGTAAGGGACTGCTTTCCACTTCCACCGACTCCTAAAATGGCGTTGATATTTACTGCAAGCGCACACGCGGTTGAAGAGGTTGAAAACTTACCAACTAACATGACGTTTCCACGTGGATGCCTTATCACGCGTGATATTTTCACCAAATGTAACATTGCATCGGGAAAAAACACAAGGTCCATACCGGACCCACGAACCATTTCGTTGAATTGGGCCAAAAACATTTCTAAACGGTCCCTAAGTTCGTTTTCGTCAGATACAGGTTCGTATACTTTCGGTAACTCCATATCGGCATCTTCGCCTTCTTCTCCGGTTGGCTCTGGCGCATCTCTACAAAATTGCAATTTAAAATTGCGACTTTAGGGTACGGCAAAAAAACCTCATGAAGTCCACAAACGCTGGATTCGGTAAAGCCATTGTTCTATATGCGGCCCCTAATTCATCTTCGATCATTTGTAGAATATTTTCGTCAAACCAATTTTTGTCTTCGACAATTGTGAAGCGATCTGAAAAGACCCTCGTGCACTCGTGCTTCCATAAAATCAACAAGCAACCCTCAGATTCGATGACGGTCGCTAAGGTTCCAACCTAAAAGTAAATTTCAGAGAGTTGGTTTAAGATTTGGTTTTATCCTTACCATTCCTTGCCAAATCTTGGATAAGTCCCGCAAGGAAAAGACGTAATGAAACTTTGCGGGTGTAGGCAAAAGTTTTGCCCTTGTAGCGCTCCAGAGTTGGCGGGTTAACGGCACCAACTTTTTAACTAAATTTCGCACAGGTAACGAAAACCCACGTTTTGCATTATAATGCCCTTGACCGATTACATTAAATATTTTATCGATGGAAGCGTGTGTAGGCAATGGACAGTTGAAGATGCAAAACTGCCTTTTTAGTCTTTCTGGTATGTCGTTGCGACCACCACCTAAGCGAAAATGAGGTTATGGTTCTGTTACATTTATCATAAATTACCTGGGTGTCCCATAGCCGCAACAAATTGTACGTCAACTATCGAAGTGAACTCTCCTGGTTTCTCCAAACTGTAAAACCCATTCATGTCCATAGTTTGGCGCACAATTTCATTTGTAATCTGTGAATTCGTGACATATTGTATTTTTAGTAAAAATAAAGTGGAGTTGTTACCTGATCGCCCCAACAATTTATTTCGGGTAAGTTAATGTCGTCTATGAATGCAATGAGCTTTTTACCCCCACCAGGACCAAACGTATTTCCCGAACGTTTATCAACGTAACTTTCGATAGTTTTTTGAAACTGATAAGGCGAAGTCGCGCTCGAAAAATTAAACGAACGAATTAAATAGTTTTCAGGATTTGCCTTCTTCATGTAACTTTTCATCATGACCGTCTTTGCCGATCCTTGTTCGCCAATCAACAAAACAGCTATATCTTGTTTGGCAACAACTTCAATTAGATAATTTGCGCGTACGTTTTCAATTATAGGTACTAGAATTGTCGAATAATCCGGAGTAGCCATTTCTGGATAAACGTAATTTGTTACCCTAGCAGCCCATAGTTCCCAATTTCCCTTGTCGTCAACGACGTAATCAAAAACTGTGGCCTAAGAGAAACGTTTAGTGTTGGGTTTTCAGTTAACTTAGTTTAGCTTACATCTGGATTTTTGGAATCATTTACGGGCAAGTCCAAGTTTTGCAGATTGTTTTTCAAAAATTCGTCAAATTTAAAGCGGTCTTCAGTTTCTAGCACTGAGCCCATGCTCCAAACGAGCGCGAAAACGTACAGCTTCTTCAAATGGTCCTCTGGTAAACTTTCAACTTCTACAGGTACTTGTTCTTCTGCCATTTCATCATCTAAGTCTCCATGATCCGACTTGGAAGCAGACATATCTTCAACAACCACAGCAGCCGGCTTTGGAATTAGCCCTACAATAGTTTAAATATCTTCCTCCAGTTCAATTCGTCCTAATTACTGACCTTCTAACAAACGTAACAATTGCAACGTCACGTTGCATTGTAGCAACGTCATCACGAGAAATACATTTTGGGTCACCCACGAATACAGCGTGTTGTAAGATTCTTGAAAAACTGCATGGAAGACTTCCTGTTCTTTAGTGTTGCGGCTCTTAAACCAGCCATTAACAACTGGATTCCAATCAAGTCCAGACGAGCTCATATAAACCATTCCGTTGCGCGAAACAGTTGCCGGAGAGGCATTATCGATGTTGTGTGGCTCGAATATAATTTTGCAAGTTGGAGCCATCGACAAACGATCGCCGTTGGCTAGTGTTAAAGTCTTGTTGTCGTCCAAAACTGAATTTAAATTTTCTATCCATATACTATCGACTGGTCCATCGAGTACTAACCAAACATAATCGTCTACAAACAATAAACTAATTTAGCTTCTACGAAAGTGGACAGTGGGGACTCTTACCATCGTTTAGTTTCAAAGTCTTTCTCCAAAGCGCCGAAAATATACCGTCAGTCCAATCGTTTGTGGCAACGTCTAATCTTCCAAACATTTGAGCAGCAGTTATTGCTTTTGGGTTCATTCTCATCTCTCTAAAAGGCTTATTGAGTGGGCCACTTGGCAATAATTTGTACGTTACCTGTGACTTGTTCCCATTTTAGATAAAGCGCTCATCAAAGTGTGGATGCAGGTCGACTTACCAGCTCCCGTTGGTCCCAAAGTCATAATTCCGTGTCTCACGCGTTGCGTTTCATACAACTAAAAGCTCCAGTTTACTATTTAACTACTTACAATTGTCTATAAAACCTGTATTAATTTTAAAATCCAAGGTCCATGGCTAACTAACCCAGCTTCTTCAACTTCGGTATTAATTGCTTCTTCCAATTCTGGATAAGTCGTTTTTTCAAGCGTTTGGTTAGGAAATAAGTCGGATACTAAAGATGTAAACAATGGCTCGTCTTCGTCAATTAATTTTGACAAATTCATATCGCGTAAAACGCGCATGACGATTGTGCTTTCTGAATCTTTTTGATTAACCCTTTTCGACGCTCCTAAACTTCGTAAAACAGATAGGATGTTTCTCAAACCAAAATCGTAATGCACCTATATAAGTGTTGAAGAGTTAATAACAATAGTAACAAATGGATGCGCAGTTTAAGATTTACCTGTTTGGTTAGTTGTTCTTCGCACAGCTTGTATAACGTGTAAAATTTTCTGGCCAAAGTGATGTTTTCCAAAAAGCCACAACTTGCAAGTTTTACACGAATGATAATTTGTCTATCGGGGACCATCATAGCTACGGTCCGAAATTGAATTTTCAAATTTTCGGGCAACTCCTTGCGTCCTGCATAACCTGGGTTCTACAAGCGGCTATTTTGAGACAGTTACGTTTTGGTCAAATATTTACCATTGTGATGAATATACCAAATTCTGGGCACATTTCAGTAGTGTCGCCGTCTGTAAAAACAAAAGTTTTTCTCTTTTCTTTTTTGGCGTTCAAAACGACTGCAACTTGTTGGGCAGCTACCGAAAGCACCGGCAGCTCGATTCTATTGAACTCGTCGAAACATCCCCAAGCGCCGGACTGAGCCAAACCTTTGTAAATACGTCCAAGACCTCGATAATCCATCTGATCCGAGCAGTTAAATACAACGACGTATTTTGCCAAAGTTTTTCCCATGTCTTTGACAGTTTCTGTTTTTCCAGTTCCTGCAGGCCCACAAGGAGCTCCACCCATACTCATTGCAAGAGCTTGTGCCAACGTTATGTAACACCTTAAATTAAAGCAAACAGTTATAAAGTTTGACGAATTGGCAGAATCGCACCTATCTGTAAGTGGCGTGATAACTAGGCGATCGGTGCATCCCAAATACTCGTTTTGGTACGAAAATATTACGTCTGTTATGACTATGAGAGTTTTATCGGTGTCTTCTCTAAAATAGAAGCGACATTGTTTCAACCATTCGAAATCAGTTACATGTCGTACATTTAGGCGGCACTAAAACATAATTAATTAATTAAGTTCAAGGGGCGTTTCTAAGAAACTTCCAAAAGACCAAGAAACTCCATCTCTTCAAGTTGATATTTAAAATAAACTTGCGATCTTACCAAGATATCAAAAATGTCTCTTTGGTGAACATGAATGGTAATTAAAGTCTCAAATTTGATTCTTTCAATTTTTGTGAGATCCTTGGTCGTTTGATCGATGAGAGTGTTTAGGAGTTCCAAAAATTTGTTATTTGTATCTGGCATCATCTTTTTATCGGCTCTCGCTTGTGAGAGGGCAAGTTCGGCATCTCGTGTCCATATCATTTGCAAGCCCAACAAACCGATCTGGAAACGAAATTTCAAATAAAAGTGGAAATTGAAAAAAGAACTAACCTGAGCTGGCATTTTATCCATAAACAATAGTAAGTTAAAGTTCATGTCGTTCATAGCAGTGTAAGCTTGGCGAATTATAGAATGGAGGGAAGCTTGGGCAGTTACTAAAAGTTGTTGTAGCCAACTTTCAACACTACCTTCGGCTCGTACAGCTTTCTCCAACGGAATAACTTCATTTTCTGAAGATATAATGGCGACCATCTTATTATATTCAATGTCGTGAAATTTAACCCATCTGGTGTTGTCAAAAATCGAAAGGAGATGGTTTTGAATTGTATGCGAATCCGATGCTTGACCGAGAATTTCCAAAAGCGCCGGATCGGACACAAAGAAGAATCGCGGAAACATAGTCCGTTTCATTTCGAGATAACCGCTTAAAGACTTTTGACACAAATCCAACTGCTCTTGAAGATGAGGTAGCAGTTGTTTCAGTAAGTCGTCGCCTGCAGTTTAAATTTGTAAAAATTAAACTTTTAAGTTGAGTTAACTTACCAACGCAGCACGCAACTACACCGGGTGTCTCGTGAGCCCTTTGCATAATTTTTTGCCAAGATTTATCAATTTTTGAAAATCGCTTGGCTTCCTTTGGCAACTGTTTCGCAATATCGCCACCAACAAACACGGCTTCTAAGTAGACCCACATGTTTTGTACCAACAGCCACCTTTCTAAAATTTCGTTGGTGTTCGATAAGTCGATGCTCCATTGTTGAATTTGTTTTTTAAACGGTGCGTTGTATCTATAAAATTTACGTTACGCTTTAAACTAAACGGCCGAAAACATCACCACATCACCTGTTCGATAGGAGAGACCCTAATATCATCAGACTGTCTTCTAACTGTCCGATAGTTTCTGCTGTGGTGTCGCCACGCAACAACAACTCTCCTCTATTGTTGAAAGTTTGGAAGGTCAGCTCGTGTACCGACCATTCGTTTGTAACTTGTCTCAACTTAGCTTCAATGTCTCTCTCTTTCATTGCAGATATACAAATATCCTAAAATGGTCCATTATATAGTCCCTTAACAGAGTGAAGGGCGCCTCCGTAAAATATTTACCTCGATATCTTCTTTATGTTGCAAAAGTGGGGCTTCTAAAATATTTTTTAAGCAAAACCCGTCGCTGTCGAGCTCAAAAATATGATGCAGCGCTTCCATGATTCGTTGCCAATGTCTCGGCTTCATGGCTTTGTTGGCCATTAATTCCAACAAAGGGCACATGTCGTTGAAATCGTCGATGGTCTTCTTTAAAGCAAAAAATGCCGGCCACTCTTTCAGACCTTTTGGTAGTTTACGACACCTATTTTGAAATTCCATCAGTTCGTTGTTTATTTCTTCTATATTGACTTCACCCCATGGAATATCGTAATAACTATTTACTCTATCGATTACGTCGTTGTATAATTTGTAAAGTTTTTGCAACAAATTTAACTCTTTGCGAATTTGGGCCATATCTGGATAATCAGTGGGCGGTAAACCAAACAATTCTTCTCCACTTTGATACGTTTGCAATTTTCTCCACATGCCATCGAATTGATTCTATCACAAAAAATCTAGGTCAAAACTAACCCTTAAATTTAACGCAATAACTCACCTGAAAGAATGATAGCCTATCGGACGCTTCTCTTGGCGCCAGCCCAATTTCCATAGGCCCGGCAATTTCGTACTGCCGACAATAATCGATTTTGTCTTGCCTAAATTTGGAGAGGTTGGCTCGCAGCTCTGCCTGAAATTGCGGTTGCATTTCCAACAAATGAAAATTGACCTTCAAAGATTTTGTCAACAGTTGTGTCCATGTGTAACGTAAATTGTCGACTTGTTCCAACACGTCTTTGTCCACTTGTATTCCGTAACGTGTCAAAACGTTAAATGCTTCCTCGACGGGATCAATTTTTAATTCCATATCCACTTCTTGTTCTCGTATTTTCTTTAACGTGTCCATGATGAGTCTCACGTCATCTAAGTCTCTGATTGGTTTGTCTAATTTACGACTCATTTCGTTAATTACCGCGTAAACGTAATCCATCTCTCTTCTGTATTTCTTATTCATGGCCAAACCAATTCTGATATAAAGTGCAAAATTAGTCTTACGGAAAGGCTCCAAAATGGGCATACTCGCCTATGGGTGCACGATTTAATTTCGGTTATTAAGGAGTACTTAAGTTTGCTCGTGGATATGACGAGATAGTTGCCTATGTAATGGAAGTCGGGCTCGTCTGCTAGTTGTCCTTCCAATTCTTCGTGTTTTCTTAACGAAGTTTCAAATTCTGATAGACAACACTCCAGTAGCTCACGTTGGGATTTTTCGTTGCGCCACAAGACGTTGTACGGTCGCCACTTGACCAAAAAGTTTGTCATGTCCTATTGGAAGCGATTTTTAGGGCAGTAATTGAAACTATATACATATTAGATGGGTCCTACCTGTTTTATGTTTTGCAAGCAAGTCGACAAAAGGGATAAAGTCTTCACAACTTCCTTGTTTTCCATGACGTTGCTGTAAAAATTTTTGTACTGTAAGGGAAAGGCTGGTTTTTCTTCAGTTGTGAGTCTGTAGAAGCGTCGTCTGCGTGTTCTAAAATCCTCTTCCTTGGGTTTGACTGGGTTG